>OZ038385.1:25664977-25973220 GCA_964036045.1 Eutreptiella sp. 'Long Island Sound 2002' | reverse complement strand
CATGCAGTCCAGTCACCGCGTGTTCACACAAGTGGTAGCAAAGCAGCTGGAGGGCTGAAGCATGCTGCGCATGCCCATGGGACACCTGCCGCATTCTGCAGCACAGCGGTCTTGAAGCCATGACCCCGTGGCTCAGGTTTGATATCCGCTTGGTGTTGCAGAAAAGGTGGAGGTGACCGCGTATCCCGCAGCTGTGCAGCCACTTTGTTCCAACTGCACGAGGAAGAGCCGACATGCATGATCAGCACAAGCACCCAGGGGCCTCCATACACCTGCCCGCTGTGGCCCATCCTGACCTTTGAAGGTTCTGCAAGAGGGCTCGAAAGAGGCCCAACATGGCGATTGGGTATCATAGACATAGACTCAATGCATCCAAACCCATTTTTGGTTGTGGCTCAACACGACTCCTCGGCTTTTGGCCCCGTCCAGCTTTTGGGTTGGACTCAGCGCAAGCTGTTTCATTTTAGGGCTTGTGGACTGGTTGTGACTGGGATTTCAAAGTCCAAAGATTGCTGCGCTTAGGCCCCACACTTTGGGCGGAGGAGGTGAACCGAATCCGCTGTGACCCATCCACCAACTATCGGTCGATAAAGACGGGCGTGGGGGGGGGGGGGCGTTCGTGTTTATGGACCAGGCTTGGGGGTCCACAGGGATCAAGCTAGAGTTCTGAACACTTTCTCCCCACTGCAATGAGGTGAAAGGAAAAGCCAGGCTGTTGTTTGCATCATTGATGACCCTCAATTAGTTTCGACCATGTTACATTGTCTGGGTGACGATGCATGACACCACCTTCATCAAATTTTTGCCTAGCCAAAACTGGCATCAGGTGTATCTTCTGGCTCTCAAGGATTTCCAACTAAGGATCACAAGAGCCGAGTCTTTGCATGTGCAACAGCGGTTGCAACATGGTCCAAGTTCAAGGGAGGGTGGGATTTTTCGAAAGCTCAGATTCAGCCTCACAAATTTTGGTGTTGCATGTTTTGATTCAAAGTGTAACTGAATTCTGGTACAGCCACCTTGCATAGTATAGTGTTCTGTACTATGCCCTAAGAGTGTGGGAGTACCCAGTTCAATGCCGTGCAGCACGACTACTATGAGGGGAGGGGGGGAATACTCATCACTATAAAAATGGTAGGATATGCCCGGGATGATGTGGCGACAGAGCAGTGACCTCAGCGCCATGATTGACCCTAAAACCTAACCACGACAGAGTATTGGGACCGAAAAGGATCCATAGCAGTGCGCCCTGCATGCTGCACATTGCACACTTGGCACATTGCACCAAAGTGAGACACAAACTCATGCATCTTGTATGTTATGCAATGCTTAGCACACAAATTGCACACAGTGCATGCTGAACATTCAGGGCGATATGGGACTTCATTTCATACTCGTTTTTGGCCCATGGTGAGTCCCAAAATACAGCATTCTCAAACTATTTTGGAATTTTGCTGCATGCACATGGCAGGAAGTCTACAATCAGCCATACCACAACGCCAATGGCCCATTGAAGCATATTTTCAGGCCATCGTGGAGACAGATAAATCCACAATTTGGGTTCTAGTGGTCCCATAATACCATTTTTAAGTGTGTTTCGAGTTTCTTGAACCCTTTCAGAAAAAAATAGTTTTCACCTCTTTTTGACCCATTTCCAAATGGGTCCTTTTCCCAGCATTAGGGCACTTCACAAGGACCTAAATGGCTAGTGCCTAGTGCTAGGCACTAGCTAGTGGCTAGTGCCTGTAACCCTACCCTAGCACAGTGTACCAATCCCCAGTGCCCATGGGGGGTACTCTCACGCGCCGCAGGCCGTTAATAAATCCCTTACATCCGAAAAACACCAAAACTTACAACAAGAAGTAAAAACCACTATTCCACAGTCATTTGGGACACTTGTCCACAAAATGGGGATGCACATTGATCTGTTGACACCATCGCTCACAACGAACAAGAGACTATGGCCCTGTGAATATCCTCTCTGATGGCTGACTTAATGCAAAGGTGTGCTGCAAGGTGCACCGATTGAAGCATGCGTTTGGTGTGGAAGAGGCTTGCAAACATCATGACTCATCGTCATTCATCACCATGAGGCCCCAAGAGGCAATGCACAGCCTTCAAAGCAACTGAAAGCAGTCAAACCCCAAAACTTTGGCCATTTTTTGGGGGGCTAACATACGGGGCCCAAGGTTGCCAATTGGGCCAAGAGGGTGCAAAAAAAATTAGCAACACTGTTTCTTTATCTTTGACAATGGCAATATGGTCAGATTCAGCATTTTGGGATCATCCATCATCACCATCCATCATCCAAACCCCAATCAGGGTGACCATTTTAGATTCTTGGGGCAAAACCCACTTTCACAACAAAACAAGTGTCAAAATAGGTCCAATGTATGTTGTTACAAACACAACAACCGTATGAGCGATTTTTTGGGATTCAGCATTCGGGCTGTCATTTGGGGGGAGGAAAAACCCTTTGTAACGCCAACAGCAACGAACTTTCACAGGAACGCTCTTTGCCTCTTGGTCATGAGACCTTCTCTACTTCAAAGGTTGGCGGTTGGTGGCGGTTGGCGGTTGGTCGTTGGCAGTTGATGGTCCCTGGGGGATGTCCTTAACGGCTGTCCTGAGCAAAAAAATAAATCCGGCTTCTTAAGGACAGCCCTGTTCAGCATCCCCAATTGCAGGATCATCCATCATCCACCTCATCCAACATCCACCAGGGCCACAATTTCAGATTCTCGCACCAACCTCACTTTCATACCAAACAAACGTCTAAAAAATCCACTCGAGACTATTGTAGATGCAACGGCAAAAATGGTTTTTGTAAATTGGTTCGGTTTCAACGTCTTTGATTTTGAGATCATCCATCATCATCATTCACCATCCCATCCCCAACCACGTCACGATTTTAGATTCTTAAGCCAAACTCACTTTCACACCAAACAAACATCAAAACAAACCCACTCTACATTGTTGCACACACGTGAAAAATGTAGCTCATGTACAAAATCATCGTCCTGTGTGTGATTTCTTTTCCAGCAAAATTGTGTAATTTATTTTTACGGTAAGTTCATGTAATTGAAAAAAACTAGAACACTTCGAAAAGAAATCTTCAGTGCATATCATTTTTTTTTGCGGTAAGGTTGTGTCGTTGTTTTTTTTAGTAATTCAAAGGCGAGTACAATTTTTTTTCGACAACAATGCCTCTTTTCAATATGTACAATTGCCGGTTCTGTACCGCACCCCATAGCGGCCTTAACGATGGGACACTGGGTCCACAAATCACAAAGTACTGTGTGTGGCCACCAATTAATTGGGACTTGGCCAATGTAACAATATGGAGGTGTGACGAGGTTTATGTGGAGGTAGGACAACGCCACTTGTGGTGGAGTAACATAAACCTCCGAGCTACCAAAGAGTAGTAAGTAGCTTGCACACTCCACAAGAAAAAGGCGGCCTATACATATTTTCTACACACCACCTTTGGTACACCAAATGCAAGAATACATAAACCCGACAAAAGTGCACCTGCTACAAGTAGTTGCAGAACACAACCCTAGAGATGAGATTAGTGTTTGAATCAGAGGGCTTGGGCTATGCACTAGGATTGGTGTTCCGCTCACAAGCCCCAGACAAATGAGCTTTTAGCTGCAACATCACCTCGTTGCTGAACGCCTGATCACACTCCACCTAGCTGGATACATTTTGTGGTAGCTATCCGGCACTTGGACCCACTTTCCACGGATGAGGACCTGCTGACGGGTGTCTTCCTTTGTGGTAGGAGTGGCCATAGCAAGTTGCCCCTTGGGCTCTCATGCTTCCAGGCTTTGCACACAAGAGGCATCCTTGCCTTTGAGCGGGTGGGGGTGTCCTAGGTCAAAGAAAAAGCACCTCGAACTTGGGTGCAGGGGGAGAGGTAGGAGGGGTGTGAAGCTCGGTCACCCATTCCAAATCGTCACTAGGCCCTTGGGCATTTGCCATGCCGTAGGGAAAACGTAATTAGCTTTAGTGTACACTGTCCAAGAAAGTAACAGCGGAACAAAAAAAATTCTGTGCAAGGTATGGCGGGGATCTCTTCTCTTGGGGACGGGTCACATCCTTAGCACGCCAGTAGTTGTAGTGGCCAATGCGGAATTGGTCTAGGAATCCGCGATGGAAGGTACTAAACCGCGGGCAATTTGGAGGATGCCGCTACCACGGCCTCAAAAGTTGTATTCTCCTACGGCATTGCATTGGGCAACATACAAGTCATCTTTGTGAGTGGGGAGCGTGGGTAGTTGTAGATGGGCCTTCCATCACCCCAACTCGAGGCGCCACACCTCAGTCTCAGTGTGGGAGTCCATCACCCAATGCCAAGCGCGGGAACAAAATCAGAAGTGGCTACTTGACCACTACCATCTTGTTGGCCCATACCGCAGTGGGTATAGAATCAAGTGCACCATTTGTTTAAGAAAGAGGCCCAAAAAGGAAAATGTAGCAATATAGGATAAAAAATGATGTGTGGGGGGTAAATGGTATGCAGAAAATGTGTGTATGTATGCGCAACTATTCCGCGGGGAAGCGCTCCCCTTGAATGATCTGCACAAAGCAATCAACATTGATGATGCTCAACACATAGCTCACAAAGCTTGGTGGCATTGGGGTGAGGCAAACATCAGCAAAGGAACCACCGTATTCAAGAACTTGGTTTGCGATGTGCAGGCTCTCAAAAGCACAAGACCAATCATCCATTGTGAAATCCCTAGCCCGGTGCTTAAGGCCTGCTGCTTGGTCGTAAAATCATGCTCCTACTGCTATGCTCAGAAAAAGTGGATCAAAGCAATGGAGCTCAAGGGTTTCCAGACCCAAATTGTGAGACAGTCTAACTGGGCACAACAATCCATACCACAAACAATCCAATGCAACCCCACTCGGTCATCACTATTGACCACAAAAAAGTGGCGACAGCACCAAGCCATGTCCTCCAGTCTTGAGCCTAGACGGTTGCTTGATATAACGGACAGCAAGAGTCATGCGGGCAAAAGGGCTACATAACCCATCTTGGGGGTCCCCAAAGCAGGGACGAAATCAAAATGGCTACATAACTCCCGCTATTGGGGGGCCCACATGTGGGCAAAGTGGCTACATAACCCCTACCATATTGGGAGTCCTCAGAGCACGGAAAAAATCAAAATGGCTCCATAACCCTTGCCATCTTGGGGGCCCATGTGTGGGCAAAATGGCGACATAACCCTTGCTATATTGGGGGTCCCCAAAGCGGGGACAAAATCAGAAGTGGCGAGTGGCCAGTGTTGTTTTTGCATTGTAAAGGTGAGTAATTATTTTCGCATAAAATGCGAGTACAAAAAAATCGTAAGTTGTGTAATTTTTGTCTGTGGCAAACTCGAGTACCAAAAATATCGTACCTTGCGTTCTGTTTTGGTGCTAAATGCGAGTACCTGGTTTTGAAGTACTTGCTCGTTTACCGCGAAAAAAAATTTCCACGACTTACAACATAAACTACCTTGAAAACTACGGAACCCCAAGAAGACTTGGAAAGCATAAAACTGGGCCACTTTGGGACCAAAATAGGGTCCAAAAAGGGATCAAAAAATGATCGCATCCCCATAGGGACACCCAACCGAGTGATTTTAGCCCGTGTTGAGCCTATAATGACCCCGTTTGGCCTCCCAATTGTCCCAAAACAGCTTGAAAATGGGCCCTTTCAGGACCAAACCAACGTCCAAAAAAAGGGGGCAATAATTTTGGAGGCGTATGGGAGGATTATTATGGGAGGGCACAAACAAGGTGCACAGTTTGCTGCACAGTTTGCTGTCTGTGGGGTGCATGATGTTTAGCGTGCAATGTTCTTGTCCTAGGGGTCTCTGGTATGCACACACCCCTATCGTGTTAGCAACATGTGATGGACGTGCATCATGGAAACTTTTCAGGTAGGCTGCCACATATAGAATTTTGCTTCCGATGCCTTCAGCTCCTGTGGTCATGTCAGGCCCAAGCGTAAAAGCCCGGTGGCCTTTGGTTACTACATGTGGTCGTGGGTGAGGGAGGTGAGGGAGGGGTTCCACATCCCCAGACCGAGGAGGCAAACCCCCGATGCTTATGTCAACTTTCATCATTGAGCACAACGTCTGCCATGGCGTGGATGACCGCCCACACTGGGCCTTGGGCAACAGCATGCAATCAGGTATGGATGGTCCTGAACATCAGCCAGTTTTGAGGTGTAAGGGGTCGACCAGAAGCGCTCCATTCCTCACCTGCCCTGTGATGTACCACACACCTTCAAGAGAACAATGCTTGTCTTTGCGGGATTGTGAGTTATGAATGGGTGATGAGGGGACACGGTCCCGCCAAGTGCCTACCGTTACGGTTGCCTTCACAAAGCTTCAACAGCGTAACCACTGGTGTAAATTAGGCTACTCTGGGATGTAGTTGTTCGAGCAAGGAGCTGAAAGGGGCCACCAAACACCAGTCTGTGCACAAAAGCTGTCGTCAAAAGGCACCAAAATAGTGCACGAAATGCCACATTTCGCCACACCAACCACAGAGCACTTCTTCCAGGAGAGACACATACACAGAGTTCGGGTCCTCCAATGCACCGGAATACTGTTGCTCGAACGAGTAGCTTTTGGGTAGCGGAAGGGCGTAGCGGTGCCAATCCACGTTCCACATGGGCATGTGGTGGCAATATGATGCAGTCTCCACACAATTGTACATCATTTCTCGATTGAAGTTCCTGCAGCAACAACAGCACAGTCGTAGCAGTGACCCGGTGGTAGTGATCCCAGGTTTATTGGGGCAGGCAGGCAGGTGCAGCAGCGCGAGGGAAGAGAAAGCTGGGACGTGTGCGTCCGTTATCTGAAGCCAGGCTCTGAGGACTTGAAGGATTCCCAAGACACACGTCAGCAAATCTACATACATTACAACAAACCCAACAAACAAATCTATCAGCCAGTCCACACATTGCACACATCAGCAAGTCTATTGGCCAGTCCATACATGCAACATAAGCCGAGACATGTATCTGCAAACAAAGCAACATGAATTTGATACCACAGGCCCCCCCCAGCACCCACTACCCCCCCCCCCCCCGCTTGTAATAGCTACAGAAAAGTCCCAAATTAATACGGTCCCTACGCCTACTGTAGCTTGGACAAGGCCGTAGCTTACATGTACCACATACATGGTGAGCTGGTGCGAGCAAGGGGAATGTAATGCACAGATATCCCCAAAATCAGAGCTATGTGGGTTCAAGTGGGCAAAGACTCACAACAAATGTGTGCATGACTCTATGTAACTGGCAAATTTGTCACCAAACCCATGTCTTATGTGGCTGCACTACATTTGTACCGAATCAAAGTCGGTACCAAATTAATATGGTCCCTACACCCGCTGTAGCTTGGACAAGGGCGTAGCTATTGCAGGGGGGGGGGGTACCACCACCAACCACCACCACCAACCACCACCACCAACCACCACCAACCACCACCACCACCACAAGCACCGAGTACCAAGCACCAAGCACCAAGTAACACTAACACTGCAAACTGATATTGTCTCTCTCTCCCTGGCATGAAGTGGCGATCCCAACACAGTACCTGCCGTTGTACATCGTGGCATGCCAGAAGCTCATGCGGATGCGCTCCGTGTAGCACACAGGAACAGAGGTGTACAGCCCCTGATTGCCTGCAGTACGGGTGCCACTCAGAGGCTGTACAAAGGGGAAACTCCGCCCCATTAACAAATCCTTCAACGTCATGTTCACGGCCAACCGGCCGTCAATTCTGTGACACGTGGAAAGTTGATGCCCCTCCTCCCCCATGCAACTCAGATGCAATGCAGCGGGGCACGAGCTAGCAAACACCTTGACACGCGCCAATGAACAAGCCACACACACCGCAGAATCCAGCGAAACAAGTGGTAATTCTGTACTTGATGGTTGAAGATCAGGAACAAACGATACACACATCCGGAGCCTTCGTCCTCCATTATGACCTGCAGAACCAGACAACAAAACGACTGATGGCTTTTCAAAAGCATCATGAACTCGACCCTGGAATCTAGGCACAAATACAACCCATGCACCATCTCTGACCCCCCCCCCCCCCTCACCATGCAACACGCGTAATTTTCTTCATGGACCAGTCCAATTGATGCTCACGACCCCTGGAGGTCCAGGACTTGCTCCCACTTGAGGGAAAATTGTATTCGGTGCCATTTCCAACCCTTACATGGAACGGGTGCTTGCTCTGTGCATACCCTGCACCCCGCGCCCTTTTCAACAGATGTCCCAGTGTTGAACCCCAGATCGGACCCCTTCGCAGAAACGATGAGAAACCATGCAATGATGGCTCAACCTGCCCAACTGACCCTGAGAACATCCGCACACAACTTGTCACACAAGATCGCAACCAGCAATTCAAACTCCATGGCATAGGCTGCATTCACTGTCCATACACAGGTGCTCATGCACAGTTTCTCCCCACAAACGGGAGGACCCATACACTTGGCACGGAGCAACAGTGCATCACAGGGTGAAGGATCGCATGCTCAGGTGACGTCTAGTTTGCCATTGCCATCATCCTTGGCAATTGTTGCAAGGGATATCTGCTGTTGATGTCACCTTCGGGCTCTTTCCCACACGCAAGCAAGAGCTGGGTGTAGGGTCGAACCACGCACAGCACAGGACATGGATACCATCTCATTGTCCTGAAGGTACAAATAATTGCCATAGTCATAATTGTACCCTTTGACGTTGTAGCTGGTCACAGCGCGAGACTGCACATGGCAGAATGTGGCAGACATGGGGGACAATGTTGGAGTTGGGGAAGCAGGTCATGATGGACCCGTTCGGCATCATTTAAACTTCGGCCATGTAGGGGGGGGAGAGGGGGGGGGGGGGCATGCAGCCAGTATTCAACCAGGAGCAGGGGTTGCATTCAGCCATGCTTGCTGCCACACCCCCTGCATGACAAGGCATCTACGCCCATCACACCAAGCCAGACCCCCTGTGCCAGTCCTTGTCCGAAGCATGCAGTCGGATCTGCTCCTGAATTACTCGCCCCACTCTCTGCCCCTCGCACCCGGACTGTCCACTTGTACACCGCAACGCCTTGCCCCTGTGGGTGCTGTGGTCAGCAGAACCCCTTCGAGGGCCTGAAAACATGATTGGCAAAGCTGCCCAAGGGGGAACAAATTGTGACGATGGTATGAACCAAAGGAAAAGCGTCTCATAGCTTTGCAGCAAGGTATAAGAAGCAAACGTTGCAGAATTTCACGACATTTACGACTGTCTGCGATATTACAGGCCTGACAGACATTAACGGGATTTTTACAATCATTTAATGCTCCTGTGCTTGGAGAAACTAAAGGGCGGGGGATAAGGGGTGGGGTGGGGGGGTTTGTTGGTCTCTTTCTTGTCGGCCCCCTTCATGTGCCGCAGCAGCCACAGACTCATTGTTGGTGCCTTGCTGTCCAAGTGGTGTCCCTGTTGCTGTGGAACCCTGTCCTTGTTCCTTCCCCATCACTTCATCCATTTTGTTGGTCCCAGTGGTTGTCCAGGGGTCCCCCATGTCATACGCAGCTCTCATTGCAGTGAGCCGTGAGGATCAGTGAGGGACAATCGAGTTGAACCTGCCTTGCCCCATTACCCCAGCAAAATATTCTAGTTGGTGGAAAGGAGGATCACTCTATTCACCATGTGCTGAAGTACCCGAAACTGCATGCAGCGCAATATTCCAGTTGCATGGCAGGCCTACTTTCAGCACTTCAAGCGCAACACAACTGCGAAATGTGCGAACGCAAATTACCAACATGGTAAATCAGGCCTCAACATGAAACTCCCCTTTCGTTCAAGTAGGCGCCCTCGACAAGTCTGGCAGATGATGGCAAAGGGCTGGGGGTGGGGTAAAAGGCCACTCATGGAAGGATATAAGCAATACTGCAACAAAACTGCAAATGCCTGTTCAGGGGTGGGGGTGGAGTACCGTTCAAAAAAAAAACAAAAAAGCCTTGATTTACTATTTTGGTCTGAGGCTGAAACTTAGAAAATGAGTTACTTTGGTTTTTCATTGTTAGATCTGCTGTTTTTTTTTTCTATTTGGGTAAAACCAAATTTGGCAAGTACAAACTTTGCATGCCAATTTTTCCACTCAGACCTGGAATTGTGGGACATGGGGCCACATTCCAAACAAATGTATGGTCTGGCAACCCCCACCCCCCATGTAAGTCCCACAGTGGCATGCAACCGTACCTGCGCGCCCTGTAGGAATATGGTCAAAATGGCCAAAAGTGTTTGTTGAAGAATGGGATCCGTGTGCCACTTGTTCTGGCAGGAATATTAGAGCTGAACATGCTCAACACGTGCCACTGGTCCGTGGTAGGCTGCACGCCCTCTTCCACTTCGGGGGGGGGGGGGGGGGCGAAAAAATGCGTCCATCTTCAATTCCACCTTCTTCAAAAGTGGTATCCTCTCCACCCGACTTGTGGGTGAAGATGGGGTGGAGCATGGCGGCGTTTGGACACGCAGCAGCAATGTGTGTGCAATGGGTGCACAATCATGTTACTGTTGTAGGGAGTGCAGATAGGTGATGAACCAACTGGCAGTCAACACCACGCTCTGAGGGGCCACAAACCTGGGCAGGCACAACAGTGCCCTCTGAAACATTTTAAATTGACAATGGTACCCGCGGGGCACAAATGAGCATAATCAACACTCATGGTGATTTGGCAAGAAATGGAGCCATCTGCATCACACATGCAAATATGCATTACCTCAGAACAATAAATGCATCTGCACCACATGAATGGTATTACCATGGACAAAATAAAATTCCCAGCAAAACCTGAAAAACCTCCGGCCCTGTGTAAAAAAAAAAGTTGAAGTGACAATTTTGCGCCCCCGCAGCAATTTTGCAAAGGGGTAGGAAGGACAAGAAGGCACGGGATTTTTTGACGAAACCGCCACAAAGGTTGGCAATAGAATGAGATATCTCGGAAATCGGCACTCCAATAAGACACAGTGCAGCTTTCTCCCCTGTCCATGAGAGGGCTTGCTGTGCGCCTACACCTCCTCTCTAGGGTGTGCCAGCAGTGTGATGTTGCAATCTTGCAATCACCATACCCCATGCAGGATGCTCACCAGGGTTCCTCCTGGAGCCTCCAGCCCCACCACAGATCTCTTCTGAACTCTCCATGCTTAGCCTCGTACATCGCTTGCTCTCTGGGGAGGATGTGCCTGCACTATCTCCTGTCTGGCTCACACCTCCATGGCATGACGTGATATGCCACATCGGCTCCCTGTGTCCATCTGGTGAGCTACGTGTGCATGATCTTCACCCATGCGCCTGAGCGTCGGAACACTATCCCATCAGAGTGCCATACTTTCACTGTGCCCTAACATTCCTCTGAACACTTGGACATCACACGTTGTGACAACCACGTTCCTTGACACCATATCGTTTGGCCAGACAGGATACAGATCAAGATGGCAGTGTGTTCCCCCTCTCCCTGTGGGGTCTCAAGACATTGTAGTGTGCATATCTTCCTGAAGTATGTGATAGGCTTCCTGACCATAGCGGTGAGGTGCTGCATGTGGGGCATTCCTCTGCGCGCCTCTGCCCCCCTTGTCGGGTATACCTTTTCCCTTACCATGGTAGGTTGGTACATGACCTACTTGCTGGCGAGTACACATTTCATCATGTGACCACTCCTCATCGAAAAATCCTGTTGATCCAGATGGCCTTCTGCAAGGGCCATGGTCAGCGGGGTTGTTGCCCCCAACTGGCGCAGTACTACGACATAGTCCCGGAGCAGGGCGGGCATGCTGAGCATGTGTGATATTGGTGTGTGACTGCACTCCCATGGTACTGACTCTGAGTTCTTGAGGAGGCCCTGCACTAGGATGATACCGACAGATACCAAGAGAGGGTTGCAATAGCAAATATGGCACCATGATGGGACCACATACAACATGCCGTTTTCACTAAACCTAATTGACCTGCGAAATTCTTACTGGACCTTGCAGGCCCAATACAGATTGGAAATATCCAATTAAGCACAAAACAGCCTAAGTTTCACAGATTGAGAAAAAACACAATACCCAGGTGGGTGAAGGCTTTATGCGTAACCAGTTAAGGGCCCACAGATGGGCAATAAGGGCACCTTGAAAGGCCACTTTATGTTTTGTAAACACCCTAAAATTTGATGGGCCTCCCTCCTCATCACGCTTCAGGCGCCCGTCTTCGCACATCTTTTCGGCCAAAATTACCAACTCAAGAACACAGGCTTCCCCTTGGTTGGGCAGATTGTCCAGATTGTCCATGGCCCACCTGAAATTTGATGGCACATGAGACTTCCAGACACCAGGGAGAACCTCAACCCATCCGGCTTTGCCGATGCCTCTGGCGGCTATATCAGGATCAAGGTCCCCTAGAGGCCTTTCAGAGCCCTCAGAAGGGTTGTATTACTCCTCTTTAATGTCTTAACAGGTTAGGGTCACAAGGGTTACAAAGGGACTGATTGAATTCTGGATTTATATGTTTTTTGTAGACCATTTTTTTGCCACCCCGGAAAAAACCATCAATCAATTGTGCCATTTGGTGATGCTTTGTATGCCACACCTTTTGACTAAAAATCACCGTTCTTTAATTTCTCTTTTAGTTTGGATGGGATTGGCCTTAGAACAGAGGTCTCCTACTGATGCAAGCAGGATCACAAATGCACCGTCTGCAACACCTGAATGCCCAGTTTGCGCATGGGCAGCTCCTCAAAGGCCAAGTAGCCGGGTAGGCCCCTTTGCAGACTGTAGGGGTACGAATGATGGGCTGAGGATACTGAGGGTGTTGCATCGCGTACTAGGGTGTCGGGGGGGATGACCGCTTCTGCTGCATTATGTCCAAGGCTGAGCACTGGTTCCACCTGAACATCTGGCGGCAATGTGGCAGTTGGGTATGGCGGAGCGTGCAACTCCGGATGTGGAGCACTGTGGTATGGAGGCGCTTGCGAAAAGTGGACCAGCATCAAAAAACCTGGAGCACACAATGTAGCATAGCGTGCGAAGATACAAGGAGAGGGGCTGTTGCAGGAGAGAGACAGTAGATGGAGAGGGGCTGAAAGGAGGAGAGAGACGATGGATGGAGAGGGGCTGGAAAGGGGAGACAGGCGGGAAGCTGTAATCCGTAGCAACCCCAACCACAGCCTCGACCAAAGAGCAGTGCATTGAGGGTACATGAGGGGCCTCTCCCCTGCCCCTCCCCCCCACAAAAAAGGAATGAAAAAAGGCATATGGGTTGAGGGTGCGTGTGGGAACTTTGAGCCCCTTGCACTTTCAGGCACATGCACAAAGCCACTTCAGCATTCTGAAGTCTTGCTTGACATCCGGCACTGGCCTGCAAAGCACTGATTGCAGAGATAAAGGACGAGCAGACACAAGACGCCTATTTTAGAGGACAGCCTTGATTGGGCTTGACAATGCGTTGGCCGTTGGCCGATGGTGTCTCTTGTCTTACATGTGGAGGAGTTTCATCCGAAACCCAAAGGAAAGCTCTCAAAGAGACGAGGGAGGGAGGGGGAAAAGGTGGTGAATGTGTTGTTGGTCTTTTAGAGTACTGCACAGTCACTGCTGTGTGGTCGCTGGGTTCGTGCAGGTATTGCCTGCCCATTTGGTCAGAGGCTTAGAACGAGACTGCCGTAGAGTAGGCATAGGATTTGGCACACCCCTTGAACTGAGGCAACCTTGACAGACACACCGCTCTCTGCAAGGGAGGTAGGAAAGCCAAGTGGTTGAACGGAAATGATATGCCGGGCGGAGGGGAAGGGGGGGGGGGGGCAAAGCAATTTCGACTACAGAGCGGGGCTGCACAAGGGCATCAGTGTTCTCGAAATGCAGCTGCTCAGTCCCATTTGAGTCAAAACTCCCAACTGCTGCTCACAAAGATCATCCGAGGGCGACATGCCGATGCCTTGATGACATTAATTGGGCAAGTTACTACTGTACACGCTGTCGATTTGTTTACCGTCTCCCTTACCGCCCTGCGCCCCTCCTGTGACCGTAACCGCTTGACTGACTGTTCACTATCCGTTGAGATAGCCAATCCGCCACCCCCCCCCGCCGCCGCTTGCGACGTCCCTGAATCCATAGAGTTTCCTGACGCTGAATCCCACCCGGGCAGACCTCTTCCAGCTGCGGCACCCCACTGAGAGCCCCCTCCAAGTAAGTTTCCAACATCTCTTCCAACCCCAGCTCTGCCCACATGTCCCTCACCGACCTCTGCTCTTGCGTGATGCAACTGTCCCTCTGCACCCTTTGCCACCTGCCTGTCTGCCCTCTCATTGTATTCCATTCCCACATGTGAAGGCACCCACTGCACAGACAAACTTTCCTCCAGCAAAAACCATCTGAGCCACAGGTCCTGCCACAGATCTGCGTAGGCCAACAGCCCCCACGGCGCCACCCATGCCTCTTCCATTTAGCACGTTTACCACTGAGCCCTACTGTCGCACGCGGGGTATGCAGTGTCGTTCGGTGCATTGGCTCTGTCCTGGATGACAGTTTTCATGTACAGCAAAGCCCTGCCCATTTTCATGCCTTGCGCAGCTGGAATCCTGCCTGTAGGACAGCAACTGCGCATGGCTCAGAAGGGCCGAGTGGCAACATGGCCCTGTCTTGCAAAAAGGGGTGCAAACTATCACACAGATACATTGCCTCTGGGCGATAAAAAGACGTTTCTATGGCTGATGCCAAGCATTCCAGGGCCACCTGAGACACAAAGATATATACATCACTGGAAAGTCCCAGAAAGAGAGCATCACATTTGACCACCCACGAACTGCTGACCCAAACGCTAGGCCCTGCATGGACAGCAGCGACAGCAGTGGCTGCTCAATTTGCAAGTGTTGAATTGCTGCACCCCCCCCCTCCTTGTTCTGGCTGCTGCTGGGTCTAAAAATTCATTGCGCTGGTGATTCCACTGCGAGGCTCAAGCGATGTTGCGGGGCGTTTGAGCCTCCATATTTCCCCCGACTTTCAGTGACATTATCTCCCATCCTCGCATCCTGCACTCCCAAAAGCCATGTGTTAGCCTGAGGAGCACACCTACGCTTGCAAAGAAGATCGGAACCCATGATCTCCAACTTCCAGTCTTCATAACATTGTGAAGTGCTGCCGGATAGACGATAGAAAGACGTGGCACTTGTGGCCGGGTACTGGAAAAGCACGGGGGGACTCCACACCACAATTCAGAATCCGTGACAACGTGCAATTTTCTGGTCGCTTATCCCCCCCCCCCTTGTCCAAGCACGCCAAAAGTCAGAAAAACAATGGTCAGATAGGCTCATGTGCTTTGACAAGCCAACCTTGCGCCTCATGTTGAACAATTGCACATGCTTGCCCTTTGGGGCAGGCTTTGGAGCAGGCTTAGCTTCAGGTTTTGGCACGGGCTTAGGCTTCCTATTCCTTGGGACAAAACTGTCATCAGCAATATCTTTGGTGAAGTAAAGCTTGCCCTCAAAGACATGGCCAAGGCCCCAAATCCCATGGCCTGCTTTGGCCCACACAATCTGGTGGTCAACATGGTATGGCACGCCACCATCCGTGGTACAGGAGTGGCAACACCAGCCATGGCTGAAAATCACACCCAAACAGACAGCATTGGGTTGCAGTTGCAAGTGGAATGTTGGTATGAGCAAGAGGAACTACCAAAGCATGATCCAGCTCCCCTTTCCCTCTACAATTGAAGCACAACCTCGTGACGTCACATTTCCGACCATAAAAACCGTGGTCAGAAAAATCCTGAAAAACGACGGTCAAATGGGCTCATGTGCTTGGACAAGGCAGTGCTTGGACAGGGGGCCATGAGCAACGGATATTGAGCTCGCATATACCCCCGTGACACAGGCATATGGTCATAGCCACCATTCTCAGTTCATTGTTTTGTCTTGGACGGGGGGGGGGACTTTTGATCGCTTGCAGTGCCATTGTTCTTCCGTTGTGATGGTTCGGGGCTCATCTTCCGGCACTGGCATGACACACTACAGTCATCATGGCCAAAAAGAATCCTCAATGGCCCGCAAGAATGCTCAACGGCGTAGCAGAATCCTCAATGGCCTAGTGGAATCCTCAGTGGCCTAAAGAAATCCTCGATACCCTAGAGCAATCCAAAGGAATGGCCCAAAGGAATCCTCAACGGCTTACAGCAATCCTCAATGGTCTAGAGGAACCCTCACTTGCCTAGGGAAATCCTCAATGGCCTAGAGGAATGAATGCTCATGAGCCCACATGAATCCTCACTAGCCGAAAGAAATCCACCATGGCCTCTAGCAATCCTGAATGGCCTAGAGCAATCCTCCATGGTTGGGAAGCATCCTCAACAGCCTAGAGGAGTCCTCAACAGCTTAGAGGAATCCTCAATGGCCTAGAGGGTGTACTCAGAGGCTGCGCACAAAATCTGTGGTGTGTCAACTGGACTCCGTGTACAGACCGGAAACAGGTGTACCATCTACGTTTATACACATACACACACACATCCATAAATATGCATGTATACAGAACCCCTGTCCGTTCATTACACTAGGGATTTGGTACACAATGTCCGTTGACACCCCGTGTATGAATATATACAGCGAGAGAATGTATTTGTGCATGAGTGGGTGCGACAGACGTCTGGTTTTTAAACCACGAAATGAGGGATATCCCGTACGAAGAAAAATACTCAGTAGGCAGCACTGTAGTGCACTTATGCACCATCCTGGCTTGAATCCCCATACCGACAGTATGGCGGACCAGCTTTTACAATCAGGAATTTGGGCGCGCAACCCCCTTGTCCGGTCAGTGTACCAAGGAATTTGGGCGCACCACTCCTGTGTCCGGTGAGCTTGCTGGGGAATTTGGATGCAAGGTCTCCACGGAATTTGGGCGCAAAATTGACCCCGCGCCCAAATTCCCTGGTTGGCTGACTGGACTGCTCCAGAGTGGGGGTAATCAAAAAAGGCTACATTCCCACTGCTGTCTCAGAGTGAGGAATCCAAAAGGGCTACACACCCCTTGCTGTTGTGGGTTGGCCGAGTGGGGAGGAATCAAAAGGGCTACATAATCCCCTGCCGTCTTGGGATACCCAAATGCTACATAACCACTACCATCTCGGGTCCCTAGAGCAGGGAACAATCAAAAAAGGCGACATAATCTCTGCCGTCACAGGGTCCCATTAGCAGGGAGGAGTCAAAAAAGGCTACATAGCCCTTGCCGTCTTGGAGTCCCCCAAAACAGGGAGGAATCAAAAAAGGCCGCATACAAAGCTGCACCTTGCGGCCTTGGGCCCCAACGCGAGGAGGCTACAAAACCCCTACCATATCAGGTTCCCCAGTGCTAGGAGGAGATGAATGATTTTGCTTTGTTCAAGCACGCTTGCACTGACACTCAAAACAACAATAGGAAAAAAATAATTTAGTTCTTCACGTGACATTTGACGCACATCAAAGGAGGGAGGTACTCAAGATATTCAGTAAAGATAAAGATTGTTTCTTTTTGCTGGTGATTGATGCCTGGAGGCTGAATTCATCAACATGTCACGGCACAGCAAGAGCGGATTCCTTATTTTTGGCCGCACAACCTGATGGGGGGAATAATGGACTGATGTGGGTAAGGACATGTAAAAAATTGGCAAAATATACCCCCCCACTGCACATTGTACATTCGCCCAACGAATAGTAGAATCACATGCACCCTACCCTTGCAGGCCCCATCATGGCCACCCACCTCAAAATCAAAGAATCCCCCTCTTGTGCGTGACGGACCACTGAACTGGCCACACCGAAGAGTGGGAGTCCTTAACCCCAACTCCAGGGGCCACACCAAAGCGTAGGAAAACTTTGACCGGGCGTGCCCGGTGCACTAACGCACTCTCACTGGACTATGTGCTGCTTGCTGTCTGTCGACTATGAAAGGCTGGCAATTTCCAGTTGCCACCTGTTTTCTTCCCGGAGCCAGTTGTGACAGCACAGTTGCCTTCAATGACTCATGAACCTGGGCCACACTTTGCAGGCATCCTGCAACAAACAGGTACTGGGTGGACTCATGCTGTCAGAGGGACATTTTTCCATGGCACATCACTGACGCATGCTCACAATCAATCTCTTCTTTTCAACCGTCTGCACTGCAGATAAGACAGTGTTTGCTCGCACGCTTTTTGGCTGGTAGGCTCCCTCCACTTGCTAAGCAATGCAGACAGATGGGACGCAGAGTAGATGACAAAGACTGCAAAACATACAAAGGTGACAAAGCATTCAGCCCTTGCTGATATCAAAAATCCGCAGGAGACCCTTCAATACTAAATCATTCAATGTATGTTCTGAGATCCGCATGACATGTGCACTGTCTGGGCCAAAATGTGACAGAGTAGGTCAAGAGGCCCAGAGCCAGAAACACTGTCGGAGTCCAGGCTGGCACGAGACGCAGAGCTGGTATGCCAAGGTACACAGAGAATGAATCCTGCCCAGAGCCAGAGGCTGATTAAGATTCAGAAATACTCTTCGCATCCTGTCCTGACTCAATGATACCTGGTTGTTAGTGACCTGAGTATACCTTTTTTCCAGCACATGGTACTGCATGGGCAGGCTGTGCCATACGGAAGATCCAATAGATAACATGGGGAGGCCACACCTGTCGAGGCAGCCGGACCTGCAGGAGCAACGCGGTGATCCCCTTTGGGACCTTGCGTGGAGAAGGACACGGCCCCTACGCAGGGCACAATGCCCAAGTCCAAGGTCTGAGAGGCACTCTGCAGGCCCACACTCCTGGATCAATCCTGGAATGGAATCCTATGACACGCTTTCTGCCCTCCCTTTATCCCCCAATAACGTCCCTGACAAGCACATGCAGGTGCAGGAGCAGTAGCCGGTTACCCCAACCTCCACCATGTCGCTATGTCCTGTTCAGTGATACAACACTGCTGCCATTGTGCACCCAACACAACACACCAACACCGGCCTGTCTGATGAACAAAATATATTCCTGGGGGGCAAGCGCCTTCACAAAAAGCATTCCTTAGCACGGGCCCGCAGGAGGTCAGTCAGGGGCCTCAGGACCTTCGGTTGCCGGTAAAATGGCCTGAAAAAAAATGGAATGCACATCTTAACAATGGGCCAGTGCAAACACGGGCACACAGCCCCGGGATACTGCACCCCTTGGGGGTGCAGGGAATATGGCGGTGGTTTGCTGTCCTCCATGTGCATTTCAGATGCACAGAAAGACAGCTTTGCTGGGCTTACAAAGCAAAAGAGAGCCCTACTGGGATCCAGAGTGGTGCACCTAGGACTCTGTACCGTGCTTTGACAGCTGCGACCGCCAAAACCTTCTCATCCACGCCTCAGCTATTTACTGAGGAACTTCACATCCTTAAACGCCTTGAACTGGTCCCAATGCGCGTCCGTGAGCTTGCGGATGACATCCTTGGCCTCAGAGCCCCCCACGTCGCAGACTTGTGAGAACCGCATCAGCAGAGTGCACACCTCCGGGCTAAGTTCCCCAGCGTTGAGTTTGCCATACAAAGTGGTCAGAGCCTTCTCAACTGGGGGCCGCTTCTTTTGGTCTGCCGCATTCCTGCTGCCCAGGCGGGCAAAGGCTGAATTGAACTGACTGATCATGGGTTGCCACTGGGCAGGTACGTATGACGTATCCACTGCTGCCAGCCCGGTGGCGGCAGGCGCAGGTGCTGCTGCTGGTGTGGGTGCCGCTGGCATCGCAGGGGCAGCGGCTGGGGTTGGTGCGGGTGGGGTTGGTACAGGAGGGTAGGCCCCAGCAGTTTCCTGTTGCTGTGGCGCCTGTGGGTTGTACCCAGGTGCTCCGAATTGCATCTGCGCCATCTGTTGTTGTTGCATCTGCGCCATCTGTTGTTGCTGTTGCTGCTGCTCATACTGCTGTTGTTCATACTGCTGCTGCTGCTGCATCTGCTGCTGTTGCATCTGCTGCTGTTGCATCTGCTGCTGCTGGTACTGCTGCTGTTGCATCTGTTGCTGCTGCTGCGCAACCTGCGCTGGATCTTGATAGGGCTGTTGTGGTGCTTGTGGCTGCTGCTGCTGAACAAACTGCTGCTGCTGTGCATACTGCTGCTGCTGAACAAACTGCTGCTGCTGGGCTTCCTGGGGTTTCTCCGGCACGGCAGGCTGTGTGGGCTGTACTGGGGCAGGCTCTGGCTCAGGGACAGGCACAGGTGGCATTTGTGCAGGGACTGCAGGCTCAGCCTCCGGCGCTGGCGCTGATTCCGGAACAGCAACGTCGCTTCTGTTGAAGGGGAAAGCTGGAACGGGGAAGGGGGGCACACCAGACCCCACCCGAGCATGGAACACTCGGTCCCTTAGCACAGCTCCTCCCTCGTGGCAATCCTTTGGAAGCAGGTCTAAGTAGCGCTTGGCCCCATCCAGACAGCCCTGGGACGACAATAACTCGGCGTACTCAGTGTATTTGCCCGCCATCTTGTCAGTCACCATCGATTTCTGGGTGATTGCCTGGAATGCCGACACCTTTTCAATGAAATCTTGCAATCCTTCTTGAGACTTCTTGGGATCCATGCTGTCCAACTGCGTCACCCAGCACTCCACAGCCTTCTCCAAATCGCCTGCAGCCATGTACGCCAGGATGGATGCGTTGTTGCCTTCTGCTGCCAGCCGCTCTGCCACTTGACTGGCCAGTGGCGGGAATTCCTTGGGGTTGCAGAAAGTGCACAGAACTGCAAGCGCTTCTTTCCAAGCATCCGGTTTCTGGGCATCAAATGAGGACACAACAGACTGCAGTTGGTTGTCCACAATGGACGAGAGCACCTTCATGAATGGGTTCCCAGCCTTCTTCTGGAAGTAGGCCTCCTGGGCTCGTCTCCACAAATCAGGGCCTCCATATGAGGCCAATACCAGGGCGTCATCCATGCGGTCCGCATACAAGCAGCATTTGACGGCAGACTCGAAGTTACCCACCATCAGCGATCGCTGGATGAGCTGATCAACTTCTTCAGGGGTCATCTCAGATGGCGAAGACTCATCCCCTTCAGCAGATTCCGCAAACGGATCTACATCAGTCAGCTTCCGGTCAATCTCAGCTTGAATCTCCGTCGCATCAAATCCAAGATACTGCAGTAGATGCTTGCGAGGCGCATCATCCAGAAGGCTCTTCATCACGCTCCACATGGGCTTCTCCTCAGACTCGCTCTGCTCCAACTTCTCGTCGCAGAACGTGGGCAGCTCGTTCTTCTTCAGCACACCCTCAAACTTGCTGGAGCGGTCCACAAGCTCCTGTTCCGTCACAACAGTCCGCATGGTAAACTTGCTCTTGCCTTGGGCGCCGCTGGCGTTCTCCGGTGGAGGGCTAAAGCTCACCAGCTTACCACCAAAACCAAACGTAGCCCCCACTGGTCTGCGAAGCCACTTTGGAGCGGTCTTGAATATTTTTGGTGGCGCTGCATTGTCGGCCCCAACGTTGAAATCCCCAGTGCCCTCCAGCGACACGTCCACTGGCGAGCTGTCTTGCAACGAGTAGACCGTAATGTTTTCCCCAAATGAAGCTGTTGCGAGAATCGCAGGAATGCGGTGAGACCATTGCACATCGAATACCCAGTTGTTCGACACTGGAAGCTCACATAGGATCTCAGAAGTATTGGGATTCCAGCAGATGGAACGGCAGTCCTTCCCACACGATACCAGCAAATTGCTGTCCATCGGCGACCAGGACAGGGAGAGAACACCCTTCGTATGGCCAGACAGCATACGTACCGGGGAATAGGCCTTGCGAAGGTCCCAGAACTGGATCACCGGGTTTTGGTCGTCATCGTTGGCCACACAAATGTCAGTGGCCTTGTCGGGATTCCATGCGATAGAGGAGCACCGCATTTTGTTCTGTGAGTCTTGGAATGCCATGGCTTGCCGCTTCTGCTTCAAGTCCCACACCGCAGTCATGCCGTCGGAGGACGTCCACGCAAGAATGTGAGAGACTTTCTTGTTCCAGCTGACCTGGACAATCTCGGAGTTGTGGGGGTTCTTGACGCCCGTGCCCAAGTTCTGCGGCTGACTTGGGTTAGTAAGACTCCACACACACCACTCACCGTCCTGTGCTGCTGTGGCAAGGAGAGGTTGGTTGAACGGGTTGAACTCCACCCCCTTGACCTGCCCCTTGTGCTTGTCGATGGTAGCCACCTCCGCGGACGTGCCTTCAGATTGCTCTACAATGGCTCGGGCATCCCAGATCTGGACGGTACCGTCCACCAGCCCACCAGCAATCAAACCATACGGATCTTCAGGCCCAGTGATCGATCCCCAGGTGATACGATTGAAACGGTCATGCGTACGCACAGCCCCCAACTTGGGCATGCTTTCTCCGCCTTCCTCCAAAGCAAGTGAATAAATTTCCAACGTGGCCTCGGCATCGAAATTGTCGCCAAGCGCTCCTGCGACACTCCCACAGGCGAGCAGACCCCCTTTCGAGGGGAGTGGTGACCAGGCAAATGTGGAGTTGCTTTGGATTTCCCTCAGCCTCATTGCGTCAGGCTTTCAAAAACTTTCAAAAAAGATCGGCACTCAGAAACTGTCAAAATGTACCATGAACCTGCAACATTAGAAAATCATGTACAGAAATTAGTACTTGACAGGCAGGAACGAGCAAAGGCCGTGGCCTACGACACAACAGAACCTTCGCTGATGCAACTGACCCCTCCGCTGGTGGACTTCTATATGACCCTACCACAGCAGCAGACACCAAATCCACACAAAATGAAGGTGACAAAAGGAGGCACAACTGCCTTTTCCCAAAGACAGGGGGAAACTTTGCACTCCGTGCACATTTGATGCCCGAATTGTTTATCATGAAAACCATGACCTCCCAAGAGTATATAGCAATGCACCGACGCGATTCATCTGACGACCCAAATGCGTGTACTGCTGGTTGAATGTGAAACGATGTTATTCCAAAATGCAATTATCATGAATGGCATGCATGCCTCATAGATATTCAAATGGCACCACATTCAGTGTACCTGGTGGATTGTCAAATGCATAATTGCGCCCTCAATTATCATGCGGTGGCTACTTAGTGGTTACTTAGTGTATAACCAGCCACGCTCTTCGCACTGTTCCAGTGCATGTGTGTCTAGCTTATCGATAATATTGTATTGCTCCTCCTCCTTTACCAATGATGAGGATGGAGTTGGGATTGCAGCTCTTGTACAACCTTATTGTCGGCAATGAAGTGGAACACAAACTGTGCACGAAAGCAAAGCTTGCGTCAAAGACTCTCCTCCTGATTTCTCTGATTACTCGATTTTTGACCTCAAGGTTTCGGTTGTTTCATTTTCCATTTCCTTTACATTTGTCTTCTTGATTGTTCCTTAGCATTCATTGAGGTGTCATTCAATGACCTGGGGTGGGGCAGTTCTGCAGGGTGTGGCTCCCTTTGACACTCTTTCATTTGTCATTGATGATGGGTGATTGTGGCAGGTGTGCTGTGGATAGGGATAGGGATGGCTCATGGCTGTACAGTTCTATTGCTCTTTCACATCTATTTCCGATGTGGTTACGGGGATTGGTTTGAGAGCAGAAAGACTGACATCCATTGGTGTTGGTGCCCTCTGATATCCTCCCTGATGGCAGAGCGAATGGTCACTACAAAACCACTGCTGTTTCCGATCAGCTTTCCTTGATTTGCCAACCATTGTAGATGTGGAAATTGGTGCCTTAGCTGTAAATATTTGAATTGAAGGCAAGACTGTTGTTTGAAATAAGACAACAAAAGGTGATTGGAACTGTAGGCAGGCCAAGGCAACCCAGGCCAACAGCCACCACTGCAAAACCTTTCCACGATTGAAAACAAGATGTACAAGAAGATGTCAACCATGGAAGAAGTTCATACCGCATTCTTCACCAACCACCAGGCTGCATATAACACCCAAAGCATGCATGATTCTGAGTGCTACATTGAATGTGAGTGAAATGGGCAGTAACTACACAATGCATCCCCCGAGAGCAACACTAAAATACCAAAATGTGATGGAAAAAACACCTAGTGTTGCTCTGACAGTGGTGTTGTTAGGAGCAACGCGAGAAGACACAAGCAGTGACATTTCATGAGACATTCTCTAAAAGTGAAGCATGGAGCAGAATGGGGCATGATTAATGCAACGTAGGGGCAACGACTGGCAGGGCAGAAACCAGCATCCCCAAGATACCATCCCCAAGGCCCAAATCACTGAAAAAAGTTGATCTTCGCAAGCAACCAGAAAATGGGACCCATGCGATGGTTCCAAAATTTGCGGAAACAAAACCTCGTGTTGCTGTGATAAAAGCGTGCTCTTTTCATTTCATTTCATTTCATTTCATTTCATTTCATTTCATTTCATTTCATTTCATGTGACAATACCCGCGTCTGCACATGGCGCCGCATGTCTCATCGCCCTTAAATATGTGCTCAGGGAACATTGACACCGGAGGGTGGGATGGGAGGGGCTCGCAATGGCAGCAAGTGAGCAAATAATTAGGGCTATGTATAGATGAACGGGCAAGAACAGGGCTACACATAGAACTTCCCTTCCCTTGCTGAACTACACTTCTGCAAGCCCCATTCTCCCTAACCTTGTTCTGCGGGCAACAACAGCGAAGTGCCACAATTGCCTGCGAGCGTATGCAAGCCCACATGACCAAAAGGTAGGCACTCACCCATGACCATCTTTGCCCCTCCTCTTCCACCCAGCCCTCCCATGGTGGCAGCTCAGAAACCTCCATTTGCTGGTATGGCTGGTCATTGTTCTCCCACCCGGGCCTCTAGTAAGTTCATATACAGCTATTGTTGCGGCCGTATATACCGGTACAGCTCTGCTTGGGGTAGTGTTGTCACCCACGGCGGGCAGTAGCGCATCCTATAGCGCATCCTTGGGGCCCGGGGGGGGCGACCCCTCGGTTCTGGACGCCAACTACCCCCCCAACTAACTGTTGGCCGGAGGCCCCTTGGGGGGGGGGGCATCTGAGGGGGGGGGTTCAGGGAGGGCGAATGGGGGGGGGGGGGGGTATAGGAGGGGCTGGGGGGGGGGGGCTCCGGGAGGGTCGGTTGGGGGGGGGTCCAAGTGGGGCAATTCGGGGTGCTGGTGGGGGGGGGGGGGGTCCAGGTGGGGCCATTTGGGGTGTTGGGGGGGGGGGGGCACAGGCTCCCCTTACCTCCCCTTGCCCTCCCTCTAACCATAGCATCACCATAAACCTAACCCTAACCTTTGCAGCCAGTTGGTTTGGCCATGCCAGCCATGTTGATTGGGATAGGAGTAGGCTGAGGGTTGGGGGTGGGTGTTAGAGTCAAGGTTGGGTTTAAGGATAGTGTTGGGGTGCAAATTGGACAAAATTTTCCTTAGGGCACCTTTGGTGTTCATGTAGCATCGGGCGCCTTAGGCGCCCATGGAGGCCTGAGGGCGACACCTTTGGCAACTAACTGTTGGCCGAAGGCCCCTAGGGGGGGGGGGGGGGGGGGGCAGGGGTAGTTGGCGTCCCAGGACCCGCGGAGTCGCCCCCCCCGTGCCTTGGGGCCTACGATGCCCACAGCGAGGCGGGCGTGCCCCACTCGCAGTGGTGCCGCATTTGCGAAAAACGTCGGGGACCTACTGCATTGTAGGAGTGGAAAATATTACGGCGCAAACGAGGAAAGAAGCACTGGGGCGACGGTGCGTATCAGGGCCCTTCTGAAACACCCTCACACATGGTAGGATGCTTGGTACACCCCCACTATAAAAGGGGCCAGTGAGGCTGGCCTGGCCAACCACTGCAAACGACCCAAGAGGCGCGGTAAATCCGAATTGGGCATCTGCCTTGACCCCACCCCTTTGACCCACATTCTAAAAGCATTGGCAAAGATGGCTATTTTGTTGGTGACTTTGTGTTGCCTAGAATTAATACCTTCTCCTGTAAAAACTAGCCGTCACCTGGGCGCAACTCGCTTTTGATGCTGTTGATGAGGCCCGCCCGGCACAGCTTGCGGATGACTGCTCTGCGCCCCTTTACAAGCATGCGGTGCCGCGCAGTGTCAAGCAAGAAATCGTCCAGGTAAACTTTGGATCCAACCCGACCCCCTGTAGCCCAATGGAGGGCTCAACCAACAAACTTTTGGATGAGGGTCTGACAGATGAGATGGGAGTACTTCCACCTAAATGGCAAGCGGCTATACTTGTACCTCGTGTGCCATCTCAGCTGTTGATGTGTATTGCATTGAGAAGCATCCTACATTTTTGTGCGTCTTTGTAGCATAGCCCCCCCTCCCCTCCAATTAAAAGCCCGCCTACCCAAGTGGCCCCAAGCCTAATCAACGCCAAGGGCCCCAAGAATTTGAGGCTCTGTACCAAAAGGTGAGGCATCTACCAGGCATACGGGCAGCACGCCGACTCATGCTATTGGGTGCCCTGAGGAATGTGGGAGAGTCAGCTGTGGGATTGATCAACAGGCGGGAGGCAGCGCCACATGTCGCTCAAACGCAAAGCGTAGAATTTTTATTTTGGGACCGAAAATCTTGGCATGATTCCCAGTGTTGCTGACGATCGACCTGTAAATTTTCCAGCCGACATGCCAGGCAATCGCTCTTGGAATCCCTAGGGATGCGAAAATATCGGAAGCGTTTTTCCGACCGAAACCCCGACCGAAACCCCGGCGGAAGCCGGGAGGGAGCCTTCCAAAATCCCTAGGGATGAAAAAATATCGGAAGCGTTTTCGGGGGCGATTTCCGACCAAAACGCCTAGGATGAAGAAACAATTGACCCCGCCCCCCCACACACGTATTTGGGCATTTTTGGGCAATTTGACCCATATATAGTGAGGACATGTACAATGCTCCACCACTCCTCAAAGAGAAGCTGCCCCGGCTACCATGGCCAGGCGTGGCCAATCACAAGCCCCCGATCCTGGGGCTGACTCACGGAGCGCCGGGTTCCCCCCCGACCCCAGCCCCACCCATCCCCTACCACCATACACGATAGTAATGTACACTGCTCCGCCACTCCTCAAAGAGAAGCTGCCCCGGCTACCATGGCCAGGCGTGGCCAATCACAAGCCCCCGATCCTAGGGCTAACCCACGGAGCGCCGGGTTCCCCCCCACCCCCAGCCCCACCCCCCACCCCCCGATTAGCCCGGTTAGCCCCCCTTCGCGAACATCACAGTCAACGATGTTCCTTGCCCTCTTGTTTAAGTGCCGCCTCCGTGTCTGTCGGAAAAAAATCCCCCTCACTCAAGAGATGGGGTACTGGGGCAGAACTGGATTCTGCATCAACATCAATGGCGGGGGGAGGCAGTGCCCGAGTTGCGCATTGGCTTGGGCGCACTCTTGTCCGGCGAAATTTTTTCGTAGCCGGTGGAGGAGCAGCGGCTGCCTCTACATCGGAACTGCTAACGGTGATGGCACTGCTTGTTGCATCACTGCCACTACTACTGCTACTGCCACTGCCACTGCCACTCCCACTGCTCCTGCCACTGCCACTACGAGGGCGACATGGCCCGTTTGCATGTGGCCCCGTGGATGCTGATTGATGTTCAGGGGGCTCGCAAGGTCCCGGTCCGGTGTATTCAAACTTAGGCTCGCACAACGTGGAGCCATCCGGACTTGCTATTTGCGACATGGAACAGCACACTGTAGACAACAATACTCGGCAAACGAAATTCTTGCACACCAAAACATGCACAAAGGCAAGCACAAAGACGAAGGGACAGGCAGTCAACTGAAGCTAAGTGATACACAGTGCTTTTTTTGTTAGAAAAAACTGCAACCATATTCAACCATCAGAATTGTTCCTCCAAAAAAACAACGATTCCATCCCTTATCCCTAACACAACAAAAGAGTAAGAAGACCGTGTGATACCAATTTCTTGTTCTGTTTTTTCATTTTTAAAAAAAGCGATTGTCGTCCATGCCCCGGGCAGGCCACCTGAATCCGTGCGTCGCTCATCCCCACTGGCTTCCGAGGGGTTAGTCGCGCCGCCGGGACTCCACGGATTCCATTTTTCAGGGGGGCGGGGGTGGGGCGGTGACCTGCCATAACAAAAAAAAAACCCTACTGTAAGCGCTGCCACTTCAGGGGTTGGGGAAGGGGGTGGTCGTCAATTGTGTGTACATGAACTGTTTTTTGGACCAGGCAAGAGAGGGAAACACTCATGCGTGAGCAGTGGTAGCGCAATCAGTTTCGAAACCGGGGCATGCCGGTCGGCAAAAAAGCAATCATGGTCCATCACAGTCATTGTCTCAAGGCCCTATGTGCCAGCCACATCAGCCCACCAGTCAAACAGTCAAACCAAGGTCCTTTGGGGGGAAATGTTCAATTTGTATAGTTGGTCGGATGGTGACTTTTTTACAAAACCCCTTGGAATTTCCTTGGGATTTAGCAAGCAATTGGGGATGCGAAGCTCCTGACAATTCCAAGCAATGTGCCAGAGCATTTTGGAAGCAATGCTCCTAGTATGTGCTTGGGTGAACTCCGACCGATCGTCGGAAGCATTGCTTCCGACGTCGGAAGCGATCAGCCTGACCAATTTTGGCAGCCCGGCTTCCGAAATCCCTAGGGATGGAAAAATATCGGAGGCGTTTTTGGGAGGAATATTCCCAGCAGCGCTGACAATTAACCTGTAAAGATCGGAGGGCACGTGCCAAGCAACGCTGACAAACATGCCCCGGTTCTCAGCATTCTATGCTGTGCCCGTAGGATACATGTGCACTATCTCCGAGAATGTGACTTGTGCCTGCATATGGCGCAAACCACACGTGTTTGTGCGGATGGACGGACACGAGGTTTTCACTTCTCCCCTCAACCCCTCAAGTTGGGATCGTCGCCACTCAAATGTTCCAAGGGTGCAAGAGTTCTTGAGCTATGGACATATAGAGATGGTGTCGCTGGCACATTGGCGGCCTTCTCCATCCGCACTGTGTGTTGCGTAACTCTTCCTAAACCTAATCCTCATCCTCCTTCCCTAGGCAACACGGGGACCTAACTGATTGTAGTATGAAAGGAAAGCATGGGTGTGCGGCCAGGGTGGGGGCTTGCCCAACCTTGTCCTCCTTGTGTTGTGCGAGCGCTTGGGCGAGCTCCAGCTAGAAATCTTACCCTTCGGATGGACTCCAGCATGCATGCCAGTGATGAAGGCGTGTGTTGTTGCCGTGGGGGTTCTGCCTGCTTGCGGGGCCTCTTACATATTGAGCGAAGGTCGTCTAGAACTATACGTCTCTATATGGTCGGCGCGATGTGTACCTTAGCCGCTTCGCCCAGCCCACGGGCCGCGGTGTCGTCGGTGATTTCCGGCTCTACTGCCCCAAACTTTCCGTTATAAAGGAAGTCGTAGTGTCCATTGGACTTCCAAGAGAGCCCCGTCTTCAGTGACAATTCCACCCCTAGCTAGAACCCCCCCCCCCCCCCAAAGGGCCTCAATTGACAGGACCCCTAAAATCCTACCAAGATTGACCCCCGGGCCTCGGAGGTGACCCAAACCCAAAAACCGGCAAAAAATGAAAATGGAATTTTTGGAATCAGCACGTCAAGGGGATTCGGAAAAGTCATCATTTGCCACATATTTAGTGGAAAATTTTTTTGACCATTTTTAATGCGCCAAAAAAAATTTTCGGTGCCTTCGGCGCTAGAGTTCATTACAATTGATTAATGGTCCTATCAATTGAGCCCTTTTCCCCGACCCCCCCCAAGTTTTGGGGGGCTCTATTGCCCCCCCCCCCCCCCCCACCCAAGAGTTGAAAGCCCTACCGCCCCTTTGTTTGTGGCGTGCGCGTTGCTTCCCTAGGATGTCTCGGTGTCGGTGGTGCCCTCAGCGATCGCACACCGTGGCCAGCTTGACCATATGGATATGAGTCTTCCTAGCCCGGGCTCTCCCCATTCCATCTTGGCATGACAATGGGGCCCCCACGAATGAATGTCCACCTTGATGGTGGCATTGCATATATTTTGGCGGCGGACGGTGTGCCCCCCCCCCCCTCCGTTGGAGGGGTAGGCCAAGACATTCCAGCCGTGCTGCAACAAACCTTGTCTAGTTGTGCCACTTGGTGGTGCAGCACCTGCAGCCCTCTCTATCAAGAAGCTCTGAGAAGAGGATGCCAAGGTGCTGCTTCTTGGCCACCCAGGCTGCTCAATGCGCATGGTGCCCTCCAAGGGCGTGCAACTTGAATAGGAAACCTACCCAATGTTTTGCACACAACCCTAGCTCGGGGCTTTGCTTGCCTGCTCAACCATTGGTGCTCATGAACCGTAGCACATCCCCATCTGGCGCCGCTGTGATGGCCTTAGATATGCACAGCTGGAAAGCCAAAGAGAGCGCCGATAGGGCAACCACCTCCGAGTCTTGTGGAGACCTAGCAACATCGTAGAGCTGTCACAGGCACTCCATTGTAGCCCATTGCTTGGCTCTTCCATCTTGTGTTTCCTCTAGGAATTTTGTGAGGGCCTCAAATAACAACCATTCCGCCGGCAGCACCGGGCCGATTTTTCCGAATTTTTCGAGGACTCGGAGTCTAGAGACCATCTTTTTGTTGTTGTTTTCTGTGGTTCCCTTCATGGCTTCCGCCAACAAGTAGGCATTGCACACTTCTCGCTTGTGACTCTTCTGGTCACATGGCAAGCATTCGCTTGAAGGCCGTGAGTTGCTGTAGGTACCTCCCACGGTACCCGACCTTGGCCCCTTGAGGGTTGTCGCTTCATAAGAGGACCCAAAGTCGTTTTTCGCCGCCTCTCGGACCCGGTTGATAGCGTGGAGGAATGATTTGGCTACACAACCCCATCAACGTGAGCCCTCGCCCGGCATTTGTCATTTCTTCTTGGGCCTAGGACAACCAAATGCCGGCCCTTTCCAAAGCTAGTGGTGCGCCTTGCATTGTTTGCACTTCAACTGCGGGGGCTTGGAATGGTCAATAAGATTGTTCGAATTCTTCCCATGGAAGTGCTCTTTGCTATCCACTATGATCATTTGGGGTTTCGCGGGGGACCACGTGGACAATGAGGCCCCAGGCTTCCCATCCGATGAGGTGCCAGAAGACGAGGATGTGGTCGAACTGGACTCACTACTAGCATCACTTGAGGAGTCCGAGTGGCACCCCGGGGCCAAGCCGCCAGGCCAGATCAACCCCAATATGCCAGGCTGCTTGGCCAGCTGCCATTTCCTTGGACAACCTAGGAGGACACCCAGCAATATTGTAAGCTAGACCACAATATTGTGTGGAATATACCCGGCAAATTTCAAACCTTGCCTGCCCATCGTGCCAACGACATCGTTAGTTTAAGTGCCCTGCCTTCCTTAGCTATCTAGCTACATGTGGAGGATTATGATGTGCACGAGGAGCTTGGGGATTCTATGTTGTCTACACTTGCCTCCAAGCTCGCAGATGACTTTTGGGCTGTGATCCTTGGTTGTGATGAGGCGGCCCGCAAGGCCTTGAAAACGGCTGCGAAGCACAAGAAGAAGAAGAAGAAGAAGAAGCACAAAGATCGGCGTGGAAAGGCCAAACACAAATTGGGGCGAAAATTGCAGTCGCGCCACCGTGAGATTTGCAACGCAGGCCCGTTTGTACTAGCAAGTGCTGCGGCACCCCAGGGCCAAGCCGCCGGGCCGGATCAACCCCAATATGCTAGGCTGCTTGGCCGACCCATTTGTATAGGCAAATCCCAGCCCTCACGCCGCAGGCTCATTTGTACAAGCAGCAACACACCCTCTTTGTGGGCAGAGTTGCAGCAGCCCCTTACCCTTGAATTACACCATTTTTTTTATATGTAGCCTCGGGCAAACCGTAGATTCCAAAAATACAAACCTTTTTCCACCTCCCCACCTTAGATGGCAATTCTTGCTCTCTGGGGTCCAACCTCTCGCTGGGTTTTCTACCATTTGTGGCCCCAGTCACGCCATGTTTTGCCATTTTGGGGGCATGCCATCTGCAAAACACCCTCTTTGTGGGTGTCCGCACCGGAATTTGCCTATACAAACGCACCAGGATCCAGGCTGAGATTTGCGTATGCAAACCATTCGCCACACCCGGCATATGGACTTGCTTGTACAAACGGACCGGCGGCTTGGGCCCCGGTTGCCCTGGGACTTGCCTTTACAAACGGGCCTGCGTTCGGCCAGCCAAGTAGCTTGGCATGTCAGGGCCGATCTGGCTTGGCGGCTTGGCCCCAGGGTACCCCGGAACTTGCCTTCACTAATAGGTCGGCGTTCAGCCGGCCACGGAGCCTGGCATATTTGGGCACATCCGGCCCGGCGGCTTGGCAATGGGGTGCCCCGGGATTGGGTCGCATGGTCAAAATTGGCCAAGAATGCCGTGAAAGCCGGGGGGGGGGGGGGGGGGCTCGGTTCTGGACGCCAACTACCCCCCCCCCCCAACTAACTGTTGGCTGGAGGCCCCTTGGGGGGTTGGCGGGGGGTTCAGGGAGGGGCAAATGGGGGGAGGGCGGGGCTTGGAGGGGCTTGGTGGGGGGAGCGGGGGCTCCGGGAGGGTCGGTTGGGGGGGGGTGTTAGGGTGGTGGGGGGGGGGTCTAGGTGGGGCGATTTGGGGTGTTGGTTGGGGAGGGGAGGGGGGGGCACACACTCCCCTTACCTCGCTTGCCCTCCCTCTAACCATACCATCACCATAAGCCTAACCCTAACCTTTGCAACCAGCTACTTTGGCCATTCTAGCCATGTTGATTGGGCTAAACAATATCCCCCCAATTTCGTTCATGGCTACTTTTGCCACATCATTGCTCTCCATTTTGGACCCCAACACTCACTCTTGTGTGAGAGCTAGGGCTAGGGTTAGGGCTAGGGTCACCGAGCTGGTGGAACTAGTCTTGGTTTTATAACCCTCTTTAGTGTCTAGGGTGGACCTAACAGGTTTGGCAAGCAAGCAAGCAACAAACAAGCATGGAACCTTGCATGCGCGAAATGGGTAAAAATCACAGCTCCATTGTGGTGCTTCGGATTCGGCCAAAAATGGTGGATGCTACCTACGGGTGTGACGGACAACCACACAAAAGATGAGGCAGAAATTCAACGGTGGTGGTCAGGAATAGGCATCGCAAGCGCCGGACTTCCATTTCAAAATCTGCAATTTAGGGCCAAAATCAGCCTTTTATTGCCCAAAACCCCCCTAGAACCTGCTGAAAGCAGCCAAATGAAATGAAATAGTGGCTACTCTGCACATGCAGCTAGACTTCCCCGTGCCCAAGGGCCCTCTAGGGCCCTCTAACTCCACAATATGTCCGCGAACCGCCCCCAAAAGGCCCCCAAAAAGCCCCACAATTTGTGCACATTGGCCGCCGACAGCCCCAAACCAAAAATAGACCATATCTTGGGCTATGTGGCTCAAAACGTTATTTCGAGCGCACCTAATCGACCTGCAACCACCCACTTTTGGTGGTTTCCACCCCTCAAAATTGCCCTAACCGACGCCAAGACCCCCGTACCTAGGCCCATTGGGCCGCGGCAAGCTGCAACAGGTAGCCCAAAGAGGTGAGTGCCAAAACGGGCCAACAAGGCCCACCCGGTGCAAAAAAAGACTTTTTTCGAGAATAATCCTGCACCACATGAAATGCGAAAACAAGTGTTTTTGGCGCGTTTTAAGCTCGTGGTGGCCCGTTTTGGCCCTGCTAAAATCCCATAATCCCTTGAAAATGGGTTGTTTTGGGACCAAAAATGGGTCAAAAATGGGTCAAAAATGTGTTCTTCCAAAAATGATCCTGGACCTTTTGGGGTGCACAAACAAGTGAAATGAGCCCTTTTTGAGCCCATTGCAAGCCATTTTGGCCACTCCAAAGTCAGAAAATGCCTTGAAAATGGGCTGTTTTGGGACCAAAAGTCAGTCAAAAATGGATCAAAAATTTGTTTTCCCAAAGATACTTTTGGACCATTTGGGGTGCACAAACCAGTGGAATGAGCCCATTTTGAGACCATGTTGAGCAACTTTGGCCCCTCTCAAGGCCGAAAGGGCCTTGAAAATGGGTCAATTTGGGACCACAAATGGCTCAAAAACGGGTCAAAACCATGGTTTTGCAAAAATGATCCTCGTCCAGTTGTGGTGCCCAAACGGATGAATACAGCTCATTTTGAGCCCCATTTGAGCTGCTCTCACCCACTTTCCATTGCGAACCTCATTTGTTGTTGAAGTGTCCAAGACGATGTTCCTTCCCCCACCAGCTCGGTCCCAATATTCAATCTTGATTAGGGTTAGGTGTAGGCTTAGGACTAGGCTGAGGGTTGGGGGTGGGCGTTAGAGTCAAGGTCGGGTTTAAGGATAGTGTTGGGGTGCAAAGTGCACAAAATTTTCCTTAGGGCACCTTTGGTGTTCATGGAGCATTGGGCGCCTTTGGCGCCAATGGACGCCTGAGGGCGACACCTTTGGCAACTAATTGTTGGCCGGAGGCCCCAAGGGGGGGCGGCGGGGGGGGGGGGGGTGGCGTCCTAGGACCCGCGGAGTCCTCCCCCCCCTCCACGGGCGTGCAAGAGGCCACAAATAGTAGAAAACTTGGTGAAAGATCGGATTGCTAGAGAGTAAGAGTTGCTAATGTCTAAGGTGGAAAAAGGTTTGCATTTTTGGAGTCTGCGGGTTTGCCATGAGTTACAGAAACCGTGGACGGCTGCCCCTCCATGTGATAAATAATAAGTTGGCACGCAAGGGGGTGACCCTCGGCATGGGTCACTCCCCTATCAAGTGTCAATTTACCACGAGGGGGGCAGCCTTAGACCTTGGCTGCCACCCAACAACAACAACAAAAACAAGCTCCAGGGCTAAGCAGCGCCTGCACTCCTTCGTGGATCGCTCCCCGATCGCATTCCCACTTATCTACCAATCATAAACCATCCCTAATTGACCCCTACAATCCCGTTTCTCGTCACATCAACTTGCAATAGACGAGGGATGTGGACCCCAGGAGCCCATGCAGGAGCCCATGCAAGGGTAAGGTGGCATGCACAGGGGGCAGGGGGTAAGAAGCCAAAGATAGCCAAAACCAGCCAAAAAAACGGGCCGTGGGGAGGCGCAGAGTGGCCAAAAAACTGGCGGCTGCTTCCCAGCCGTTGCCCGTCCCACCCCGTCTGTAGACCCCCCCCCCCCCGGTGGCCGAGCGGGGGAAGCCACCATCTCCCCGCGGCAAAGCCACCCCTCGCGGGTTGCGTGTTTGCCATCCCTACACCACAATGAGGTACACCAAACATCACTATGTATAACCCCAGGGTGGCATAACCAAAGTTACACTTGCCCAAGAAAAGGCATACCTTCCCGCCCAACCAAGTGGGTGCCTTGAAAGTATGGTGGGCCTCACAAAGAATGCATTGCAAGCCGCTAGTTTCTTTAAGTTAGTGCATTTTTGCACCTTGAACAATTGTTTTTATGCGATCATATTTGTAAACAGCGGCTTTCCTTTGAGGAACCTCGCATGTGAGCAGTGATTGTGTAATCTTCGGCGCGGGGCTACCACGCATAAAAAAAAGAATGCAATTCAAGCATTGTTGTGTGTTTTGCAGCAATGGGTGATATTAATGCCAGCATTGCGGTGCCAAATGAATTGGAAAATGAGGGTGACCATGTCTGAGACACTTGGTTTGGGCTGGTGGTGGGAATGGAAGGGGACTATCGGATGTGCCCCCCCCCCTCTCCATGGTGGGTCCTACAAGATGGGGGGATTCTAAGTGGGCTTTGAGGTTTATTGTCAATGTCTAACGAAGATTAGAAATTGAGAGATGGCACAAGCAACAAAAGGGTGCTATAAATGCCGTTATCCCCAAATTAGCTTCCCTAACACAAATGCGGGCCATCCTGCCACTTGATTTCAAAGGCATCCCACATGCATCCATATGTTGGCCATGGTAGTCCATTTGTACAGGTAAATCCCGGCCCGGACTTTGGCCCATTTGTACAAGGAAACTTTCCGCGACCCAAGGGGCCAAGTGACCTGGCCGGACCGCTAGCATGCTAGGCGTGCTAGCAAACACGGGCCTGTTGGTCTCGGCAAATCCTAGCCCAGATGTTGGCCCGTTTGTACGGGCAAATTGGAGGGATATCGGGGGCTAAGTAACCCTGCTAGATCGGCAGCCGGGACACCGGCCCGTTTGTACAAGCAAACCCTGGCCCGGACGCCAACTCGTTTGCAGGCAAACTCCCGCTTGGAAATTGGCCCGTTTGTACACAATAATCCCAGCCTAGACACTAGCCAATTTGTAGGGGCAAACCACCAATATGTCGTAGGTCTAGTGTCAAGAAAATGCTGTGCTAGTCTTAGCATATGCCCGGTCAATATGGTGCCATGTCTCTGAAGCATGCCCCCCCATATCCCTTGCACACCCACCAATATTGTGGTGTATTGCCACAAAAGTGGTGGCTTGAGCAAGTGATATTCCTAGGTGGATGTCCACCGACCCAAAGCATCTAGGTACATGTGCTGGTGGTACTTGCATCCCCTTGACGTACCTCTCTAAGGCCTTGCACAGCTTTTGGGTCCATCACGTTGCTCATGTGCCCCTGCACATTGCCTTGATATTCTTGAGGGTCATCTGGTCGTTGCGCTTTGGTGCACCGTCTCCCGCCTCAATGTCCACTTGCCCCATGGGGTCCTCTGGCGCCACCCGGAGCCGTGATTCTGTTGGGCTCGTTTATTTGCTTTGCCAATGCAAACGAGCCCGCCGATTGTTCTGGGTTGAGGTCGAAGGGCTGTACCTCCAACCCCCAAGCTAGCATGAGGCAAAACATGAACGCATCCTGATACTATTGAAAACCATGGTTCACCATCCTCTGCCACTGCCACCAAGATTCAGTTGATAGGCCACCCCTTCAACCCCTCTTGCAAGAGCGCTATAGTTTTGCAAGGGAAGGGAAGTTCTGTGTGTAGCCCCGTTCTACCCCATTCATCGAAAGTCCTAATTAATGATCTGCTCGCTCGCTGCCATTGTGAGCTTGCTAAAGGGAGCCGCGCTTGTGCAGCAGCATAGAGATTGGTCCTGGGAATAACTGCTCGCAGAAAACCAAGAGCTGCTCAATGGGGCTTGGTCCCATTTGGTCACCGACCCGTCTGCAAGGCATGTGCCAATAGAGCATTGCACAACAGTGTTGCTTTCGGGATCTGCCGCGGTCAACACGACATCACTGACAATAGAGTGAAAGCAACACCCTAACAAAGCATGGTCTCCAGTTGGGCACACACAAAGCAACACCCAAGGAACTAAGCATTCACCTACCCTTCCACTAATAGGATGAGGCGAAACTGGATTGGTCACCGATGATATGGCATGCATTTTTTATCACTAATGGAATTTGTGACTTCAGTCCACAAGCTGTTTTGGGCACGTCAACATTTTGGGCACACTCAGGCTCAAACACCCCATGTGCACAACGTGCCGGAGTAGGCAAGGTCACCGTCTCATGCATACTGAATCTTAAGATTATTTCTCCAAACTGGTTCCACCCAGTGCCAACTTGATTGAATTTCTATGCAAGTTTTGGTTCTGGAGCACCTCGAGCATTCAGGACCTCGGGGGAGTTTTGGACATCATTTGCGCGCCTGTGCACCTTTTCCATGATTTTGCAATGCATCTCTGACTGGGTGGATCTGCGATGTCATACTTGAGCATCACACAATTTTCAGCACAGGAGCTGGGCCCCCATTTTGGCCTGTTGGGAAAGGGAGAGCCTGGAGTGGCGATATTACCGGGTAGCGCATAGGGGGTGTTTTCGCACAGCGCCAATATTACGCTGTTTGTTGTGGGAACACCCCTGAAAACCACCCACCTACAGAAGCATGTATTATCAATTCAAAACAGCATGGGTTGCAGAATTCAGGACCCTGGGTCCCGTGGCAAGCATCAGACTAAGAAAAAAATCTCTGGTGTACCAGCAGGGGCTGTAGGGTGCAGAATTCAGGATCCTGGGACCCATGGCTACCGGTGGTGGAAAAACAGTCGGCTTTTCGCACAGCGCGGGCACAGCGCGCGCAGCGCATGGTGCACCCCCATGGAATGCCAACAGAATTTATCAAATTGTAGATCCCACTGAGAACCAGCTCTGTACTGTGTCCCAGGCTTGATGCTGTCTGCAGTTGGCTGCTGTGAAATCGAAAAACAAGCGTGCAACACACACAATGCATGCATATTGGCGCAAAGGATATAGATTCTGAGCACAATGTCGCTCACAGGCAAAATGCGGCCAGAGCCATTACGGTGTCCAAGCGAGAATCAGAGTGCACAACTTGAATGGGATCCCCTGACAACTACAAGAATAGCTGACTCCTTCTCAAGCAGTGGGCTAGGATTGGCAAGAACTTCCATGTACTTTCCAAACAAAGTGGAACTTCAGTTCGCCACTGGGCAGATTGTATGCAAGTCGTGGTTCTGGAACTTCTCCTGCAGCACAAACCATCCCAATTCTCAGTAACGAGCCGACCAGCATTCAACTCCTTCCACAGATCACTGCACCGCCCCCAATACACCCCCAAAATCTGATCTTTCACTGCAAGGCCAGGAAGCAGTCTTTAATGTTGCCAAGCAGTGCAAAGCAACTCATCACAGCTTGCCTGCAATTGGTAAAAATAACCTCCTTGTATTGCATCATTACTGTCTTACTGCTCTTGCCTCTCGCGCTTCAGAGCAAATCCACTGTATCAACACTCACACAGACACTGCACAGACAAACACACTTGTTGCCTCTGGTTTCCTAATCTGAGGTGCAGCACATGCCAACGAAGACATGCAGAGCAGGCGTCAAAATTGTCAACACAACCCATGGGCAGCCGGACCACCGGACCCGGAAAGAGATTTTTTGGGTGTGAAGGTGGGCAGGGGGGAATATCTGGGCCTACAAGAACGGGGGGCATTCAGGTATATGAGTGATCAGGTCTGGGTTGGGGAGGGGTGGGTGTTCCATGAAGGCTGGTAGGTTACTGCGTGGTACAACTGGTGTCCAGTGCTGTGCCTTTTGTATGACCTGCTTGTTGGTCAACGTCTGTTCTGTGGGGGAATGTGCGTTGTAAGGGAGTTTTGCCATGAAGGATGAGAAAGTGCGTATGTGAGAAAATGTTGTTTTTTTTGGTAGGGGTGCAGTTCTGCAAGGGAGGTTTGAGTGTCTGTCCCATTGCTCACCATTGGAGGCCGCTCCCCTGCCAGCGCTAGCAGGCTTCACAATAAGTCATCCCAGACCGTGGGTGGGTGGCGGAGGGGGTTTGCCATAAAAGGCTCAGTAAGTGCCTTGGCGGAAAGGGGGGGGGGCAGGGACGGGGTGGGCATGAGTGCATACCAGGATGCAGTGCCGCAGTGTCTGCAGGGTGATTTGGTGCTGGGTCCGGGGACATTGTTGGAAGTGAAGCAGCCCTGGGTAGAATAGGCATTGGTGGACAGCACTGGAATGTTGTGCACTGTCCCAGTTATAAAGGTGGATCCGCTCTGAAGACCGACTGACAAGGTCCAACACAAGCCCCAACTTTCAACTACAGAAACAACACCTGCAACACCTACTGAGCCCCATCCCTATTCTGAGTGCTGCAGGTTCCCCACACCCCTTTCCTAGCTTCATGAAATGATGCCCATGATTATCACGATAATCATCACACAGCAAACATGGCAGAACACATCCCGTGGTTCTGCCATCGACCATCCCATCCACAGAAATTCATCCAAACTTCCCCCGACACTGCTCGCATCCCAAGGGACATCAACATTTTGGAGGGTGGGGCAAACAGGAGAGAGAAGGGTCCAGAGCCGTGGAACTGTTGCGGCTGTGCAGAGCATCAGCTGCAGAATCCAAAGAGGATCCATCGTCCAATGGGAGCACAGGTCTGTTCAGCCCCTTTAAAGGGGAAGATTTGTCCTGCGCCGATGGAAGTCCACCACATGGCCAGTCTGTGCCTGCAAATCCTTAGCACTTTCAAACAATGGGTTGCTTTGGAGGGACTGTTTGCACTGCGTGCACCCTGCGTGCACTCGCGCGCCACTTTCAGCTCATTTTCCTGGAAAATGTCCCCAAATGGAACCCCCGCAAAAGGCAGCCCATATGCAATACGATGCATGCATATCTCTCGGCCTCATTCAGAATGTGCCAACTTGGTGGGTTTTGGCATTTTTCCCAGGTTTTCTGAACTTTCCGTCCAATGCACCAAATATATGCTTCCTTTGGGGTTAGGTGTGAAGCCTTTGTGGGGTGCACTTTGCAATCCCAAAATTGACTTGCAAAAGAAGCGGCCTCTGCGGCGGACAGAATCTGGTATTCCTTGTGGGTGCATGCAGGCTGCTGCGAACCGGCTTTACGAGGCTTCTTTCAGGATGCCGGGTCACCCGCACCCAATTTGCAACCTCGTAGCGCGCTCTTTTGCGCACCAGAGGCTTTTGTGGTGAATGAGGGGAAGCAACACCATGTGGTGTGAATTTGTATGAAGCCATGGCAGCTGCTTGTTGACAAAAAGAGGCAACAAGTGGCACAAACACAGTCCAAAAAGGACGAAAATCTAAAACATACCGTCAGTACAGCATGCAGACCCAGGGTGTTCCAAATAGCCCTTTTCAACGGCTTTCTGAATACACCCCACATGCCACCCCCTACGGGACACACAGTGGGCACAAATGGGACAGCAATGACAACGACCGGTGAAAACCCACCGAGCTTGCACAAAACGTAATGGCACCGAGGGTTATGCTCCCACATGGGTGCCTGTTGGATTGCAACTATCCACATCCACCTACAGGGCCAAACAGAGGGTAGTACGAACCAAATTTGGAAATCCTCGCCCTCTTGTGGTGCCTCAATGACAGTGGCTGATATCAAACCTCTAATGCTGCACTGATAACACACAACGTCATCCTGTTGCCATGTAGTTATGAAGGGGAGAAATCAAGGCCTCCTCCCCTTGACCTCCAACATTCCTGAACCTCTTGCCTTGTGGGACTAACAAGAAATACTCAAAATGCATTGGGTCTTATAGATCCAAAAACAACCCGGTAGCGAAAAGTGTGCCTGCACACACCATGCGCGCGCCCTGCGCTCAAGCCTGCACTACTGGTGTGCAGGTTCTAATGGGAGCCTTGGAGGTCCCTTTTGAAAGCCCGGAAACAGTTCTTCCACGCTGTATAGACACAAAAGCATCCATAAGCACAGAGTGCAAAGCTGCTGCATTGTGCAGTGCTATTGTCTTGAGTCCTGTCTGCCTCAGCCTTTGTCACTCGCTCCACTCCCCAGATGCCACAAAAGAATGGCTTCCTGTCCACCTCACACTCAGACATGCAGCACCAGGAAGTGCAAACACAACATTCCCTCAGCAGAAAATTGTCACTGTGTTTGCTTAGGCTACAACACCTCTGGATGGCTTCAATAATGTGGTGCACTTGAATCATTGGCCAGCTGATGATGCAAGGTGCACCTTGCATAGAGCCACCTATAAGTGAGCATGCTCCCTTCATCATCCACAGGACTTGGAAGATGCAGCCTTCATCCTGCCCCACATCCCACACCCCTCTTCATAGAGCAGTGGCCATGCACCAAAAGGAGGGGAACTTCCGTCACCAAGGCAGCCAAACCACTGATTGAATCCAACAACAGCCTTGTTCCCAATAAACCCAGCATGCACTGTATCGCATAGTTGGAGTCCCCCCCCCCTTCCTGTTGCGTTAAAATCAGGACTCTGCTGATAGGCAGGGCACTGCACCACACCAGTGGGGACTGTTGCCAGCTATCTTGGGTATTCAATAACACTGCATAAAAAATCAAATTCAGTGTGAGAGATTTTGGTTCAAATATAAAATTCAATAGATCAATTTCTGCACTTTCATTGAATATCCGAGTGACTCTCAGATATCAGAGAGCTGCTTCAATTTCCACAGTCACTTGGATATCCCAGCGACTCTCGGATATCTGAGCGACTCTGGGAAAACCCAGAGTCACCAGAATAGTCCCGGCGATACAGACACTGAGCAAAATTGGAAAATCACTTGAATATCCATGGGACCTTCTTACATCAGAGTGTTGCTCCGATATCCAGACCGCTTTGACATCAGAGAGTTGCTCGGATATTGGATAGTCCCTCAGGTATGTCTGAGCAACTCTTTGGATATCCAAGCCATGCTCCGATCTCAGAGCAGCTCCGGATTGGAGTAATGCTCTTATCAGAGCAACTCTCGGATACTCAAGCAATTTTTTAACATCCGAATCTTGCACATCCACTTTGGGACATCCCCGTGTCTTGGTATCCATGTCCGAGAAACATTGCTGGGAATAGTGGGACTATTCCAGTGACTCTGTGTTTTCCCACAGTCGGGATATCCAAGAGTCGTTGGGATATACAAGTGAATGTCCCATATCCAACTGATATCCTAGCAACCTTCGGATATCCGACCGACTCTGGAATATCCCAGCAACACCCATAAACTCGAACCAACCTTCCTTGCACCCAAGATTTGCTGAGAAATGCAAGCTCTTGGATAAAATAAGAATTATTTCATATCCAAGAGCTGTGAGGATGTCCAAGGGTCTCTGAAGAATTTGCAGTGAGGGTCCCATATCAGATCCACGCTTGGATATCTGAGCAACTCTCGGATATGAAATCATTCTTGCATCCCTCAGAGTTGCTTGGACGTGCCGGAGGCACTCATAGTCTCAACAACTCTCGGATATCCGAGGATCCCTCATATTCTCGAGCTCCTTAGATAATGAAAATTTTTACGCGCATATGGACAAGAGTGCAACCCACCTAATTTTGTTGCTATCACATATGTATACTTTTCTTTGTGATTTAACCAGCTCCCGCGTACCATTTTGGACATTTCTACATGGGTAAAGCAATGGAGCCATGGTATGAAGAAAAACACCCACCATAGGCCACCATGTTTGCACCCGAAAAGAGGTGGTTGTCTGAAGACAATGTGGAGCTACCAGCATGAAATGCATGCACCACCATATTTGCATCCCTAAAGAGCCGGGTGGTCACCTCGACAATGACATCAATTCATGAGTATGCTACCAGAAAGCACAAAGCAGTTTATACACCCACCAGATTCGCCGCCAAACAAGAGATGGTCACCTTAACATGATGTGGAGTTCGAAATAATGCTACAAAAGGTACAGCACTACAGGTAGTTGCACAATGCACATTTGTAGATGTGGCCTGACTTGGTGTCCCCTAACTGAGGTTTTGCACCGGGATTGGAGTTCTGCGCACAAGCCTCGTGAAGATTCTTTTAACCTGCCGTGTGAGGTCCTCAATGAGGTCCTGTTGCATGCTTGGGATTGCTTGTGGGACCTTGTGACACTTGTACCACAGACGTTTACCGGTTGCTGGGTATCTTCCACATCCGTAGCATTGGCCATGGGTTTGAGGGGCTTTGTACCCGAGGCTCGGACCCCAAAGTGGGGAGGTCTGGATCAGAACTAGGGTGCTTTTGTTGGCACCTGATGCCCTCACCAAAGAAAGTGTAACCTAAGTATTTTTTTACCCAGGTACACAATATTGACTTACATTACTTTCACTTTTTTTTGCATACAAAATAGTACACAGGTTGTGCCACACATGCTCGGATATCTGCAGGTCACTAAGACATCGGAGCAACTCACGTCTCGGTGCCTCTCAGACATTCCATATTTCCTTTAGTGTCCAAGAGTTGCTAGAAAATTGGAGAGTCGCCTGGACACTTGAGCAACTCTAGATAGCCAAGTGGCTCTCTAATGTTGCAAGGTTGCTGCAATATCCAAGGATCAATCTCACATTGGAGTGTCTCTTGGATATCCGGGGTCGCACAAATATCCAAAAATTGCTCAGATGTCCGAGAGTTCTTTGGATATTGGACAGTCACTCAGGACATCCAAGCAAGTCTCGGTATCCAAGCAACCCTCAAATCTTAGAGAATTGCTCAGATATTTGAGCAACTCTCAGATGTCTCAGATTTGCTCAGAGTGGTGCTAAGACTTGGGGTATGTTGCCTTGTGCAGCACTGTCCACGTGTGTACATCATTTTGCATGCAATGCCTTTTTCTGCTTGAGGATCCCATTCTCCATCATCTCATGAGTGGGAGGAAGCATCCCAAGAACCATTGGAATCCTCTCCCTCTACCCATTTCTTTTCTCCACTCTCATTCGCTAAGAGCGCTAGGACTGCAACTGCTTCACATGTGCTGGCTCAACACATGTAATAACATTGCACCAATGACTGCGAAACAGAAAGCAGCATATCTTTGTATCAGGCCAAACACCTAAAAAGTGTGTGGTTTGTGCGAAAAAACCCGTGCTGTATCGACCACCTACACATGCAAAGTGTGTGGCTGCATATACCCTAATACATTTGGGCCAAACACATCCAAATGTACAAATTGTGTCTGCGTGTGTTCCTTGCTGTACGGTGGATGCTGATTGTTCAAGAATAAGCGAATTAGGAAACAAAAAGATTGGTGAAAAAAGTATGTTGAATCTTGAAAATGAAAACCGTTTTCAAATGGTAAGCCAGCAATGTAAGACAAATCTTTTTCAGGATACAACAACTCACAACAAACATGCCAAATACCACATTTGGTAAATCCCTGAAGAAAAATGTTCAAGTTTTCAAAATGTTCGAAAATACTCAAAAATTGCGTACCACCATGCTGGTTTTGGGAGAAATTTTTTACGCAGTATCATTGAGGAAACATCCACATATATTGTCAAAAGATGTCTCATGCGCATGCAACGTGGCGTTTCAGTCACACGGCATATTCACTGACAAAAACAATTGGTTCCTTTCTCTGGTGCAGGGGCACATGGAGTTAGGAGAGGCACGAACAACTGACGTAATCTCATCAGCCCCTCAGCTATTTACTGAGGAACTTCACATCCTTAAACGCCTTGAACTGGTCCCAATGCGCGTCCGTGAGCTTGCGGATGACATCCTTGGCCTCAGAGCCCCCCACGTCGCAGACTTGTGAGAACCGCATCAGCAGAGTGCACACCTCCGGGCTAAGTTCCCCAGCGTTGAGTTTGCCATACAAAGTGGTCAGAGCCTTCTCAACTGGGGGCCGCTTCTTTTGGTCTGCCGCATTCCTGCTGCCCAGGCGGGCAAAGGCTGAATTGAACTGACTGATCATGGGTTGCCACTGGGCAGGTACGTATGACGTATCCACTGCTGCCAGCCCGGTGGCGGCAGGCGCAGGTGCTGCTGCTGGTGTGGGTGCCGCTGGCATCGCAGGGGCAGCGGCTGGGGTTGGTGCGGGTGGGGTTGGTACAGGAGGGTAGGCCCCAGCAGTTTCCTGTTGCTGTGGCGCCTGTGGGTTGTACCCAGGTGCTCCGAATTGCTGCTGTGCCATCTGTTGTTGCATCTGCGCCATCTGTTGTTGCTGTTGCTGCTGCTCATACTGCTGTTGTTCATACTGCTGCTGCTGCTGCATCTGCTGCTGTTGCATCTGCTGCTGTTGCATCTGCTGCTGCTGGTACTGCTGCTGCTGGTACTGCTGCTGTTGCATCTGTTGCTGCTGCTGCGCAACCTGCGCTGGATCTTGATAGGGCTGTTGTGGTGCTTGTGGCTGCTGCTGCTGCGTATACTGCTGCTGTGCATACTGCTGCTGCTGAACAAACTGCTGCTGCTGGGCTTCCTGGGGTTTCTCCGGCACGGCAGGCTGTGTGGGCTGTACTGGGGCAGGCTCTGGCTCAGGGACAGGCACAGGTGGCATTTGTGCAGGGACTGCAGGCTCAGCCTCCGGCGCTGGCGCTGATTCCGGAACAGCAACGTCGCTTCTGTTGAAGGGGAAAGCTGGAACGGGGAAGGGGAGCACACCAGACCCCACCCGAGCATGGAACACTCGGTCCCTTAGCACAGCTCCTCCCTCGTGGCAATCCTTTGGAAGCAGGTCTAAGTAGCGCTTGGCCCCATCCAGACAGCCCTGGGACGACAATAACTCGGCGTACTCAGTGTATTTGCCCGCCATCTTGTCAGTCACCATCGATTTCTGGGTGATTGCCTGGAATGCCGACACCTTTTCAATGAAATCTTGCAATCCTTCTTGAGACTTCTTGGGATCCATGCTGTCCAACTGCGTCACCCAGCACTCCACAGCCTTCTCCAAATCGCCTGCAGCCATGTACGCCAGGATGGATGCGTTGTTGCCTTCTGCTGCCAGCCGCTCTGCCACTTGACTGGCCAGTGGCGGGAATTCCTTGGGGTTGCAGAAAGTGCACAGAACTGCAAGCGCTTCTTTCCAAGCATCCGGTTTCTGGGCATCAAACGAGGACACAACAGACTGCAGTTGGTTGTCCACAATGGACGAGAGCACCTTCATGAATGGGTTCCCAGCCTTCTTCTGGAAGTAGGCCTCCTGGGCTCGTCTCCACAAATCAGGGCCTCCATATGAGGCCAATACCAGGGCGTCATCCATGCGGTCCGCATACAAGCAGCATTTGACGGCAGACTCGAAGTTACCCACCATCAGCGATCGCTGGATGAGCTGATCAACTTCTTCAGGGGTCATCTCAGATGGCGAAGACTCATCCCCTTCAGCAGATTCCGCAAACGGATCTACATCAGTCAGCTTCCGGTCAATCTCAGCTTGAATCTCCGTCGCATCAAATCCAAGATACTGCAGTAGATGCTTGCGAGGCGCATCATCCAGAAGGCTCTTCATCACGCTCCACATGGGCTTCTCCTCAGACTCGCTCTGCTCCAACTTCTCGTCGCAGAACGTGGGCAGCTCGTTCTTCTTCAGCACACCCTCAAACTTGCTGGAGCGGTCCACAAGCTCCTGTTCCGTCACAACAGTCCGCATGGTAAACTTGCTCTTGCCTTGGGCGCCGCTGGCGTTCTCCGGTGGAGGGCTAAAGCTCACCAGCTTACCACCAAAACCAAACGTAGCCCCCACTGGTCTGCGAAGCCACTTTGGAGCGGTCTTGAATATTTTTGGTGGCGCTGCATTGTCGGCCCCAACGTTGAAATCCCCAGTGCCCTCCAGCGACACGTCCACTGGCGAGCTGTCTTGCAACGAGTAGACCGTAATGTTTTCCCCAAATGAAGCTGTTGCGAGAATCGCAGGAATGCGGTGAGACCATTGCACATCGAATACCCAGTTGTTCGACACTGGAAGCTCACATAGGATCTCAGAAGTATTGGGATTCCAGCAGATGGAACGGCAGTCCTTCCCACACGATACCAGCAAATTGCTGTCCATCGGCGACCAGGACAGGGAGAGAACACCCTTCGTATGGCCAGACAGCATACGTACCGGGGAATAGGCCTTGCGAAGGTCCCAGAACTGGATCACCGGGTTTTGGTCGTCATCGTTGGCCACACAAATGTCAGTGGCCTTGTCGGGATTCCATGCGATAGAGGAGCACCGCATTTTGTTCTGTGAGTCTTGGAATGCCATGGCTTGCCGCTTCTGCTTCAAGTCCCACACCGCAGTCATGCCGTCGGAGGACGTCCACGCAAGAATGTGAGGGACTTTCTTGTTCCAGCTGACCTGGACAATCTCGGAGTTGTGGGGGTTCTTGACGCCCGTGCCCAAGTTCTGCGGCTGACTTGGGTTAGTAAGACTCCACACACACCACTCACCGTCCTGTGCTGCTGTGGCAAGGAGAGGTTGGTTGAACGGGTTGAACTCCACCCCCTTGACCTGCCCCTTGTGCTTGTCGATGGTAGCCACCTCCGCGGACGTGCCTTCAGATTGCTCTACAATGGCTCGGGCATCCCAGATCTGGACGGTACCGTCCACCAGCCCACCAGCAATCAAACCATACGGATCTTCAGGCCCAGTGATCGATCCCCAGGTGATACGATTGAAACGGTCATGCGTACGCACAGCCCCCAACTTGGGCATGCTTTCTCCGCCTTCCTCCAAAGCAAGCGAATAAATTTCCAACGTGGCCTCGGCATCGAAATTGTCGCCAAGCGCTCCTGCGACACTCCCACAGGCGAGCAGACCCCCTTTCGAGGGGAGCGGTGACCAGGCAAATGTGGAGCTGCTTTGGATTTCCCTCAGCCTCATTGCGTCAGGCCTTTAAGAAAATGAACCCTGAGAAATGGGGCCGCAAATAGCCTGACCGCACGGCCGTGTGGCAACCGCCTGTCAACCTCGTAGAGGCTGCTGTTCTTTGACCTGGTCATACAGAGCTTGTGAGCACGCAGCTCACGCTGGGCGGCTGAGTGACACTAGCAATCAAGTATCCCCATTTGACTGAGTACTGTCTAGGACATTTGGTCTGCAACTGCCTTTGTGGTACATTGTACCCTCACCTTGTTGTGCACCCCTTGAAGCGACAGTACACCCCCCCCCCCCTTTGCGAGAACAACTCTTTGCCAGAACAAAAAGAGGTGTTGTTTCCGCAACTTCTGGAACTGTACTGTTGTTCTTGGAAGGGAAGGGGGTTCCAGTTTATGCACCTTTGAAGGGGACACTGGCCTGTGTTGCTGAGGGAGGGTGAGAAAGAGGTGTTGCACCCGCCGTGTCCCCACCTCTACTGTGTATCCACCGCAGTGGGCAACATGTATAACCATGCTCTCCCTCCTTGATTCCCCTCAGCTCTGGCAGTGTTGCAGGGGAGAGCACAGGGATGCCAGTGGTTCCGAGAGGTGTAGATCCAGCAACCAGCAGCAGTTGGGATAGAGCTATACCACAGAGTTCCGGCCAATCCAGGCCTATGCCAGCCCCATAGGCAACTGCGCTTTGTTTTGACAATCAAAAGCAGTAGCTGTGGAGTCTGTGGAAGACACGTCTTGGACTGTGCAATGCGTGCACCGCACCGTCAGGTGGTGTGAAAAGTCAGGAGTTTTTTCTCAGTTTGAGTGCATGGAAAAGCTCCATCAGCCAGCCTAATATTTCATGCTCCCACTGCAGCCCAAAAAAAAGCTTCCATGGCATAGCTCTGCACTCGCAAACCATCCTACCTTCCTTGCAAATTGGGGGACAATTTGGAGCACCAAAGAAGCGTCACGCCATATGCAAAAGGCTTGAAGCCCAACGCAAACATTAAAGTGGAACCATAGTGCTGCAGCTTTCTCCCCCGCATTACACACACACACCGTTCCTTGACCTTCGGTCTAGTTGCAAGGCACATAGAGGTGATATGAGAAGCTTGCAAACCACCATCTCAGATGCAAAAGGTTTGAAGTTCAATCCCTAACGTGGAGCCGTAGCACTTATAAGTTGAGGCTTTTTGGAGGGTGTTTGACCTCTTGGCAGACTTCAGAGTTCTGTCAGTGGCACAAAGGGAATCCAGCCGCCAAAAAAAAAAAGAATTTCTGCCAACTTGCCAAGACCACCTCTTTAAGAGTTGCTTGACGCATGCCACCTGCTGATGTCTGTCATTGCAGATACACGCTCCATGCATAGCCTCTGCACGGGGCGAAATTTGCTGGTGGTTTACACAACTATCTGGCCCACCTCTGCATGGCCCATGCTTTCTTTGAACCCCATTAATTCATCATGGCCGTGTTGCCAATCATTGCATGGTGATTTTTCCGGATTTCCACGCTTACCCACCACCATTACCAATCAGCATCGTAGCAGCCGTGCTTGATCATGAAGAAATGGGCCCTTGAAGTGTACCATGTAGTAACCAATGCAAATAGCCATGGCATACTATTACATAGTTCACCTATGGTGCTGGTAAAACTCGTCTCAGTCTATTCAATTCCCACTCTTCTCCCCTTGAATCCCCCTGGTGAGGGGACCTGATTGATGGGGTAACCCATCTCTGCCATGGGAGGCCATTTGTTCTCTCTCAAGTACCCTTTCCCATTCGCTTCCCTTGGTCCATTCCTCCCTGCTTACTGCGGTCGGATGCTGTTCACCCAACTATCTGCAGTTTAGGGTAAGGTGGGGCCCGACTGCCCACTATGCCATCAGCTTGCCACACGTCATGCAGGGTCGCATATGAATGCATGATATCTCAACGATCTGATGCTTGTACTCTGGGCAGTTGTATGTCCCATCTGGGAAGAAAGGGGTGCGAGGGGGAGGGACCATGCTATACCAATTGCTTCTGGCCGCTCCAGTGAGCCACGGTTGTTGTGCCCATGCAATTTGCCTTGGTTCGAGCCAAAGGCCTCTCCATCACTTCTACACGGGAGTGGCGTCTTGGCTGCACCTGGATGCCCCCAGTCCCGCTTTCCAGGCATTGGAGTGCCTAGGTTCCACACAGATGCACCTGCGGTGCTTGGATGCTCCCACTTGGCAATGGATAATCTGGGCTCCTCGATCCCACCAGGGGTCAAGGCTGCACCCAGATGTGCCGTTGCCAGTTCGACTATCCGTGCTGACCACGCACCAGAGCTGCACGCCTCCGCCCACCGCCCCCCCCCAAGCTTCCAATTTGCTGGGTCGTCATTTTGTTGGGAGGTAGCCTGCATGAAGCATGCACCCCGTCACAACATTGGGTCGAAGAGGGAATGGAAAAATTATGACGAACAAAAGGTGTCATCCTCATGAGCCACCATGACATCGTCAAAGAAACCTGAGAGGCAGAGATTTTTTTTTGTAATTTTACATCCGCCAGTCCTGAGTTCAACCCCATGTTGGGGAGCAGAATCATAGCAGAGCCATGGTCTGTAATGGTCTTACATGCTGGTCTATACGAGGTGTTGGGGGCATGTCCAGCGTGCACGGCACAACGTGCACAGTGCACACAGGACAGGGAGAAATTGGGGGGGGGGTTGACTACAATTGGCACTATTCTTGCCTATACAAACCATACTACACCCCCACAATGTTGGACAGCCTCATGTTTCACCCCAGCCCCACCCCACCCCCACCCCACCCTGGGCCCCGAATTGTAACCTCCACATTTCAACAGCTCTGGGTTCAACCAACAGAAGGTATGGTTGTCCGTCAAGCAGTCTCCCACCTCCAACAGGTCTGTTTTGCAAGGGATGGTACTCCGAGTACGCCTTTTAGAAGCGGTAGGCGTGACAGGGGCCGCACTTGGCAAGGCCTTCTCTCCGTTCACCTGCTTCCGTGGCAGAGGGGGCATAGGAGGAGGCGCAAAGAGGTCCAGGTCCATATCCCCAACTGGAAAGCGGCCTGTCCATATCCCCAACTGGAAAAGGGACCTGAATGTATCACCATAGCACCAAAAGGGGTACCCTTTTTGAGTGACATGCACAACAACACACCCTAATGCACTAGAAATGAGGGCAAGGCATGCAAGCAACTCATATCAATGTTACTGGTACTAGGCACTACCATGCAGCTACCATGGGTATGGTCCTATACAAACTTTATGCACAGCTCGCGCACAGCGCGCAGTACGCCCGCACTATATGAAACATCCCCATCAAGGTATGCCTTCAAAGCCATGGCATCCCAAGCACGCACCTGTCCTTCAGTCAATCAGGCACTCTAAGTTCATATCACCAATGTGCTCACCCGTTTAGCACTAGCAGGAGAGGATCTGGTTTTATTTTGCAACACAAGGTCTTTGAACTCACATGAAAATGTAACACAATCGTCAAATTTTGACAAGACAGCGGTGCTGCTTTGGCATGTACTGCACAGCAAATGTCTGGGCACTATCATCATCCATATTTCTGGACACAACGGCAAGAGTTCTCAGGGCAGCTTGACCCTTGAGTACTGTCATCATTGTTGCCACGTTGGCGGAGTCCGCATACCAGGCCAAATGTTGCATCTTCAGGACACTCCATATTTTGTGGCATACATGACTTAGAGAAGCTGACTGTATGAAATCCGAAATATACCGCAACTCGTCAGCAGAGAGGTGCAACACCATGATCTGTACAGAAACGTGACAGCACGACAAGGGGGAAAGCACGACAAGGGGAAACCAGATGCCTCATTGATTTCACCCTGTCGCCGTTCCCTGACATCCTTGAAGGGGGGTCTGTATGGCACACAAGAGTACTCCCCCGAGAGGATGAGCAAATCATTTTCTGTTGCTATTCTGACTCTGAATGGAAGTGCAGCCACTCTCTTTGGTAGCTTGTTCTGCTTATGGAGTCTTATCTTCCTTTCTTCTTTGCCAATGTCAACCTATGGATGAGGTACTGGGGATGTGATGCCGAGGTAAGAAGGTCTGCCTCCCAGGCGCTCGCTACACTCAAGCAATCCCATTCATTGCGAAGCCTCTCCCTATTTCTGGCATTTTTTGTGTGGGAGGACTTTGCTTTAAAGGCATTGGTCACGCTCAAGGATGCACCTGCCCTGAAATCCCTCAGTCTAGATTTCGCCAAACATGTCACTGAGAATGGGTTACAAGCACTCGCCACTCTGAAGGATGCAAGCGCACTGACAGCGCTTGGGCTGCGGATGCAGGGCAGCGAAATCGGTGAGACTGGGGCGCAAGCCCTTGCAGCACTCAAGGCTGCCCCAGCATTGGGATGCCTGGGACTGTTTCTGGCGGGCAGTCGCATTGCAGACGGTGATGCACAGGCCCTCTCTTCACTGAAAGATGCACGTACATCGTGAACCCTCATTCTGGACCTTGAGGACTGCCCCATCTCCGATGTTGGTGCACATGCCCTTGCAACACTGGGGGAAGCTCCGTCACTTACGGCCCTCAGTATGAATTTGCGGGGAACTCAAGTTGGCGACGGTGGCTCAAAAGCTCTTGCAATGATGCTTCAGGATTCGCTGTCGCTGACATCTGCTGACTTTCGTACACCCCATGGGAACATTTGCCTACCGCTTGGACTGTCTGTGGGCTGAGTGGGGGTGTGGAGTGGAGGATGAAGCCTGTTCATTGGTGCCATCGCGGACCCGCTTTTATGACTTGAACGGCTTTCGTACTTGGATGGGCAGTATTCTGATTCCCCTTGGCCCCTCCTCACAGCCGCGACACATGTCTCCTCCATTGGATATTTTTGCATGTGGGCATACACACTTCAAGAGCAAAGATGATGTGGTTGCTGGAGCTCCAAGAGGTGGTAACTGCGGCACCAACAGATTGCTGAACATACATTTGCAGTAAAACAAAATGAGAAATGCCCAGGAAATCAAAACTGCTATGGGGCCAACCAACAGAAGCATATACTCCCCTGGCCCTGTACCACACGCATCTCACAACTTCAATTACTGACTAGTATCACCTGACATTAGAAGAACCTTTGTGGATTTTTTGAAGGTAATTCACACAGCCAATCACAGCCCATCACGATCCCCTGGCACAGGATAAGCAACCACCAAACAATCTGCAATTGACGAAGGCACTGCCTCATAGAGCCTACAGGTGGCCTGCTTTGGAGAATGGGTGATGGCAGAAGTCAGGACAACTTTTGGAACCAAAAGTAGACATTCAAAAAATGCTGAAGGGCTGGAACACCAAGATTGCAGCAGGTTCAGGAGCGCATTTGCCGGTTGTCAAAGTCAGAATGATGATGAGTCCCATGGCTCAGGGAAGTAGGTTAAATGAACAGCGGAGGGCAGACTTGGCTGGTCTTTCAGCAAAATATTTGGCCTGTGGTACGCCCAACCCAAAAATGCCAATGTAAACTGTGCGTTGCAGGTGGCTACAATCAGTCCATTCACTGTTGGTTGACTATGGCGAAATAAACACTTGCTTTTCTTGTACGGTGTAGGTCAAATGCAGCCTTTTCCATGTGGAAGCGGTCCAGCCTAGGTTCTGTTTGTAATTGGAGCAAACAACAACAAGGGTGGTCCCCAGTTGGGCATGGAATCTTTTCACCTTGGTGACACACCTGAGCCTACTTAGTGGGCAGACTGTTTGGTGAGGGAAGCATTGCTTGTGTTAGTGAGTTGTGCTGCAGGATCTTCCACAATTTAGCAGTAGGGGTCACCTGGTAGGACCCTCCACCCCCTCTACAAGTTCCGTGGCCAGGGCAGTGTATCAGGAGGGGGTAGTCAGTGAAAGAGAGAGAAACGAAGCTGTGGGGTCCAGGCAGTGCCTCTGGTAGACTGAAGGATTTCGATGAGTTGTCTGGCAACGCCTACTGGGACCCATCCACTCAATAGCGAATAATCGACCCCTGCCCCTTAAATGTGTGCTGTGACTGGGGTCCTGTTCGTGCCTCAACCCACGCCTGCTCACACAAAACTGCTGACGGCAACAGCCTCAGTAGGGAGGGGGCAGAGAGGAGAGAGGGAGCTCCTTGCGTGGTACCCAGTGCTTCTGGTGATTCCCTCACCTCAGATAGCCAGTCAACCCTCTCTTTGTTGTCCAGCATTGCACGTCCCAGGATGTCATGTGCATTGCTGTGCCTGCCTCAACACTGCCGTCCACCCGACATATCACATTGCAACAGTGATGCGAAACATTGAGCCCCCTTTACACCTTACATCTGTAGCCAGGAGTAGGTTGCAATGCAGTGCAGTGCGCGTGGTGCGTGCGAGACACCCTGGTAGATCATTTGCCCAAGCCCCCCAGCACTGACTGGGGCCCAGGGGGGGGGCTGGTCACTTTGTAGGACTCTGAAGGCGGTGGGTTTTTGAGTGGCCGTCAGTGTTGAGGGGGATTCTGCCCTTAACTTGGGATGAAGAGCAGGGCTCACGTCACAAACCACCGCCCCAACAGAACTCCACCCACTGACCCATCGCATGCTCCTCAAGCGACCACCATATGCCTGAGGCACACTGAACCCTTGTTGATGGAGAGCATTCAAGACAGGCAGCCTGCAGACCCCTGCGGGCCTTCCCCCCCTACACATACACATACACATACACATACACATACACATACACATACACATACACATACACATACACATACACATACACATATACATGGGAATGGTCGGTAATGGTCGGCAATGCTCGGCAATGGTTGGTAATGGTCGGCAATGGTCCGTAATGGTCGGTAATGGTTGGCAATGGTCGGTAATGGTTGGTAATGGTCGGAATTGGTTGGGGGGTGAGAATCCGCCGCGGGAGCAGGGCTCACCGGGGGAGGATATTGCGGGGACAACGAGTGCTGCGGGCACGTAACGACTGAGACATCGCCGCGGGATGTCTTGGTAGCCGGGCCTGCAGCTGTGGCACAACATTGCCTGTGGTCCTGGACCCTTGCACCCATGCCCCATAACAGTGCTGGGGTCAGCGGGACCGGCTGTGCCGCCATGTATGTAAGCAACACACACCAAATATGCTTCTTGCGGCTTCTGAGAAGGGAAACTAGGACATTGGCACCAAACTGGAACCACGTGCGATGTGCCAGTCAAGTGCCGCTGTTCTCGCACCTCTGCTGTTCCTGTCCCCATCTCCATCCAGATCCTCATCCCCGGCTTCATCTCCTCTTCAGGGTCCATTCCCGAAATCCCCACCCCCTTTTCCCTGTAGCGTCACGTCCACTCTGGGGGCTCTACATGGCACCCAATGGGAGGTCCTCCACCCATTCTGAGTGCTCGCCTGCAGATCCTACTGCACCAGGTTTCACAGGGATTAGCTCCCACAGCCAGGCAGGCCTCGCCAGACATCTGATGCCATACCCAAGCCTTCAATAACACCTGTGGCAAGGACCGTCATAGGAGTGCGCCTGGTGGGCGATTGAAGCCCAAGCGGCGATAGTTGGGGCTCATGGCTCAGTGGCTGATGAGTGACCAACAGCAGACCTGTTGGGGGCAGCCCGGTAGCCGTGTGCACCAACCCAGGTCTGAAACCCACCACTTGGCTTCGGCCCTCATCGTCCATTTCTCCCTGCGCCACCCTTTCCATCACCGTCTGCCCCCCTTGAAGTCCACAGTGAAGTCCACATTCTGCCAGGGCCCTGCTAAGCCAGCCAATGCCATGCCGGATGGCTCATTGACTGAAACAAAAATGGAAATCGGATTTGTACTGATTTTCGTGCACTGTGGAGCCAGAGTCAGTGCGGCACTTAGCCCTGCAGAAGGCAAAGGTGTCGTTCTCGCCGATTTTCATGTACAGTGGGACTTTGGCTTTGTGCCTCTGCCGAATCGCGTTCAGGGACTTGAGTTGACGGTGCGGATGCATGCAGCACGCCACACAGTATTCATACACCCGGCAGCAATCGGTCCGTGGGTCACATGTGGTGCAAGGGAAGCGGTCGTCCCCGGACACACTGCAGCAGCCAGTAGAGCCATCTACGTCATCGGCATTGCAGACCACCCCCGTGTCATCCGTTATATAAACCATCCCTGCAGAAAGATGGGGATCAGGAGGTTGCACAAACAAAAATGGCAACGGCAGGGGCAGGAATGAAGCAGGCACAGTGGGAAACTGGGCGTATTTTGCTGTGGCAGCAGAAGCTGGGGGTTGATAGAAAAATAAATTCACATCCACGCATGCAGTTGACAGGGTTCTGAATGCACACCCGGGGAAAAGATGCAGTTCCACTGAGGGCCACAGCTGAAAGTTGCAAATATAAGCGGAGGGGCCTTTTTTTTGTTTCGGGCGGGATCTAGGGACCTCTCGAGGTTTTGGGCATTGCGGCACATTTCAATGCGCCATAGGATTCTGATCATTTGAGATTACACACAAATAGGGGTAAATGTTCCAAAACTTGCAATGTTTTTTTTCGAATTTTTCTCTTGAAAAATATAGCGAATTTTCGGGAAAAAATGGGCCGGCATGTTTCAATCTCCAATGGATTTCTGAGCGGCTTACCTACACACCTCTATTTACATTGCCAGAATCATAATTCAGGTCGTCGACAAAATGGGCGCATGGGGGGGCTAGGGTCCGGACCTGCACTTAAACGTCAACTGTGGTTGCAGTGGCAGTGTGTGAAATATGTCAACTATGCAGCAAAACTGACCCACCAGCCAACAAAAACGTCATTGAATCACCGCCATGTGCCCTGGGAGGCCACATAGAGCTGTGTCATCCACCCAACAAAAACATCCGCAGAAACCGGGGCGAAACAACAAAAGGAAAAGAAAACACAAATCATTCAGAACTTGGATCGCGCTGCGGCACACCTTGCACTGTATTTCGGCATTCCTCTGTGGTGTTGTACAGCTTCATGCCTGGAGAAACCTGCACATGATCATTCGACTGATCAGCACCGGAACGCGGACTTGTCATAACCTCTTGTGCTGACACAGGGGCTCGATGCCGAGATGCTGATGAAGATGAAGCAATCACAGGCGAACTCAATGCATGCATGGACTCTGGTCAAGAACTAATATTGAGCCAAAACTATCCCAACTCCACCTGCTTAGCATTTTGGCTGGTGGAGGTGAAGGTCTGCTGGGGCAACCACCACAACCCCTAGAAGGAGGGGGGGGGGACGAGCCATCAGCAAAAGATGTGGGCGAGCATAGTGTACCTTGAGGAGAGAGGAGCGTGGACAGGGCCATTTAACGGCAACAACAGGCCCAACTGAACAAGGTATGATCGCACAGCTGTAAAAGAGGGCACCCCGCATCTCGCCTATGTAGCCCCCGACTCTGGGCCTCACCGTCTTTGTGTCACTCATATGACTTCTGGAGGCGTGCGATTGGTGATTGTGTGGGAGGCAGCACTTCTAATCTGGGGACCTGTGACTCTCCCTGATCCATAGCAGCGGAAAGAAGCTGAGTCCTCTCCAAGGGGGGCCATAGGGCAAGGTAGGTAACAGTGGTGCTGAAGAAATCCATCCTCCCTCCCCCCCCTTTCAATTTCTATAATGGAGACTGGAGGCTCATGGAGCTCTGCATTGACTTCTCTGTTCCTCCTCCATCAAGAAATGCCAGATCAGCGGGAAGTGCATCTGCTCCACTGTCAGTCTCCCGTAATTCTTGGAACAACAGTGTCAGGCAGGACAGTGCCCAAGTAGACCCACTGCAATGGAAATGAAAACTTTGACACGGGGGCCCGCAGGGTATAGTCCAAATCCATGACCACAGACACCCCCATCACGAGTGAGCCTCCCGATACCACTTGGGGAGGGCATCTGGGAACAGGCATGGCAATGAAGAGACAATATTCATCAAGGGTGCCAAAGTCCCGATTTCTCAAAAAGGGTTTGTATCAACGTTTACCTGTGCACATGGACTGGGCAGTCTCTAGTCTTAAGACGCTGCCTGCTCGACCCGGCATATCAAGCCGATCTGGGGAGAGGGGGCAGCTTGGCATCCGCCGGATTGCCAGCCGAACCTGTCGGCCTAACGTCACCAGCTTGGCACGCCATCACTCATGACCTCGCTGCTGTTGGCTATGCAACATCCTAGTCCACTGCAGGAGCCTACATTATTTTTTTTTGGGACCATGTCTCCGGCTTCCTCGACAGGGGAAGACCTGTGGTAATACATTGAACAGATCAAACTTGCAGGGCAGGTCTGTGCAGAAACACCCACACACCTTCAGTGACAACACCATGTGCGGGGTTTGTGTGATGGGATGCACCCCTGGTGGCCTTGTTCAAGGTTGCGTCCAGATGCAGAGCTACCGAATGCCATCTGCACATCCATGAAATGCAGCAGGTCTTACAGAGGCATGCTGATGAATGGATATGGGAAAACAACAATATCGACCGCAGAATGAGGCTGTTTTTTGCGTGAACTGCTTGTTGGTTGAGGTCATTGGTGGTGGAAATATGGGCCACGACCAGCACATGCACATCCGAGTACGCATATCTCTCGGCCTCATTCATTGTGCGCCAACGCGGTGGGTTTTGGCATTTTCCCCGGGTGTTTTCAACTTTTCATCTGATGTGCCAAAATATTGTTCCCTGGGGCCTCAATTGGTCAGGTGTGGACCCGCCACTTAGCTCCAGCCGCGCCTGCCTCACGACCTTCATCGCCATCTCAGTTCCATGATTGTCCGTGTCACGCAGACAGTGCTTAGCAGTTCGTCCCTTCCCTCCTCCCTGGATGGGGTAAGAGTCGGGCTGCTTCTACAGGGTTCAGGGCATTGTCGCCTTCGGACTGAGTTTGGGGCGTAGCGTATGTTGTGTCCCACTTTGGCTCCCGCCGTCGCGCTGGCATGCTCGCTTGCGCTGGCCCCTCTCGGCCACACACCTGTGATTCAGGGTCACCTGGTCATGGGGGGTGGGGCGGTCAGAGGTCACCCTTGTGGGCCACTGCCACCGGCCCTGGGCTATTTAGGTCCTTAGGATTTAAAAACCCCAGTGGGTACTGGCTTTTCGGAGGTCAACATACAGCCATACAGAGGGTGGGGAGGCTGGGCGGCGCCGAAGCGCCTGCATGTGTTGTGGGTGTGTTTACCTGTGTGGTCGTTCCCTGTGCCAAGTTCCAGTGCCTCTCAGAAGGCGGCCGCTCAAGTGGCAGCGCACCCGGCGTTTGCCATGAGGGAGGTGGTTCGAGTCCCGGGATCGGTGGTCTCCCACCGATCCCTTCGAATACCGGACGGAACCTCCCATCGACCTGTTCGAGTACAGGTGGCGGCGCGCACTGCTGCAGGTGTGTGTGGATCCTGCGTATCACTTTTTGGGGGTGGGGGCAAAACGGACGAGACCTCCACCCGACGCACCGGTACCGGTGGTGGCGCGAGTTGCTGTAGGGGGGGGTGGTTCCCACAACGCCGACTAGAGAGCTCTACGTGCAGGGATCCCAAGAGCACCAGCTCCCGGGATCGAACCCCTGCACTGGACGACTGAAGACTACCGCTCTCACTACTGGGCCGTGCCGGTCTCTTGCCCTGTTTGGGGTGTCTGTCGGCTCTGGGGTCTAATCCTATGGGGGTGTGGGGTCGCGTGCTTTATGGCGTGCCAAACAAAGGGCGGCTGGGGTCCGGTGTCCCACACCGTGAGCCCTCCGTGCTGCACGTGATCGTGGAGGCCGTTGCCGGTGATCTGGGTGCCAGCCAGTCCTCATCACAGCTGCCTGGGGAGGAGGGGGGGGCTAACGAGGGGAAGAGTTCCTGCCTGACGTCTCGCATTGGTGTTGCCCGTGGTGAGCGGGAGACTGCCCGTGACCTCCATCCAGAGGCCGGGTCAGTGCAGCCCGGTGAGTGGCGTGGTCTCTTGGAGGCTGGGGTGCAGTCCTCGACTTCCAGCAGTGGAGTTACTCCCTGTCTGCGGGGGGTCGGGGGGGGGGGGGGAGTGCCACGAGGAGGCGGGTTGGCCGTCCGCTCCTCTGGAGAAAACATGGGTGGCTCATCCAGGTCGGACTCGTCATCCTGTTCCTGTGCCTGCCCCTCCTGCTGTGGGCGCCGGGCTGAGGTGACATATCCTCGGAGAATGGGGGATTTGCGGCGGCCCATGTCAGCCAGTGTGTCCGCGTGTGTGTTCCCTACAATGCCCACGTGTGAGGGGACATGCAGCCAGCGTACCCTTGTTCCCTGGGGGGGGGGTATATGTATACTTTTTGAAATCTGTGTGAAAAGGCCATTTCAGAAATGTATGGGTTGGGGGGGGATAGGTGACCATATTTTTGAGTACCGAGGCCGAACTTTTCGGCGTTTCAGGGTTTTTGGGCCCCAAGCTGCTCCGCTCACGCGTGTGGGACACCAACTCACAGGTTTTCCCCTGGGTACTCCGACATATTGTGGAGTTGAAGCAAAGTGAAAGGAGGTAAATGGATGCATTTTGACGTGCTGAATCCAAATATTGTGGTCTCATGTCCCAACTTGACAGCCTGTTTGAGAAATTCTGCCATCGTTGATTTCTTGCACTCTGGTGAGCTTGATGCTGCAAGTTGCACCAGGCATCACCCGGGTGTCTAAGGTAGTTATTGGTCAAAGTCTTCAACATATTGGGGTCTTGAGGGGACACATGTTGCACATGTCCTCTACACATCAAATGCAACAAATCCACCCGAATGATTTGTCCCTCATATGCCCATATGTTGGAGTAATGGGGGTAAGGGTGCGGTGCAGTCTGCCTGAAACCGGACTAGAACAGGCAAAAAAAACCCAACCTGTCAAACGGTAATGGCCAATTTTCGAAAAAATATGGTTCCGGATCCCCCCCCTAACCCTACATCTCCGAAAGGCCCTTTTCAAGGGCTTTCCGAATATACCCCACATATCCTACCTCCGGAACACTCAGTGGGCACAAATGAGGGAACAATGACAACCACCACCGAAAACCCACCGAGTTGGCGCATAATGCAACGACCCCGAGAGATATGCAGCAACATTCGGCAGTTCAGTGAGATCCCTTTCCACCACTACCTGCAGTGTTCACCACTGCAGCTTCAAAATGCTGCACACACACATTTACAAAATGTTGTCCAAATGGTGCCTCAGTGAATGGACCCGGCCCCAAAGAACAGGATCCCCGTTGCTAGAACAACATGCATCTAAATACACTGGACCGCTGCAAAACCAGCATCCCATCAGACCCTCGCAATCTTTAAGGCTGTTTGTTGGGGGAATGTTTGCCCGGCGCGCGCCCGGCGCGCTACTTTTCTATTAACTATCCCGACTTCAGCCCCAGATTTACCCTCTCATGGAGAAGCCCCCCAAGTAGACCACGTTGCACTGCACACCTTCCCTACAAAGCACGTTGCAAAATAAAGCAGGATCTGTGATTTCAACCACTCCAACTGTCATTTGTAGTGTAATTAACAAACAACATTGGTCCCACAAGTGTGGGTGTCAATACATTCATTGCAATAGTGCTCCTTACACTCATCACAAACTGTGACGGTGGAGCGCCGTTGGCAACACAACACACACACTTCCGCCTCATCCTCTGCCTCATCTTGCGTGGCGGCCGAGTTGCTTTGGTCAGTCCAAACCTGAGGCGGGACATGCTCCCACGGTCCGTAGGGGGGGTGACGGACTTGCCTCCGGATGCAAAACTGTGTGAAATGCAACAAAATGTATCTCAAAGTGTGGGTCTCTAGTACAGCCAGGCGCACAAATAGCTGCACTGTGCTAAGTGCGCCCCCTTAGTGCATCCCCTAAAAGGCCACCGGTGGGGCACGGGTCCAAAAAGATGCCCGGCGCGCGCACGGCGCACTAACGTTCCCCCGTTGTTACAACAAGGAAATGCCGTTGGCAACCTTCAATTTCAAAAAGACCGTTGTCTCTTTTGGGGGATTGGTCGGGAATGTGCCAGCAATTACTTGGCTGGGCACTCAACACCTGAGGCATCATTTTTGGATGGGGCGGGGCCTTTTACAATCCTCTTGCTGCTTTTCACCCTGGACTTCAGCGCAGCATTGAAACAGGTGCAAAGTAGTCAAACATACCCTAAGAAAAGTGCCCCACAAATGATGAGCAGCACGGGGTAAAAAGACTTGCGCATGCTGTTACTCGGCCCATAGACGATCGCCTGTGCATGATACAAATGCAATAGTTGCGCATCCCAGATCTTTGAAATGCCTTGCACGTGCGAGCCCTGAGACTTTTGCCTTGGAGCTTTCCACTCCCAAAAAAGCCTGTCGAAAAATATTTCTGCAAATTCTGCTCTGCTCTTGATCCTTGATAATAATGGGCATGAAAAGTGCCATTGGGGACTGATGAGCAAGGCGGTGGTGAACCAGTAACTTCCCAATGTACCCCATGCAGCTGCGACTATTAATCGAAAAAGAGCTTGCTCCATTTCCATGCATATGCAGTGTTGTTTCCACACACGGACCTCCTATACACTCTCACCGCCTGAGCAGACAAACATTGAACTATTGAAACCACAATCATGACTATCCCATGTTGTGGGTCACGTTGCACCACTGCTAATGGACCGCCGCAATCACACACCCTAACCCCCCCTCCCCTTGTCCAAGCAACAGTAAATGACCAGAAATGTTGCTTGGACAAGGTTGTTGCTTACGTGTTACACTGTGCATGGTACATGCGGAAAGACACGGTGTACTGTTCTGAAAACCAAGGGGCAAATATGCTACCAAGGCGATCATGCCCAAATCAGCTTCCTTGACACAAAATATGAACATCATGCATCGCAAAACCAAGTTTTCAGACAGCACACATAGCATACACAGTAGGACCAATTGAAAAATGCACTGCCAGAATCCAAGGTGCGTAAACTCACGGAACCAACGCCTACTGTCACTTGGACATAGGCGTTGCTTTGCCATGGATCAACGATGGTCGTCACCCCCAGAATCACTCTGGTATTCCAACAGTACTGGCAAGGCGCTGTCACAAATTGTTCAATGCTTGGGCTTGGGTCAAGTCTGTGCCTTTAGGCACCATTACTCTTGATTAACCTCCTGCCCCTTCTTCGGCGTGAGTCACTCACCTCCGTACTGTAGTCCGTATCCCACACCTGCACACAGTGCACTCCCCTGTGCCCTCTCCCTCGCCCTGCCACTAACATCCGTGGAAAACGCATCGCTGTCGGACTCCAAGCACATGCCCTCCAACGACGTACCGACGCCTGATTCTGACATCCCCGACCAGCCTGAATCATCCCCTGAGGCCAGCGATTGCGCTGGTTCCTTCATGGGCTTCAGCCCCTCTGTGGTTCTACGAAGCGCGTTGGGGGATGGATGCAGGCTAGGCATGGGGTGTGGTATGGGGAACGCTCAGACAGGAACTATCACAGCCACATCCCGGCACATGAGCGCCAGAGCATCACTTGGGGGGAGTTATGGGCGGTGCTGTATGCGCTGTTGCAGAGATGGCCGGTAGAGTGACTGGTCATTGTAATGGACTCTGAGTATGTGTATAGGGGTAGAGTGGTCGGCGGAGTGGCAACGCCACGGGTGGCGGTGTTCCATGGGGGAAGTGGGGCATCGGGATTTGTGGGAACAAATCCTGCAGGAGTGTGTGCCTGAGGTGGGTGCCCTCCCACCTGGATGTGCATGGAAATGCACAAGCAGACGTGCTAGCGGCAATAGGTCGAGACATGCACCCCAATAATCTGCTCCCACTGTCCAAGAGACGGTGGGTGATCAAGTGGGATGCGCTGGGTCACGATGCCCCAACTCCCCCATGGAGCACCTCCATCCGTGGCATTGGCACTTTGTTGACCAGTCCACCACCCCTTTGTATACATACTCTGAATCTATCGCCACGACCAACCGTTCCCCTGATCGCCTTTGCAACAATGCATGCAAAAGCCCCGTAGTTGTCCCCAACTGATGCTCTTGCGCTCATGTGCCGGCACCGAGCTGTGAAAGTTTGTGTCCAACCCATCCCCATACCACACCCCGTGCCCAACTTGCATCCAGCCCTGCACCTGATTTGCTGATCCGTCCATATAGGTCACTATACAGCCCCGCCCCGCGAGGTTAGTAGCTCCTACAGCAGTTTTTTCTTACACTCCCCCCACTTAGCCTCCTGTAAAGCCTTTCGGTCCAACACTGGCGGTCTATATGCCGTCGTGGGAGGCTTAGGCGCCCTTACCTTAAAACCACCTTAGGAAACCACCTGTGCAGCTGTTCAATGATGTGTTGTAGGTCGCCAGTGTTGCATGACAAGTTGCGCTCTGGCCGCCAGCCCTCTAGTACTCCCTGAAGACCCTTGGACAAGGGGGTGGGGATACTTGCAGGGTAACGGGTTAAAGAGGCAATAATAGCCTTGCAGTTTCGAGGCTCATCATTACCGCTTTCCCCCTCGGAGGAATCACCTCCTGCATATTCACATTTGGTCTTATAGCCACACACTAGGCAGAAAGAATCCACATTTCCTTTCTTCAACAGGCAGTGTTTGCTGAATCATCATTCACTCATCATCATCATCATCTGTAGTAGCTTCTTTGTGAGGATATATAGAGCAGATGTGGAACACCTTCTCTCCATGGAAGTAATTGTTCTCTATGCTCGGTGTCTAAAACATGGATGACTTAAAACAAGGTGCACGGGATTGTGGCAAACAAAAAGAAACGGGGAAGTTGATTGGAGGGAGAAGGATACACCCGGACGCAACCAAACTGAAAGAAAAGGCCTTGCAAATTGCAGTGGCCTAGCGGACCATAATCAGTTCACAGTTCACTTCAACCAGGATGTAACATGGCCGTCAGCAACCACACGTACACTGTATACTCCATTGCTGAGCTCCCGCAAACACATCTGAACGCTACCTTGAATAGGCTAAAGCACATTGGATGACTTGTGGCAGCAGTTTGCCAGACCCCGCTCAACCGCTGCACAATTGCTCAGCTAAACCCATGACTGCTCAACCTACACTTGGGCTCGCCATCTAATCACTTGGGCTCACCATCTAAACACTTGGGCTCACCATGTAAACACTTGGGCTCACCATCTACTCACTTGGGCTCACCATCTACACACTTGGGCTCACCATCTACTCACTTGGGACCACCATCTAAACACTTGGGCTCACCATCTAAACACTTGGGCTCACCATCTAATCACTTGGGCTCACCATCTAAACACTTGGGCTCACCATCTAAACACTTGACCCTCCATTTGGCAGGAAAGGCAGTGCACACCTGATGGATGGCACCCCCTTATAAGTGCAATGTGCCTCACAATCAATGTCAAGTACAGATGTGATGAGAAAGAGGCTCAGAAGCCAAGAGCCATGACACCACTCTATCTGCACAACGAATAGGCACACTCAGTGAAATGTGAATTAATCAGCAGCGACCGTGGCGCGAAATTGCACACTACAAGACACCGAATGATCCTTGCAGATACACAAGTTTTTGACTAACAAGCATCAGCGTGTCAGAATGCAAGTGCGCAGACACCCAACCAGACAGACACCCACATACCCACACCCAAACCCACACCCACCCATACACACACACACACACACACACACATACACACACACACACACACACACACACACACACACGATGTTGCCTAACCATTGTTGGAGCACAGACAGGCCAGACATCGAGAGTACAGGGCAGCCAACAACACACCCGCGCGCACACACACACATACAGAGAGACACAGAGAGAGAGGGAGAGGGAGCCAGGGAGGGGGGGAGGGAGGGGGAAGGGGAAGAGGGTGTGTAACCAATGACAACAAGCAAACAAGCAAACAAGCAGGAAGGTTCAAAATGTCAGCATCCTCGTCAGGCTGTCAGAAGAAATATGTCATAAGGCCATGTTCGACAACTTTGCACCACTCTTGAGATGCTAGGAGTCCAAAGGTGGTCCCAAACGAAAGCATTGCAACAAGAAAGATCACTCTGAGTGGATGGCTTCACTGCCCCTTTTATAATTTGAACGTTCTCTTGTTTCGTTTGGCTGCCGCAATTATCATTGTTGATACCCAGAACTAAAATGGTTTCTGAGCATCAAGTTCAACATCTGACTTTCTTTTGGGAGAGCAGTGGAATGTGTGAAGCAGTGTGTAATGCTACCTCCTCAGTGAGCTGATCAATCTGTATGCATTCATGTCATGCATCATGGACATTGTTGTGGTAGGCCACCATTCACAAAATTTTCCTTCTGGTGCCTTTGGTGCCAATGCAAATAATGGTTCCTGTCAATTGAGCCCTTTGCCCAGCCTCCCCCACCCAGTTTTGGGGGGCTCCATTGACCCCCTCCCTACCAAATGAAAGTCCACCGCCCCCGCTGGCCATTAGGCAAAAGGAAACATCCCACAAATTTCAGGAACCTTGAGGTGCATGATGTTCATACCTGGAGCCCAAGAAATCCATTTGGTAATGGTGGCATTTGGAGCATGGTTTCCCCTCCAGCAAAGGGGTGATGCAAAGGGCAAAAAGAAGCAACATGTGCAGAAGTTCAAGATGCCATATAGCTTGACCAAGAAGGGCTTCCTTTCTGAGCCTGTGAACGCATAATACCCGTTGTTTTCAAACTGTTAGTGCGAATTTCTGGGTCCTCAGTGATCACTGTTTACGAGGTTTCTGTTGCATTGTCCACCCTCTGCTCGCGTACCAGCATCTCAGCTTCAAACTCCCTAACGATTGTTTGCACGTGTACCATGCACAGCACAGTGCGTAAGCAGAGCCCTTGTCCAAGCAACACTAGGCGTTGGGATTGGTTCCATCAATTTCTGGTCATTTACCGCTGTTTGGCCATAGAACCACAATGTTCATCACCCGTTACCGTTGCTTGGACAGGGCCTCAGAAGGTCAGGTGTGGACCCACCACTTAGCTCCAGCCGTGCCTGCCTTCACACGGCCTTCATTGCCTTCTCAGTTCGTAGCGTGTTCCACTTGCGGGACAGCACACATGGCACACAATTGGACCAATTACAAATCGCATTGCCAAAATCCACAGTGCCAACCCCTGGTGTTGCTTAGACACAGGTGCTTGCACAAAGGGGGGTACAACCAGAAATCGATAGAATGGTTGAAAGGTATTTTGCTGTGTCCTCTTGAAAGACCTCAAACTGCCAGAGAAACTGCCCAAGACATTGTGTGTGTGTGTGTGTGTGTGTGTGTGTGTGTGTGTGTGTGTGTGTGTGTGTGTGATGCCCAAATGTTTCTACCAAATCAATGGTGTTGGCTATGAACATCACCTCTCTACAGCTTTGTTCGCACTGCAGAAACGTTCGGATTCTCCACTCCGCATGGCCTTCCCGCCCTCTCAGCACCACATGAAGAGTATGCACAGGTCTGCAGGTGCCTACTGCAACCTGCAACCTGCAGCCCAGCATGCCCATGCGCTCACCCCTATGTAAGGGCCCCCACTGGAGCAAGCTTGTGACCGCACACGGCAATGGTTTGGCTGATTCTCTAGATCCTCCCTGCCCTCCGGACACGGGCACAGTTTAATTCGAACAACCATCTGATGGGCGGGAGCGCGCGGCCCCGCCATGTGGAGGAAAGACTGGTATTTGGACCTGCGGGAAGGGAAACCCACAGGGTTGAAGCGGGATGCAATCCAGCTCAGGCGCATCCTGAGGTGCGACCAACGCAGCGTGTGGGCAATGCGCCGGAGGTGTCTGGCGCGATCGGGGCTGGCGGTGCTGCCCTTACTACGTATAGTCGACCATATGGCCGACATGTTGTCTGCGACCAAGTGCAGGCTGGTCAGCCCTTCGTACGCTGCTGTCTTGGCTGCCATCTCGATGGCCGCCAGCTCCGCCCCCTGCTGTGTTCTGACCCATGGTGGCAATGCCCATATGCGCATGCCTCGCCAGGCCGTCCACAGGGCCGCCGTCCACCCTCCGTCGTCAAAGGCGGCGTCTACGAACCATGTTTCCGCGCGATCTGTAAGTGCCGGCGGCGCCTGCCACGGCGTCAGGCTGACCGCGATAGCCTCCATCAGTCCGCGCACGACTGCCGGTGGAGTGTACTTGGCCCGCTGGGGGCCCCAATTCATCCACGCGAGCGCCCCGCTGAGGAAAGGCATGGCCCCTCTGCCAGGGCGAGACGCCCAGATCAGCTTCCCACAGAGCCTGCGCATCGTACGGTGGTGATAACCCTTGGTGGCAAGTCGGATCCACATGGCTATGGTGGTTGCCATATACTCTGCCGATTGCAGCAGGATGTACTCGTCCTCGCGTAGCTCCTTGCCCATCCAAGACACATTGGTGGCGGGTATGACCTGCGATTTGGGGCTCACAATCCACCCCGCCTCATGCAGGTCCTCAGCAAGCATAGTCGTTTCGAGGTACAGGCGGTGTGGGTCGGCGGAGACGAGAAGTATGTCATCGACATACTGGATGAGGATGGTGTCGCTTGGGAAGTGTAGGGTGAGGTAGGCCGCCAGTACCTCTATGGCCATGTTGGGGCTGGCTGCCCAGCCAAAAGGCAGGCTGGGTATGGCGTAGGTGGTACCTTTGACACGGAACCGGAAGCTGGTCGCATGCAGTAGCACACACCAGTACATGTTGGACACATCCAGCTTGGTAAAGTGTGCCTTGACTCCCCTGGCCCTCAGGATCTCCAGCAGCGCTGCTAGCTGTGTGAGGCTTGGCAGCTCAAACGGCTGCGGGGGGCTGCCCATCAGGGCGTTGAGGAGGCGCAGGTCGGCAATGAGCGCCCCTTTTTCCGCTGATTTCAGCTTCGAGAAGGCGCGCATATTGGCTGTGGGCTGGTCCGTGCACTGGATCAGGAGGCCGTCCCGGTGCATAGCCTTGGCCAGCGCCGCCAATGCCGCGTCGTCGGACTCCCCCATGTCAGGGGCTACACGCAGCGCCCTTTCCATGCCGGCTGGCTTGTGCTTGCGCCACGTGTCCGATTCGATGGGTATGGTGCCTGCCGCTCCGATGCCCTTCTATGCAACATGCAGTGGCAGCGGGTCTCCCGGTGTCTGCTTGGGCTTGGGGCTGGTGTCTCAGGGCGGGGAGATGTCTTCCTCGCGGGGGTCACGGTCCGCCAGCACTGCCATGACCGCCGTGATGTGCTCAGTGGTCGTGGTCCATAGCCCCCGATCCCATGCCCGGTTCATTGCCAGCATCGCCAGGTCGCTGAGCAGGGATAGGATAGTGCCGGTACGTGGCCCTTTGATCGACATGCGATGGGCTGCCTCCTGCATCATGTGTTGCAAACGCTCCAAAACGGACGCACGTGGCGGTTGGGTCCAATGGTGGCAGTGGCACGGGTCCCGGCTGCCAGAGCAGGTACCGTGAGCCCTTCCGAGGCGCGAGGAGATCGTATCCCCAAAATGGGGCATGGTCGTGTTGTGGCTGAGCGTCACTGTCGGCGGTACTCTGGAGGGCGGGCGGGGTGCGTATTGGTGTCGGCGGGTTTGGCGGTCTAGCTTTTCGCTGGGGGGCGGGGGTAACTCCGGTGGGCTCGTGTGGGCGTTTAGCTGTGTGGGGGGGCTGGACGCCGCCAGCTTGGTCGTTGACCCCAGCACCTTCGCCGCGTACCGTGAGGCCGTGATGATCCGCGCTTGTTGGGCTGGGCTAGGTACTTCGGGCAGCTTGACCCCAGAGGTGGTGGGTGGCCAAGCACACTGATGTGCAGGTCGATGAACCTGTGCGACAAGAGCCTAGTGCACAGATCTTCACTGGGGGAGATATGGACAACCTCGACGACTCCAACCGGCTGCACGCCCAGGCCATCCCTGCTATTATGGCCTGCCAAATTGTCCTGATGGGCACCTTTCAGGCCTACCGTGTGCGCGGTGGTGCTATGCGCAAGAACCTGCAACTGCTCCACCCTGGTGAAACCTTCCACGCTCTGGTGCTGGCTGCAGACCCTGACACTGTTGCTGAGCTGCAGGTGAAGAAGATCAAGCACGGCGGTGTACTTTTCATGGCTACCATGGGTACTGCCTTGGGCCGCGTATCTGACAACTTGGCTGACTGTTGTGGCCCTAAGCGCAACAAGGGTCTGGGCCCGTTCGCCGACGTGGCGGCCGTGCAGCAGAACGCGGAGATGGTACAGGTGCAGCGATCGAACACGACCCCGACACCGGAAGCAGCCCAACCAGCACCGCCGGTGGAGCCGGAGACCGCGCACGCGCCGGCAGCAAATGCCGTGATGCGCCAAGTGCAGCAGGACCTCGCGGTGGGGGGTCTGGCATTGCACGTGGCGATCATGGACAGCATGCTGGTGGCCGCCGCCGCGCAGATCCGCCAACCCGTGTGCACGGCAACGGAGCCCATGCTGTCCCCGACGCACCAAGCTACGCCGCCTCCGTCGCATTCGAAGGCGGCCCCACTGCAGCCCCCGCTTGCGGCACCTAGGCCGACAACTCCGCCAGCCCACCTCCTCGTACCGCTGCCGCTCCCGTATGCACTCGCACAAGCACATCAACCAGACGCAGCAGCATGGCAAAGCCCCACAAGCGATGCGGACGTACTGCCAGCGACTGGAGCTTGGCTGCCCATGGCCGGCACCCAGCGATGACGGGATTGCGTGTCACAGCAACCAGACTGATGTCCAGGAGCTGGGAACGACAGAGCTGCTGGTAGTGGAGTCTCAGGCCTGCGTAGCCCAGCGGCTGGGCATGGCACCGCCCTGGACCGCGTATCTGACAACTTGGCTAACTGCTGTGGCCCTGAGCGCCACAAATGTCTGGGCCCAATCGCCGACGTCTCCGACCCTGACTACCTCACTGGTGAGTACCCTGTTGACTACGGCTGGGACGCTGCTGGGCTGGCCGCTGAACCTGGCACATTCGCCGCGTACCGTAAGGCCGTGCTGATCCACGCTCGCTGGACTGTGTTGTGCGGTGATGACTGGATCTCCGTTGACGGCCAGAAGATGCAGCTTATCTCCACCCGTGACCATGCCGCCGCCCCATGGCAGGAAACGAATGCTGAGGTCGTCATCGAGGGTACTGGTGCATTCAACAGCTTGGAGGGCTCTTCCAGGCACATTGAGGCTGGTGCCAAGAAGGTCGTGATCACTGCCCCTGGCAAGAACTGCCCAACCGACACTTCGCGCTGCTTGACCCCTGAGTGGGTGACCCAGTACACAGATGTGCAGATCGACGAGCCTGGTGCGCGGATCTTCTCTGGGGGCGACCTGGACTACCGCGGCAACTCCAACCTGCTGCACGCCCAGTACATCGCTGCTACTGCGGCCTGCCATATTGTCGTGCCGGGTGCCTTTGGGGCCTACCGTGTGCACGTTGGTCCACTGCGCAGGGACCTGCATCCGCTCCGTACTGGTGAAGCCTTCGACCCTCTGGTTCGGACTGACAACCCTGACACTGTCATGGAGCTGCAGATGCAGCGGACCAAGAACAACCGCTGGGCCATAGCCTCCATGTTCGAATATTACGTGCAGGCCATAGCGACTGATGAGGGTCCCGGTGAGAGCTGGACCTCCCAAATCGCCGTGGCCTCCATCCGTGTCTTATCCACAGTGGGTAGTATAATCTTGTACGCGGCCATGGCTGCTACCTCTGGCCGTGTACTTGACAACTTGGCTGCATGCGGTGGTCCTGGGCGCAACACAAGGTGGCGCCCGTTCTCTGAAGCATCCGACCCTGACTACCACGGTGGTGAGTACCCTGGTGACTACGTTTGGGACGCCGACGGTCTGCCCACCGACCCCGCCGCACTCGCCGCATACCATGAGGGCAGGTTGATCCACGCTCATTGGAATATGGTGGGCACCTTGAGCTACTTGAACCCTGAGGTGCAGCAGGATCCGGCAACGGGACCCCCGCGCGTGCTGATGGGCCTGGCGATGCACCCAGGGTTCCCCGGAGGCAACAACCTGGTATCGCAGCCCCTCCTCCCGCGCAACGTCGCCAAATACGGGGACTCCGGACCAGTGCGACACGTGTTCGTCAAAGCTGCGACGGGACGCACCATGACGGTCCGCGTCCACTCATGGCACGACCCCGTCAGCACCATCGAGGCGCACCTGCGTTACAAACAGGGTACGCCGGCAGGCATGCATCGCCTGGTGTTCGCGGGCAAAACGCTGACGCACAGCCACTGGACCCTGGCCCAGTACGGCATCGGAGAAGGCTCCACGCTCGAGGTGCTAGGCCGACTGCGGGGCGGTATGCCTGCCAAGAGGGAGCCCAGCGGGCAAACCAACGGGGACGACAACATGGACACCACGGAAGCGCCACAGCCACAGCGAGCGGCGAATTCATCCCTCCAGGCGTGGGCGAAGTGGGTGCAGGGCCCGTACCAAGCCCTGCTCAGGAGCGCCCATTTCGCACAGCAGCTGGACGAGTGGGAGCTGGCGTTCCTCGAGGCTCTCACCGAGCCTCGGATCCCAGAAGGGGCCGTCGCCGCGATGACCACGCGGGCGGGCATGGCCCTCACCGCAGCCGAGGCCACGCGGGCCATGGCAGCCTACAAGGGCCGCAGATCGCTGCAGCCGGACTTCGTCAAGAGCGTCTTCAGGAGGGTGCCAGGGCGCGACTCCGACGCCAACATCACGGAAACCAGCCCCAGCCCGCCCACACCGCAACCGCATCCTACCGTACTCGAGTGGGCCAGGTGGGTCGCAGGCCCGTACGTGGCCATCGAAAGCCGCAACACATACGCCAGCGACCTGGACAAGTGGGAGGTGGACATGGAGGAGTACTTGATGGAGGCCGAGGCCACGCAAGAGCAGCTGGCCATGTTTGCAGCGGCGGCGGGGATGGATATGGATCGCACGACAACAGTATGGGCAATGGGGGCGTACGCAGCGCGAAAGCACCTCAGACCGGACTTCCAGGAACTACGCTTCAAGGGTTTTCCCCCAGCAGGAGCACCAACCCAGGCAGAGGGGGACATCACCTCCGACCAAGGCAGGATGCGCGAAATTGTCGCGCTCCTGTCAGCGCAAAAGCTGGAAGTGGAACACATGAGGCAGTCCATGATACCACCGCTGACGACACACGCCATTGACCGCTTCCTTACACAGGCCCTGCCCTACGCCTGGATGACGTCCCTGGGCGCGGCACTGAAGGAGGTCGCAATGGAGGACCCGTCGGGCGCGTGGGCCAAGCAGCCGCTGCCCGCCACGGTGTGGAGAGTGCTGAACGAAGAGCTGAGGGCCAAGCGCCAGGGCAGACCGTCAGCGCCAGCCATGCCGGCCAAACAGGCGGCGCGGGCCCAGTGCTTCACAGCGCCGCCTGCGGCGCCGGCGACAGGATCGGGCACAGTATGTTTCCACTGTGGGCAACGGGGACATATTGCACGCGTGTGCCGCTGGAAGCAGGCCGGGGGCCACATGCAGCAAGTGGGCCAGCACACCCTCTGGGTCAACAACAACCAGGCCTACGACATGAACGGACCGCCCCCAGCGCCGTGCAATAGATGTGGACAGTGGCACTGGGCCCAGTACCCCTGCCCCCAACCAGCACAGGCCCCCCCAACCGCCCCCGCTGCACAGCAACCATCCGCCGGCCCTGGCCAGCAGCAAGTCGACTGGGCAGCCGCTCTGCTCCAACTCGTGCAGCAGCACGGTGGCCCGACCTCCTCTGCCTGAAGCGCAGTACGCACCCCCCCCCCCCCGCCCCCGCACAACCCCCCGCGCCAGCCCAAATCGCCGTCACAGTGGCCCAGGCATGGGACGCCTACCGCACAGCGCTGCGTGCAGGCCTGCGCGACCACCACAGTGACACACTGGTGTTTGCAGTCAGAGCTTTCGCCAAAGGCACCAGGGCCACGTACCTCTGTGCAGTACGAGGCACCCTGCAGGGCACCAACAGCGACGACGGCGTCCAGCTGGCTATCGACGGCCGCCTCCTGCTTCTTGGGCACAGACGGCGGGGCGGCTCTGTGGCGCGGAACACCGTCTCTGGGTTCCAAATGCTGGCCAAGCTGCAGCTCATCCCAAAGGTGGTCACAGCCCGTATGTGGCTGCAAGTCCGCGCCATCGACAAGAGCACTGCCCACATGGCCAGACCACGCATATGGGCAATAGGCAAAGACCTCGAGCGACTTGGTAAATGCCGCCACCACTGGGCGTGGGCACGCACCTTCTTCGCGGTGGCATGCGCCGCCGTGTTCGCCGTGTTCGTTTTACCTGGGACGGCATTGCCACCCCACGATTCCTTACGTTCTAGGACCAAAAAGTCAACGCTGAATGGGTCACTGTGCCGCTCAGCCCATACTGCGGCATCGTTGGGGCACGGTTGTGGCGGCGATCCTGCTTTGTACTGGGGCGCCGCATCTGGCAGACCGTGATCACCAGGTCCGCCTGCGGGACATCCTGGGACAGGAGTAGCTGTGTGGCCCTCCACACTTTGCGCTGCTTCCCCATTCCGCGGGGTGCCCCGCGGCGGCGTCTCGCGTTCAGGTCGTGGCTTATCCGCTGCAGGAACCAGTATGGGTTGAACGTGGCTCCCCTGCATCGCCAGGCATACGCCCGGTGTCGCTCCTTCCGTTTGCGGAGGCGGGCTTTGGGGCTGGGTCGCTGGCAGCGGGCAGTGCTGCGCAGTAACGTCCGCTGATTCCTCTCCCGAGCTCGACGAGTCGTCGTCGTGGAAGTGTGGGTTTTGGGCGACGTGTGCAGGTGGTGGTGGTGCACGGCGAGTGCGGTGCGTAGACGGGGCCCACGCTTCACGAGGCCACAGGTCCTTGGTGTTGATGATCCCATAGTCAATATCTCGAGCTGGGGAGCCTGTGAAGTGGGCTGGGAGGGGCAGGCACATGGTGTCAGGCAGGGACCATGTTGGGGGGTGTTTGGCGTAATGACGGGCCCGTTTCGGGGAGTGCCACCGTGCCCGTTGCTGGAGGCGAGGCGTGGTCCCCCCAAGCCAGATGTACGCAGCGGCGGCGAACCTCTTCCACGGGTGCCATGTGATGTGGGCGCTGGGGGTGCCGTCGAGCAGGTCGTGCAGGCACTTGCTGGCGAAACCATCGCCGGGGAACAGGGGGGTGGTGGGCAAGTGGTCGGGTCGTTTGTATCGGAGGATGTACACCCGCCACTTCTCAAGGTGGCCCCAGTGCTGTCGCTGGCCACCAACAAGGCCACCCAGAGGTTGAGCGACGCCTGTTTGGCATCCCTCAACCACAATCGCGCGACACCCCACCAACACATCCGTCAACACCGCCGGGACCAGCCGCGCCGTGCCCAGATAGCCCAGCAGCAGCCGAAGGCAATCATGCGATGGCGATCGACGCCGAAACCACAGCGCCGCATCCACCGGCCGAAGACCCAGAGACACCGCCGGACTCCCCCCAGCCACATCACCCCAATCAGCCCCCGCCACCAACCAGCCCGCAGCAGTCCCCCGCGACGCCGGTCACGCCCGCCCACAGCGCCGCCTCCTCACCAGAGCGCGGTCCAGACGCCACCCCAATGTGACGTGGGGACCAGGCCCCGTGGCTGACTGGCTGCTGAGTGACCGGCCCGCATTTCCCAGACATGCCCGGTCCATATTTATATTGCTGGTATTGCATCGTCGCGTGATATGGCAATAGAGGATGAAGATTACAAGAGGTGTATTGTTGAACTAATTTGGTGCTTTGTCTTGTGTGATCCCCTATTTACCTTGCCCACTTGTCTTTCTTGAGCGGGGGATCACTTCTTTTGTTGTGTACAGATTTGTTGAAAATTTATTGTGTTCCCACCACCCGCCCCCACCCTTGCCTTTTATGCTATGGCAGTCAAGCGTGTGTGTGATTCGCGATTGGCGCTGCGGATGGGTTGTGGGGTATAGGCTGTTATTTGACAGATGCTTTGGGGTATGGAGCGACTTGCATGCTGTGTCATATGTGTGTATGCCAGTGTAGGTTTGTGTCGGTGTGGTGTCCCGAAGGCCTGTTGGGGCCTTTGGAGAGCGACCACTAAGTCCTTTGGCGCTGTTGGCATGCTTTCTTTGCGATTGATACTATTGATGGTGCTAAGGGCGCCAGCAGCACTCTGTACCGTTGATCTGCCAGAGGTGTATTGTTGAACTGATTTGGTGCTTTGTCTTGTGTGATCACATGGTTTGCAGTAGTAGTAAGTAGTAGTAGGAAGATAGGAATGTTGAACCTCGCAGTTTGAGCATGATTGGAATTGATACTTTGGCACACACGCACAGACACACACAATGTCTTGGGCAGTTTCTCGTTGTCTAGTCCGTGCACCATGTCAGTCAATCCCAGGTTTCCCCAGAAACCCAGGTTTGGCATCGCTGCCTCTCTTGTCCACAGTGTGCAGTATATTTTTCATGATGGGGACTGAGAATGGAGTCGCTGCCGCCGCTGTGTTGGCTGGAGCAGGACTTTGTCTGCTATGCCAGCGCAATCAGCGGTGCCGGCCTTCCCGTGCGGCGCTCGGCGGAAACGGGTCCAAGTACGCCGCCTGCAAGCAGTACTTCGTCAACAACGAGTGGCCCAGTTCGATGCATGGTGCGACGCTCCAGACCTCCAACCCAGCCATGCAGGAGGTGCGGAACACGCTGCCGACGGTGAATGAGGCCGATGTGGACGATAAGGTGGCCGCAGCAGCGAGGGCCATCTTCATGAGGCGCGACATGCCGGGGAGTACCCGCTGCGACATGCTGCTGCAGCTCAACGACCTAATGGCCACACACCAGCGGCAACTTCCGCAATGGGGCAACGACGACAGGGACACATCCGCGGGCGTAACGCGCAGAGTGGGCGTCACCCTCGAGATCGCGCTGCTCCACTGCCTCGCAGGCTGGGCGGCACAGACCATGCTGATCATGAAGGAGATCCAGCACCTGATGCAATGCGTGTGGCAGACCAGGAGCACCTATGGTACAGGGTCTACTGCATGGGAAGCAACTGAGGCCAACTGGACGGAGCAGGATGACAAGTACTTGGTCTGCATCAGCGGGCTCTTTGGCAGGTGTGCCGTGGACCGACATGTGCGGCACCCTGGCGACGCCACCAACATCACCATGACGCTGGCCCCAGAGGCCCGCACCTTGCCCCTCAACACAACACTAAGTCAGGCGCCGCTTTGGTTGAACCCCCGCGTGTCCTGATCGACGACGGTACCTTCAGTGCCTCTGACCGTCACCCCGGCAGTCACCGACGTCCCGCAGACGGGTCGAGCTCCGACACTACCGTGTGCAGTATATCTTCGTGCATGGCTCACCTCCAATCCGACGGTTGGAGGACAACGATAAAAAGATGGTGTGACTGTTCACGCGCACGCGCTAGCAATGCCTACAAAGGTGATTGCCGGTTGTGTCTTTAACATCAGGATCCCCCGCATCCGTGAACAGCTGCTCGGCTTTGGACTGGAGTCGCTGCCCCAAGTCTTTCACCGCCAACTCCAACAGCTCAGGTGCCTCGGCCCGCGTACACGCCCCGTCAAAAACCAAACGCGCTTGCGACCCTAGCCAAACGCGGCACACAGGTCTCCACGCCAGTGGCCTGGCTCGCACCGCACACATGTGTAGACGCGCACGCTCCCGCCTATGCTCCAAGGCCTGCGCCGAACGGCGGTGGTGCTAGCGGCCCCTGCGGTGCCGGCAGCTCTTGACACGACGTTTCATAGTTACAAACGCTATGTCACACCACAAGTATCCAAAAAAAATTACTACGGGACCAAACCACCCACCTGCTACACTTCACGAGGATGAGCAAGTGACACCCGCCACAAACGATAAGCCCGGCTACATGCACGTTGCATGCTAGACTGATAATTCAAATCCAATCTACTAGGCGGATTAGCTGGTTGCAATACCCCTTGCACTAAGCGCAATTCTACAATCAAGGGATGTAACACCAGGGCACGCAAAAAACGTTGCTGTCGATTCAACCATGTAGAGGCCCGCAGTGACAAAAACTGGCAAGCCGCCACTTGCTAATCCGTCACCAGGACGACATAACCCCAACCCAGTCACACGGCCAACCACACTAGCCACACCAATACCCACAGCTCCGCACTTTGCTGTGTATACCTTCCCAGGGGAATAATCTGCGAACGAATACCAAACAACCTCGGTATAAAGCCCCCCCCCCCGTACCGGATAGCACCCAGCGCTGCATCACCAAACATCACACAATGGCGCACCGCCCACAAATCACGCGCAATTGACAATGAACGGTACACGGCAATACGTGCCAATGCGGGTGGCTCCCAGGGCTCCATAAACCGGACAATAGGAGTACATTGCCCATGGAGGACTTTGCGGGGCGTTGGGCGCTCGAACCCCCCCCCAAGGTCACAGCAATAGCTCCTAGCGAGCAGGGGGCCCCCTCCCAACCGCGGCCGGAAATGCCAGTGGATGAAACCTAAGGCCTTAGAAAGCAAGCGGGACGAAGGGCGGGAGCGGGTGGCCAAACGCAACCAAATGTTAAACATTTGCAGAAAAGCACATGGGTGGGACCTCATAGTGCGCACACCCAAGTTAACGTATTTTCCGAAGAAAAAAAAAAACTCAGTAACTGGGTCTAGGGTGCTCTTGGCCGAAACGAGGAATCCCGCCTCCTCCAGGGCCCAAACCACCCGCGCTGTGATGGCTCGCAAGTGCACCGGGTCCGGTCCGAAGTTTTGGAAATCATCCAGGTAGTGAAAAAGCAGATAAGCGTCTGGTATGAGGGGGCGCACGATACGGCCCAGGGCTGTCTAACAAAACAGCGAGGAGTGTTTCCACCTGAAGGGCATCCGGGACATACAAAAAATCCTATCCTCACCCTCCCACCGCACACGGAACCGAAAAGCCCCTCGCATGCCACCGTGGCAATGTAAAACTCCAGAACGTGTTTTCAAATTGACATGCGTACAGAACAACGGTCTATCCGCCGCCCATTCCGCCAGTTTTTGCAAAATCTGCTCCCACCGATCCAGAGAAAAGGAGGCCGCTTTTTTCAAACCCTCATTCAAATCAACCAAGTTAAAGATGAGCAACACCTTTTCTGTGGTCTTGGGTATTATGAACGGCCAGCACGTTGCCCTCAAAGGGAGGTTCCTATCTAAAATGCTCACAACCCGCGCAGTCAGGAGCCAACGAACCATGGGCAAAACCATTTCATCCCTAGTCAGGGAGTAAACGTCGCGATGCAAGGAAAACTCCAAAACAGAGGTCTCAAAATCCACAGGGGCTAGCTCACTCCACAACGCATCAGAGACCTCATAAGTACCCACCGCACCGAGTCCTTGTCCAACCAACTGAGGATTCACCTTACCCACCTGACGCACGGGGGAAGTGGAAAGGTGCAACAGACCTTCCCACGAATCCGAAGTGAATTCCTTCAGAACATCAAAAATGATATCCGGCACAGATTTGAGTCGAAAATCTTCACAAGTGACAAACATCCGTAAAACAAACATATGCGGGCGCCGCATAAGTAACAAGACACTGCAAGACAACGCCCGGTGAAGCCAGGGTAGGAAAGAAAAGAACACACTGAAAAAACTAACAAACGGAGGCACTGGTTCAGACCTAACACACAATGGATTGCATCGACGCCACGGCCGTGGACCCCCATTCCGCAAAGTTCACACCAGATATCCAACCTCCGATCGGAGTTGGGGAAAGCGTGCGAGGCATGCGCGGGCACCCGCCCAGGAGCCAAGGGTCGTTAAGACAGGAGGCGCGGGCCCCGGCGCGCCGAGATCCAAGAGGAGGGTCGTTGGTCTCGGCGGTTCCCGACTTGTCCGATGGCATCATGCGGCAGGCGCGGCAGTGGGCCTAGGTTCTGCGAAGGCCCGACAACCTGCCCTCAAGCGACGGCATCCTGATGGGCTTTTAGGCGGGCCTATCAGCAAAGTAGCTTCGCATTCCGAGAGTGAGCGTCAGGGCGAGGGCACAAGGGCCGAGTCCAGCGAGGGAGGTGGTGGGGTTTCTTGGAAGTCCCCCCCCCCGGGGAAGTGATTCGCGAAATCCCATCTGCCTGTGACCTAGTGTTGAGGTCGGCGCGGGGGTCCTTGTAGGTGCTTGCCCTCTCGGAGACGGGCTCAAGCGCTGCGGCCGCGGTAGGGGCGGCATAGTCACCCCTGGCAGGTCGCGGCGACCCTCCACGCTCGGAGGATGCGGACGAAACGGTAGTAGAATCCGAATCAAATCCAGCGCCATCCAACTCCTTCTGAGTTTTTGCCACATCCATATCAGCAAGAGATACGATAGGCCCCTCAAGACAGGCACAGGGACCTCCGAACCGGTCGTCCTCTCGGATGTGGCGTACATGGCATCACCCCACAGGTCCGCCAAGAGCACAACCAGCCCCCAGGAGCAGTTTGGTCGCCAACAGGCAACGGCAAGTCCAGTGCCCCAACCACTGCAGAGTACCCCAGAGCGTACTCTGGAGCTGTGGCCTGACGCCTCCACCGCCCCCACCAAACGAAATAGGGGACGTTGGGGGAGCGGTGGAAGGCAGCGGCGGCGCCCCCCCTCTGCAGGTTGTGCCATCGATGACGATCATACGGGGAGTCGCGGAGGAGGTCTACGAAGGTCTTCTCCACTGCCTCAACTCCTCCTGGAACCAATGGCTGACCTTCAGGGATGCAAGCATAGGCCCTAAAGAGACGGACCCAAGATCGCCCCCACCCATAGAGCGGCCTCCGCACTTCCTTATGACCTCCGACTTTGGTAGTGACGAACATGACCACGGAATCGCTCTCCAGGCCCGCCGGCGTGATTGACAACGCTTCAGATACTCTGAGGAAGAGCAGACAACCGAGGCAAGCAAGGGCTGCCACGGCTTGCTCTTTCGGCGATGATGCCCCGGACCAGAGAAGACAGAGCTCGCATGGTCCCATGTAATGCAGCCCGGGCGTTGGCTCACCCGACTTCGCCAGCCTCCAGTGGATGGCTCGCACACATCTCGGAAGCAGTCGGACATCCTCGGCAACCCACACGGCCGAGTCGTACGCTCGGAGGGTTGATCTTGCCCGCCCTAGACTGACCAGCGACGCCAGGAATTCAGACAACGTGTCAGTAAGCAACGTCTGCAGTGCCCTCGCGCCCTCGAAGCTTGCCAAAGCGGATAGCGCAGATCTGCATCTCGGCTGGGTCTTGGGCGCCCACCCACACACGCCCACGGCTGCCACCCGATACGAGCCGACAGCTGCCATCGCCAGCAGACCACCGCTGCCTGGAAGGTCGCTCCTTGGGTGGGTAATGGTGCTGGGTTCCCAACGACTGATCTCGAATCCGCACACCAACATGGCCACCCCCACTCGGTCCGGCCACACAGGCCACAGTCCCGTCAGGACCAAAGGGGGCATTGGAAATGCCAATGCCTCAATTGCTCCTGTGGGACATTTTCTCTGGCGCATCCCTGACAGCCGCCCGAGGGTTTGGCTGATACCGGTATCCACCTCCCTTTCTTCGACATCTAGTGAAGGGCGCCTTGTCGCATGGCGAAATTGATGCCCTTGTACTTGAAGGACGGTCCGCCCCTCTGGATAGCTTCCGACCAGCGTACCGCATCCAGCGGGTTTGCTGGGTCAGTTCGGCTGCTGCCATCAGACACAAAACGCTGGGCGTATGTGCGCTGGGAGTCCACGATGATTCCCCATAGTCGGTATGCCAGGCGGTCTCCTCTTGGACACTCCATGGTGTTGCCCATGACGTCCAACGGTCAAACGGGCGCAGCGTCAGACGACCGCACGTAATCGCGCAGGGCTTCGCCCGATTGCAGCATCCAACTCGCCACCCTTTCGCCACCCAAAAACTGCTCTACAACCGCCACGTTCAGGTCTAGTACACTGTTGCGCTCAACAATCGCAAAATCCTCCAGATGTGCCTGCAGATGTCCAATGGCTTCCTGTTGAGACTGCAGCAGAGCTTGCAACTCATCAGCAGACATCTGACTGGTGTCGGGCACTTGCTGCGCCGCCCGACACCAAATCAAAGCCCGAGGGGCCCTGATCTTGGCCCTTAGACGATGAGCTTTTGAAGGGGGATTCAAAAACTTGCATGCTGCATCAACAAAAACACAATAAACTTTCAACAAATCTGTACACGACAGTAGAAGTGATCCCCTGTTCAACGAAGACAAGTGGGTAAGTTAAACAGGGGTTCATTGTTCGCCCCGAGGGGGGCAGCCCCGGGGGCTGTCACCTGCATGTGAACACACGCCGCCAATGAACCACGGCTCCTGCCCTGTCACCCAGCCACACGACAACAAGACAGCCCGGGGGCGATTCGAAGAGCGGCCCCTTGTGCAATGGGGGCGGCTTCACTCTAGAATCGGGGCAAGGCACCGGCGGCACGGAGTTCTCGAGTATGGGGGTCCGTCTTGCATGGGCTCGGTTTGTTTGGGGGGGCTTCTGCGAGCGCTACTTCTCGGCTGATACTCCGGCTAGCCCTCAGGAGACTTTTGTGATAGTACTCCCGGTGCTTTTTTTACTCGTGGGGTATTGTCTGGTACGGGCGCGTTTCCCATGGTGAGCAAGCACCGCCAAGCACAGCACTACTCACAATAACTGCACAAACACTAGCTCAACAGTAAGGCGCAGCGATCACAAAAGAGCCCCTTCATACCTAAATGGACGAGAAGAGCCATAATATGCAACGAAGGTATGTACACGACATAGCACAAAATAGCAAGAAAACAAAGGGCACTCACGCCCTACGATGAGGCCCCAACCCAAATACAAGATGGGTATGGGGAACCAAGACCTCTGATCTGACACCAATAAGGGTGCAGAGAATAACTCTACATGGGCTCTGATTGGGACTCAAGAAATCAGACCGTGTGCTCTACCGCTCCCCACGGCCCAACATTGTGCATCCCTATGGAGACGGGGGGAGGGAGGGTCGCTCTTTGCTTCCCTGCCCGCCCGACATCGTACAAGGAGGTGTGCATGTGTGTGACGCCCAGGGTAGGGATGTGGGACCATATTAAGGAGGGCACTGCCCTCCTTGGGGCCATGAAGCGACGGATACTTGGCTACCTAGCGCCCCCACGACACAGGCGAATGGTCATTGGCCACACATGTTCTGCTGCACTGCAGCACTTCCAAACCAAACTACCTTCCTTGGGGGGGGGTCTAATCACGTCCACGACGCTAGCGCGAGCACATCAGCGAGGGACACCACCATGGGCATGGGGGGGGGGGATTGCGATCAGGGAGGGTCCAATCCAATTGCGGAAAATTGCAAAAAAAAATTGTCGGAAATTGTGGGGAAAATTGCGGGAAAATTGCAAAAAAAATTTGCCAAAAAATGCGGCGACGCAACCAAACCTCCTGAACCCTCAATGAGTACCACTTTTGCATAGGTGGCCCCAAAACCCGTTCAACCTGGCCGAACAATGGGAAACGGTTGATACACTCTAGGTCCGGCTTGACTTTCTTGTGTGAAAGAGCCTTCTCGTACGGAGGTGTTGCCCGACTGGAGATGCTTTGTTTTGCTCTAGTAACCTCTCGTAACCTGTACAAAACATCACATCCATTCATTTGTGAGCCCCCTATGTTTGCCATGCACTCGGCTAACCCTGTTTTGTGGTTACGGTAGTCCCCCCCCCCTCCGCAAAGAAAACAGTGATCTCGTCCCATCACATAAGACAAAAGCTGTCACCCACATCCCACGACAGCAGCAAGAACCAACTCAGAATGAGCATGTCCTTTGCTCAGAGTGAGCATGATGGAGCCAGGCTGCTGGCTCAGCGCCATGGCAGCTGGTGCCACTTTGTCGGCGCCGAATAGTACAGAACTGGGGCAAGAGTGCATGCGTGCGGGCTGAATGCGCTGCTGACTGGCAGCAGGAAAACAGAACATCAACTAAGACAGAGAACGGGGTTGCCTGGGATCATCCCCTCGGTGGTGTTCTGACCCACCCCTCCACCACACAAGTGTCCTGATCCTGTCACACTGCCTCAAAACTTCAGTTATTTGCATAACTTCAGTTCGGTGCAACGTGACAGAGCCATATGAAGGAGGGAAACAAGCATGGGTCAACGAGGCCAATACATGTACGCAAATGGGATCATTGGCCCTGCTAAGTCCGGCAGTTAGGCCCCCAGAAGACCTAGATACCTAGACCCGATCCCTCACATTGGTGAGAACCTCCTATGTTGGAGGGTTAGGTGGCCTCCATTCTGGCATGTCCGAGCCACAACTTGATTGCATCCACCGCAACTCCACAACTCCGCTTGAGCAGCTGCCGAGCGCCTCCTAACACTGATTTGGACTGGCCCCATGAGTTGTGTGAGGCAGTGGAGTGACAATTTAGGGCAATCCAAATTTAGAATGAGCTCAATTGGAGTGTGTTTTTGCTGGGGAATCTTGCACAGCAGAAGATGCTTTTTGTTGTGCAACATTGCGCATTGACAGTATGATAAACAACTGAAAAGTTTCACTGTTGTGTGGATTCTTCCCCAACTCTTTTGCTACCTTTTAAAACAAATATGTGCCTTTTGATTTCCATTGCTTCCTTCAAAAAGCAAATAAGGTGCCTTATGTGCTTATCCCCCCCACCTCGTGAGAAGAATGGTGCAAACTTGCAGAAACAACACCTACTGTTGTTCTGACAAGCTGGGGTATTTATAAGAGGCAAAATAGGTGGTGGTTCCAAAAATTGAGGAAACAACACCTACTGCTGTTCTGACAAGAGGGGGGGGGGGGGGGTAAACAGGGCAAGATGGGACCTGGTTCCAAAAGTTGCGAAAACGGCACCTGCTGTTGTTCTGACAAGAGGTTGTTCTGGCAACAGCAGGGGATATCTACTCTATTCTTTTGTGTTTCTACTCAAGATGCCACACGTTGTTGTTGACTTGTTGTTGACGAGGACATCAATATGGTGTGTGCCCTGGAAGCTATTTGTCTTTTTGTAGTACTACTTAGTAAAGGGTGGGGAGGATTGGTTTATAAACAGTAGAACGCCCCTGTTGATTGGAATGGTTCCTTCTAATGGTGGTGCAATTTTTGCCATAGACTTCTTCAACCTCATCGGTGCAAATGTGCTGTGGGGCACGAACCCCAGCAACCAGCAATGGGGATGCAGTAGGCAATCGCAGGTCTGATTGGGGACTAGATAAGCTGGTGTTTTCAACTGACAGAGCTTGTATCACTCACATCCACACTTCTTGTGCTCATAAAGGGTTGATAGGGTTGTGAAGGCCAAGAATCCTGGGTTTCAGTGGGTCGTGCGGTGCATGTGCCCCCCCTCCCCCCTGTACACCAAGCTGTACAGAGAAAAAACAACAAGACATGAAAATCTGATATTTCCCACATCCTACCCTGAATGGTCAAACAACTTTACAAGAGTGGAACATGCTTGTCCGGCTTGTATTTGTGCATGCACTATGACCAAAGAGACAAATTGGTGGTCTGCCCGACTCAGGCCCAGGACCTGCAACAATATCCTTTTGTCTTGTTCTCTGCAAATTTGGTGGGGCTAAGACTGCAAGAGGATGTAGTTTAAAACGCAACGTTCTTTTCTGCCCCTCACACAATGAAATTACCTTTGCCAACTAAGCCCTTACTGAATCCCTTTACCTGTTTTCAGGGCATCACAACTGCCGGGCGATATCCATGGATTTTGTTTTCCTGGGTCTGGCACACCCTTTGTCCGAGCTCAGGAGAAGGTAACAGATCAGAACCCAGTCTAGGCAGTACAAGAGTATGGCATTGAGCATGATGCTGACTGCATGTGGGGTAGGGGGCTCAATTGTTGGAGTAGTTGTGAGGCAAGTTTGGCCAATCGATGTACCTCATGTTTAGCTGTGGTTTGGTCGTTCGAATTGTCTTCCCAGGACAATGCATGGGTGAAGCCAGCAAATCAGCACAAGTTTCTTGGGTGCTGAAAAATACACACACACACACACACAGACACACACAGACACACACACACACACACACACACACCAGGCCAGCCGTCCCTAATCTCCGAATACGAACGAACACTTGTGGCACGTGCATCGAATGCAGTACATTCAGAATCCAAGCAGTGATTCCAGTGACAGTCACAATATTGAATGCGCAAATGACCGTGCGCAAGGACACCCATCGACCACACAATGTACGGTTGAACATTACTTCTAGGGTCACATTGCACTCGAATACATGGTGGAGCAGGAATTGCAACCGACTGCTGGTTGGACTGCAACTGTCGGTTTTTAGTTGTCTGCACTTTAAGGTTGCTGCTTGACTCTGATGATGATCATTCGCTGTCGGTTGAAATGGTGACAACCACAACTTTGGATCAAGGTGCCAGGTGTGTTCATTTTGCGGTCAGAGTTCTACACATGCCTGGGGATTAATCCCAAGAGAGCGGAGGATAAATCAGATCACTAGTAATGTTCTAAATACAACTTGAATTCCACAAGAGGGAAGGCATTTCTCACGGCAGCGCCATATACAATCACAACCTTTTGCAGCTGTGCCCACGAGCACAGCTCAGGCCACATGGCAACTTGGCAGTGCACTGTCATAATCCTCAGGCGCTGACATGCGCCTCAGTGAGTCCAGCTACAGACAGAAAGCTGAGCTGTATGGGTGGGCTTAATGGGCCAGTCAGTGACTTGGATACCGGGTCAGCCCTCTGTCTTGGGAAATACTGACTCAGGATGAATGGGGTGGAGGGGGATCACTCTTGAGAAAAGGAGAGGATGCTACAAAGGACAGGATTGGCACTGCAAAGCCACACGCCTTTCAGTGTACTTTCGCCCTGAGCTTCTCCAAACCTGCGGTGATGTGAGCATCAGCTAATGGGAATGCGCAGCCGTCAGTAGATGAGGTCATGCACCGGAGTCACCCAAGATCAGCACTTGGGCATTCATCTGCAGAATAGCTCTGACGACATGCAATCAATATTCCGGAAGTCGCTGCTGCGCTTCACCAACAGAGGCATGATGCATTGGCCCGAGGGCTGTGGGTAAAACAATGCGCAGTTGCGCTGCACTGAGAGTATCATATGCTCAATGATATGGTCTTGGCACATCGAAATGGCTGGGTACTGTACATGGCATGATTTACAGGGCCAAACGCCTTGTGCCGGACCTCCACACCTTCGTCGGGTTCTAGAAGGGGGGCAGGTCATCGTCCGAAGCACAACGGACCCTGCTGCGAATTCCTGTATTACCCTCTTTGAAACAACAACAATTCCTTGGCTTGGTTGCTGGACGGCTGGGTCCCTGGGTGACCAACCTAGAGTGTGTGCAGTTTATGGAGAACTACGCCAATATCTAGTGCAATGCTTTGAATGAATGAACAAGAGCAAAGGCTCAATAGCGCAAAAACGCATGACTTGAGATACAAGAACGTGGGTATCGATTTCCAACTCCCCCCTAGAAATAGGTCCACATTGTGTGGCCTTACACCCGCCAGGGCCAGTGGGCTGCAGCAAAGTCATGAAACGATAGGGTTTTGACGCGGGCTGGAGAAACCATCACCTGAACCCCGGTCCGACTTGGTAAGTGGCGGCTCAATCCCTCTGCTGTTGTGGTACAGATTTCAGACTGTGACTGCATTTGTGTCAGAAAGAGTTGAGGTCGTTCCCTGATCTGTGTCGGACGCACCACCCTGATCCAGAGCTTATTGGTCCCGGAAGGCGGGGGGCGGGGGCGTATTTCTGGTGTTTCAGGTGAGCTTCGAGGGGGGCCGGCCGCACACCTCCAGACACGTTCCCATGCGCATGTGTGCATAGGGTACGTATGTACATCTTCATCCCATCACCACCTGTGGGGCAGGGACCAGGGAGGGGGGGTAGGCATATGCGTCTTCCATCCCCATCATCAGCCCACCATAGGCCGGTTTTGGCTGATAGGCTGTAGGTTGGAGGACCGGAAAAGCGGTTGGTTGGGCTGGCGAATAGAAGGAGTTGCTGGCGGCAGGCATATACGGGGCGGCCGCGTGGCCCCCGCCCTGCATGACTGAGAGGATCTGCCGCAGACACGTCTGCCCGCTCGAGCCTGAAAAGACGTCATGGTGGCCCGCAGGGATGACCGTGAGCTTCGCCCCATGGATGGCACGCTCCAGCTGGGCCCCCATGGACACAGGGGTGACCTCATCATACGTCCCGTGGACGATGGCGGTGGGGATTCGGACGTACGGGGCCTTGGCTAAATTGTTGTAGTCGTCGGACACGGCCTGAAATGAATGCATGAACAGCACACAAACACACACACACACACACACACACACTTCGTGAGGGAAACAAATGAACCAACAACCAAATGATACGGAGCACAGCAGGGCACGTTGGTCGCAGGATACAAATCTCCAAACACCTCATCAGGCCACGCAGAACATTGTTTTGATAGGCAGAACAAAGACATTGTTTTGATAGCACCTTTCTGCAAGTGACAGGGGTTCTGGGTAGGGCAATGAGATGGGCAGAGTTCCCTGGGTCCGGCACGCATCCTTTGTATACACACGCGCGCGCGCGCGATGGGCAACAGCCAAGACAGTGAGCAGCGATCAAGGAGGCCTGCTTGCACTGAATCTCGTCAGGCACAGTTAGAACAAAAGCAGTGACATTGTTCAACTGCTAGGCGCCTTTCCGCAGTCCAGGGGTACGGGCATGCAACATCCTGGATCCATGATCACAATGTCGCCCAAGCCTCTGGCAGCCGCACTGAGCCAGAGGCCTGCAGCAAAGAACAGAGACTTGAGCTACGTCCCACACCCAGATGAAGTGGGAAAGCCAGGAGTCATCCCCTGCACCCTGCCCTCCCCGGCCAAAGAGCGGTACCCAAAAGAAGGGCATACACCCCACATTATTTGAGAGCCGCCTCCGGCCTGCACCCCTTGCGCATCCCTACCCACCTGCCCCGGCACACCAAGCATCATCGGTGTCCTGCGGAATGTGCTCAACGGACCGGCGCCTGCACTAGCCCAAGGAGGTGATACCAAACGTGAACGTGGTAACTGACCATGTGCAACGTGCCCTGAGGAGGTCCCGAGGCAAATAACTCAAACTAGGTGCTGCCCTAGTAGGCCCACCGGGGTGTCCACCAAGGCTAGAGACATCCCCCGGATTGATTGAGGGTGTAGTGCAGTAGCTGCCCGTCCATATACCGGTAGAACCAACCCTGCCCAACCAAAATTGGCAGGCTCGGATCCCCGGGGAAGCATCGCTGCGAGGAACCCCTTTTTGCATGCTGGCCATGGTAGACAGCAGCCCTGCCGCAGGCCACCGGGTGGGTGCCATTGGGCAAACGCGTCCCACTCGTGGGTACCCGGAGAGGTGTCTTGCAGCAACTCATGTGCCAAATCCCATGACTGCCCGTCCTGGGTCTGATACTACACCTTAGGGGTGGCGGGGACGGAAGGGATGGTGTGGGTCCGATCCAAGCTATCCCAGGAGTTCATGACCAATACCACCATGTCTTGCGCCGCACACACCACCACCCTTGTCATGGAGGTAGGCACGGTCCTCCCCATCCAGCCCCTCAGTGAGATCCACGTGCAATATCCTCACGCCCTCCCGGAGGTGGGGGAACCCCATTCGGGAGACCCTGCATTGATAGCAAACACGCCATCCCCGTTCACACCAAGACTCCCCACTTGGTGACAGCCTATCTGCTCCATCGGCAACCAAATGTTTGGAGCAAGTAGAGGAACTGCGAGTGCGTTGGCAAGGGTAGAATAGGTGCCACCACGGGGAAGCTTGGGTAAAATGTCCTAGCCCCATGGCACCCCGGCACTCTGAACTTAGGTGTACATCCAATCAAGGGCTAAACCCCTCCTCCGGGCTACGGTGCGGACATGGGCTCCCCACCATACCAGCCCCTTGTCCAGGTTACCACCGCTTGGTATGTGTCCAAGGAGGCCACACGAGAGCTAGCTAAGGCCCCGAGGTGCTCTTGCCACATGCACATGGCTGCCTAGTGCAAGTGCTGGTCCGGGTAGTGCCGTTAGAAGCCTCTCATAGTGAAGCACTGGCAGTGGCTCTTGCAGCCCTCCAATCCACCCCACCAACAGCAAAACCCCTTCTACCTCGCTCTTGACCACCACACTGGCCTCATCCAGCATGGAGTCCAAGAAGGTGCCCACTTAGTGGGGGTATAGATGGCACAGCAATGCGAAACCCTCATCTTGTAGCCCATGGCAAGCCCCCAAGAGATCATCGGACAGTGTTGGGATCCACATGGGACTGACCCGGATTGCGCAACACGGCGTCTATGCAACCCTTGCTGTTGGTAAAGGACCACGACTCTGTAAAGTGGCCCAAAACAATGCAATGGGCCTACGAGCCTTGAGTACCGGCCAAGCGGCGAACAACTCCTCCCGGAAAGACCCACCAATGTGCACCAGTACCGAAATGGACCATACCGCTAGGTCTCCTGTTTGCCACAACCAAGACACCCTTTGCCGTGGCTGGGGTACCAAGAGACATTTTGGAAAACTGCCCATGGGGAGACATCCGTCAATTTGATCGTGGGAGCTTCCAGTTGCTTTGCCCGTAAAGGGTGAGTCGGGCACCATGATGCTCCATGCGGTGAGACAAACCTAGACGGTCACCACATGCAACAAGTCTTCTCCAAGCTGTGGTATCTCGCCTCTAGGGCTGTGTGAGCGTTAGCGGTCTTTGCGACTGTGGATGCCGGGCGCAAGGACTAGAGGACATTCATCAAGGGTTCCTCGTCCACCATCCAGACCTGCAAGTCCATGAGGTGCCTGTACTACAAAAACCAATTCTGACTTGTGGGGTGGCAGTCACAGTGGGCCAATCCTGCCTGCACACAAAGCATCTCGGGGCTGAAGCTCCAAAATGCCCAGTGCAAGCCCCAGAGCATAGAAATGCAGGTGTGGGGCTTGTTGTGGTTCAAATGCCGGGCCTAGTTGACTGCAAAAGCAGTCAGAGGTTGGGCTGGGACAGTATGCGTGTGCCCCCCAACTGCACCCCCAGCCCGAAAAGTGGGAAGGGGCATTATTGCTCCCCAAAAAGCCCAAAGTGCAGAGACCAACCTGCTGGGCATGGCCGGACTGTTGCCAGAAAACGGCCATTCCACCCGCCTTGGGGTTATATATGGCTAGGGCTCGTTGTGCTTCAGTTCAACCACCATAGAGGCCCTGCTGGCCACCACCATGAGTTTTCGTGCATCTTCCCGGTGAAAGATGTGCGGGTGCGCATGTTGGCCCAGGAAGCGCATGCAGTCCTTCTCCAAGGGAACCGGCACATGGACCCGTTCATATGCACAGACGGTACACCATGGCACACCAGCAGCATCAAAGTGTGCACAATTTTCATTTTGGTGACGTCTGAGCGCAAAGCTGTCGCGTCCTTGGCCTCCGGGTCCAGTGATTGCTCTGGCGTCCTGCTCCGTGCTCCTGAGCCAGACTGCATCGTCCGCCCCGGGAGATCCGGTGCAGCTGTCCTGCCAGTGTAGGCAGCCCAGAATATGCACATACCACCGGTGCCGTGCATACCATGTTCATGGAGCTGTAGACCACAACAGGTGCACCCGCGGAAATGACACCCACAAACCCTGTGGGCACAACACACACACACACACACACACACACACACACACAGACACACACACACACACACACACACACACACACACACACACACACACACACAGACAAGCGAAAGCGACACCCAAAAGACCATTCCTGTGGGCATAACACACATTCACACACAAACACATACACACACACACACACACACAAACACACACACACACACACACACACACACACACTCAAATCAATGACTCACCCAAACCTGCACATTCACAAACACAGACACACACACACACTCTCTCTCTGTCACACACACACACACACACACACCTTGAAAGCATTCACCAAAAATCGGGGGAAGTACAGCCCAGCCATGTCTTTGATGGAGGTGAAGGGGGAGATCAGCACAAGGCCGCTGCCGTACCCACGAACTGCCATCTCCAGTGCCACGGCAGCTCCCAAGGACTGCCCCACCAGCACTGTGTTGGCCGCGGAGCCCCCAAGGTTAGTGGCCAAATGGTCCAGCGCACGTGCTGCTGCTCGGTACAACGTGGCCTCATGGGGGACGCCGGAGGCGGCCAGGCCGTACCCTGGATACTCCACCGCAAGGAAGCCATGTCCCTGGGGCTGCAGCTTTCGGGCAATCCCGACTGGCCCATCCCCTATTTGGTCCCCATTGCCATGGAAGAACACAATGTACTTCCCAGTGCTGCTGGGGGAATGCATGCAGATCACTTTCCCGGTCTCAAGGTCTGGGGCATCCAACTGGAAGACGTTGAACCCGGAGCGGCGGGGATCCATGACGGTTTGAGGGACAGGGTACAGGAGGTCGTGCTGGGCATTCCCGGAAAAAAATTTGAAGACGGACATGGCGCACAGAAAAAGATGTCAGAACCTGTGGAAATATGATGCGACAAGGCCTTCATCCGTCAGGCTTCAATAAATATGTCCACTGTCGGTCCCCTGAGCCATTGACCATTGGGGGAATCCTTGCACTGCGCGCGCACTGTGCGCTACTTTTAGACTAAGTTCCCCCCGAAGAGCCCCTAGGCACGCCCCTTGGAGCCACCCTTCGAAATAGGCGACCCAAACTGGACTGGAGGGGACCTTGAGGGGGACCGTCCCGGTTCTTGTGGCAGTGGTGAAGGACCAGGGGCCTTTGAGGGGGAACTTGACTGTGTGTTGGGCAGCGAGATGGAGGGCAATCGGGTGGCAAGTCTGAACTTGGGATGGCAAAGGAGATGGACTCCATCTTGCATTGCCGATTCACCACTCTCAACCCATCTTGGTAGTATTCCAAGTGGAGGAGTCCGTCTTCAGCCGTCCCAACCACCGTGGCAGGAGGTCACAGGCCATTGGAGCGGGTGTAGAACACCCTATCCCCAATACTGAGATCCATGGAGAAAATGGGCCTGAGAAATGAGGGAGGAAGTATGATGTCCTTTCGCAGGCACCCTCAAAGTGTATCACCATATCAATCAACCAAGAAAAAGAGTAGATGTGGTGGAAATGGGCAAAAATTGTGTGCAAAAAAGTAGAAATGGGTGAAACAGGGTGAACATCCAAAAATGCCACATCCCCAATGCATCAAAACCTACTACCAAACAACAATGATGCCCAAAGTACCACAACGTCTAGGTTTCTACTACGGCCAGACGCCAAAATAGTTGCACTGCGCGCGCACTGCACGCGCACTGCGCTTAAGGCGCGCCCCCATTGTCTGCAAAGCCGTACAGTGTCCCTCAACAGCCCTCAGCAACCCTCAGCAGCACTCCTGAGGGGGGCCTAGCGCACGACACAGCACATACCAGCGCGCACACGGAGCACAACTGAAAAACAAATCACGGAATTTACCAACATTCTTCCTCAAAATCCACCCCTTGAGGATTAACACATCAGATAATGCATGGTTGTGGAGGGTTTTTCGAGACATAGACACCTTTTTTTAACACCTGGACCACCAGACCACCGGACCACTGTTTTGCTGTAGTGCTGGTGCCTGTCTTTGATGTGCACGGTCCTACCCACTAACTAGCCACTGCAAGCAACTCAGACACAAGATAGGGTTGAGACTATGAGGTACCTCAAGCAGGCAGCACCTAATGGGGTACCTCAAGCAGGCACTTTGTTTTGGCAAAAGGCAAGAGCATCCAACAACATGTAATAGAAATAATCCTCAGCGAACATTCCCATTCACGATCACCAGAAATCTTCACTGAAAACAAACTCACTTGTATGCTGAAAAACCATAATCTCGACAGGCAACACTTCCCACAAATCCAATCCTGGTCCTTGATGAAATGCCGATGGGATGCCTCAACCAAGCCACCCCAATCCAAAAACGCCAAATGATGCTAGCCAGATATCAACTTTGGATGGCCTATGAAGGAAATATGTGCGCCCTTGAACGCCCCATCAGTAGGGACGGCATGATGCCAAGGCACATCAGAAAAGGCTATAGAAAAGAAATGGCAGTGGTTTCTGGAAGCACCCTAGAGCGGTCCCATCAAGAGTCAAAAATGTGCACAACTCTCCACTTGTAACAATTTGTTCAAACTCATTCTGCCCAACACTCACCCTAACTACTAACCTCTTGCATTGTTGCCAACCCCGACCCTAATTCAAAAATGCCCCTCACCCCAACTGGCCCTACTCGCCCAATCACCAAACATGCTGCAATCGAGCCAACTCGTTACCAACTCTTTTAATGCAAAGGCAAGGGAGGAATTTCTAACCAACTACAAACTCCTCACAAAATGTGCTTCACACAATTTGGTTTCAAAAGAACTCTCGTGGATTGCTCCCTCCAAAACAACCCCTCAAACATCCCCTCCAACACAGCCCCTTGAGCAGCCCGTCAGCACTACCCCTTAAGCAGCCCTGTTGGCAACAACCGTCAAGCCTCTTAGGGGGTGTTTCTGCACAGCGCCAAATAGTAATTCAACTTTCCCATGACCAGTCTGAAATCCACCCACCTCTGGGGAAGCACACGTGCACAAGGCAAAAACAGCATTGAATCATTGCACATTCCCAAACTGAGTTGTGGGCCCAATGGATGTCCTCTATGGTCACATGCTCGTGCAAGCAATTTGCGCACAAATGAAGGTTACATGTTGAGCAATTGGATGTCTCTTTTTTGCCACAACTTGGCAAAGATAGGTATCATCCCCTTCCTCATCAACCTCCGTGCTTCGGCCTCTCTCTAGAACGGATTTTGGAATGTGGTGCTTCCATGGGCTGTAAAGCTGATACTGTTTTTGTATCTTCACCATGAATTGGGTGAAGTGCAAGAGGATGCGCGTATTGGCATGCAAATCCTAACCAAATGTCACGCACAACCTTCCAAGACCAAGGGCCTGCGCGCTAACACTCCCCCTTTGGCCAAACAATAGCAATGCTTGAGGAACCACAACAATACTAGGACAACTGGCCCAAAATAGCATACTTTTCGCACAGCGCGCGCACGGTGCACCCCTTAGGGTTGAGACTACGAGGTACCTCCAGCAGCCAGTACCTAATGGGGTACCTCAAGCAAGCATTTTGTTTTGGCAAAATGCAGGAGCATCCAACAACATGCAATAGAAATAATCCGTAGCAAACATTCCCAGGGGGTGTTTGTGCACAACACGCGCAGAGCATGCACGGCGCGCGCATAGCACGCACAACACGCACATCACAGGGGGGCAATTGGGGATTTTTCCTACGGTTGACAATAGTCTTGCCTCTATGGACCATACTACACCCCCACAATGTTGTACAACATGATGGTTCACCCCAACCCACGGTCACGGGCGGAACCCATTCAAATGTCTCGAATGACACTCTGCTGTCTCTCAGACCTTCATGTCCACATCAATGGAAAGGGAGTACCGGGTGCGGTCACCTTCACTGCCACCCTCTCCCAGTCCGCCCGGCCGTAGTCTCCTGACATCACCAAAGGCTAAGCAGCGCGATCCCCCGCCATCGCAGCGGTCGAATACACCGTCTACGGCAGTGTCACAACCACGCGCGGCAAACCGGCCCGCACGGTCCCCCTCCACTTCGGCTACCAGTAGTCCATCTCTACCGGCGCAACGGACGTCATGTTTGCGGTCGGCATCATGTTTGCACTCACTGGGCTGATTGCCTTCACACTCAATATCAAAGCCGGGGCCCAAAAGAGTGTGTGCTCTGAAGACTACGGCAAGCTCCCGTCACAACAAGAAGGAGCACAACACTATCGTTCGGCCCATCCGTGGCATTGGAAGCACCACAGCACCGAATAAGGTACCCTTTGAGTAACATGCACATCAACACACACAAAATGCCCTAGAAATGAGGGCTAGCATGTAGGCAACTCATATGAATGCACAACAAGGCTCATTGTTATTGATACTACGGGGGGATCCTTGCACTGCGCACGCACTACGCGCTACTTTTAGACTATGTTCCCCCGGAAGAGCCCCAGGCACACCCCTTTCAAAAACCCTTAGAATTAGGTGACCCAAGCTGCCCAAGCTCAAGAAAGTTGCAAACCATCTTCCCTTCACATAACACACATCATGCACAACTGGAAAAGCCATGAACAGCGCATTGGTTGCCACCCTCAACAACACACAATTGTCTTTTGTTCCATTGTCAACTAAGTACAAATTGAGAATACGCAACTTGTGTGCACAACATGACAGAGTTGCAGAATTAAAGAAATGTCACATTGTCAGAGAAGGCAGGGGTGATTTAGCCAGTCGGCCCAATTGTGGGCCTTCAACCTTCCGGTGCTTTTGAGGAAACGGGGCCAATTATTGTTAACCTTCCGGGCCATTGAGGATAACCGGTTCACAGTTCTCTCCTTCAAGTTGGAGGCCCCTCGAATTGGGGTGTGACGGACTCCCACGCTTCGGTGTGGCCCCTTGAGTTGGGGTATGCTGGTTGTGGAGACAAAGTAACAGTTGCCATTGATAGTCTTGGGAACATCGTTTGGATTTTGTCTGTTGGCCCCCGGGACATCGGCAGATGTTCTCATTTGGGATCGCCAAGGGCCCAAAAGGAGCAAGGGGCATTATATGGATTATGAGATTGGCTCCATGGATGGTGCATGCAAAGGGCGCCTCCATGTGGGATGGCCATTTATCAGTTGAAAGACTTTGGCTGAGCGACAAAAGGAGTACAATGATGTTCATGGTTTCTATAGGGCATGCATTGAGCACTTGTTCGCACGCATGTGGCATCGGGGCATTGCAAGGAACATATGGAGGGGATCCGGTACCGCGTTGCATGAGTACGTGCGTGTACTCTTGCATTTGCAGCAATTTTTGATTCAAAGACAAGTACAGTACCCTCCATATGGTCCGTGGGAACACGTACTTGCACATGTATGGACCACACCTACACGGGAGGACAAGGATGTTGTGGGTGATGATGGGGATGTATGTGCCCTTTGTTGCACCAAGTCTGACCCTTAAAAGATGTCCATGTGCAACAAGTGTGAACTGCAATATTGTACGGATTGCATTGACGGGGAGACATTGGTGGGGAGAAATCGACGTAGAAAAAGAGTGGATGTGGTGGGAGTGAGCAAAAAAATGTGTGCAAAAAGGTAGAAATGGGTGAAACAGGGTGAAAATAAAAAAATGCTAGGTCCCCAATGCATCGGAACCGACTACCAAACAACAATGATGCCCAAAGTACCACAAAGTATGGGTTTCTACTACGGCCAGACACTCAAATACTGCACGCGCGGGGCACACACACCGCGCTTACGGCACCCCCGAGACAATACTATGTAGTTTGGGTATGGTCTTGTACAAACTTTGTGCACAGTGCGCACAATGCGCAATACGCCACCCCATGCACAATCAAGAACACCAGAAATCTTCACTGAAAACAAAACTCACTTGTATGCTGAAAAACATAATCTCGATACGCAACACTTCCCACAAACCCAATTGTGGTCCTTGATGAAATGTGAGATGGGACACCTCAACCATGCCACTCCAATCCAAAAAAAATTAAGGAAGTGTGTGCACCATTGAACTCCCCATCCACTCAACCCCCACACTTATGCAAATAGACTAGATGACAACGTTCCAAGCAGAGCACATGCTTCGAAAGCAAACGGGCTGAAAGCGCAGGGACGGCATGATGCCAGTGTGCAGAGCAAGGCACATCGAAAATTGGTGTGGAAAGAAGTGGCAAGTGGGTTTTTTTGGAAACACACTACAACAGTCCCATCAAGAGCCAAAAATGTGCACAGCTCTCCGCTTGTAACAATCTGTTTAAACACATTTCACTCAACACTCTTTCCGCTGCAGCCCATCCTCAAAATCAATTGACATAACACACCATCCGTGTTCCTCATTGCCATGTTCAGCCTTCGGTGTTTGGTTCCCCAACCATATCCATTTCCCGGGACACCACGTATCCCCATACTGCCAATCCATAATGCTGTTTACCCCTTCTAGAGCTTTGTTAGGCAAGCATCACAGATTGATATCGCGCATACAATGCCATCCTGTTTGTGCTGCATCATACTGCAACAGTTGCAAAGTGCACTGCTGATACAAGGTGGTGTTGAAAATGTTCAGCTGCTCTATTGTCTCTCTAGGCTAGGCCTGTGGTGCGTACTCTCCTTTGTTTCTTTTGTTTTATTTGTTGTGCAGCTGGGGCTCTTGCATGGTGAGTATCCGAACAATTGAGGCCACTGGTACCCTCCCCCTTGTCTCCCCACCCCCCCCCTGTCCTCCGCCAGGGGGGGGGTTCACTGCCCAACACCAAAAATTTGTTGCGGGTCACTGTGTTGTCTTGGGTCCGTGTATTGTTAGGCACTGCCACTTGTATGCCCTGTACTTCAGCAGCATTCTCATACTTTGAGTCACTTTCTCTGATGTTTACCCCTAGGACAAGTATGATATTCATAGGCACCTGCTCTGGCGCAGGTCATTGGATATTCAGAGCATGGTGATGCAGTGAATGGGGGGGGACTGCCTTCCCTGGGGGGCAAGGCGGGGGAGGAGGGTAGCTGCCGTTTGGAGTAAATGCATTGCCACACCTCATGCAAAGCTAAGCCAGGGGCACAGAACTCTGGGCCACAGACTTCAGGCGTAACCACAATCAGAGTCACAGGTAGTATTAGAATGCCACAGAGAAACGGAGGCAAACCCTGTGAGTACTCCGAGGCTTTGCATGAAGGGTCAAGGGGTTCGATTAGGGTAGGATGAAATGTTGCGGTTCAAATTCCATAAAAGCACCGAGGCGAAGCCGTGCCTCGGCCCTTCGGCCGGCTGTTGCGGACGAAACGCGGTTTGAACGTACAAGGGGACAATCGGCGTAGGGTTCGATCAGGTTTGGAGGATTTTATTCTTGGCATTGCACCCAGAGGAACATGCACACAAGGGAAAAAGAGAAGATTGGACTGGCGCTTTCTTAGGATGGCCTCAAACACAGTCACATGCACTGTTTGCAGAAGGGGGCACAATTAAATTCTGGCGTAAACAAGAGGTTAATGGACAGTAGATAGCCAGCAACCGTGTCTTGGCAGGCTTTCTGGAAGGTTTCGTACCCAATCTCTGATCCACTCATTCACACTCGCACTGCAAATGTGCAGGACAATGGCATGCAAACTTATTCGAAATGATCTCTCTCTCACTGTTGGTGTGCGACTGTTGACTTTGCAGCATTGGTGTGGACTTAGGCACCAAAAAGACCTCTGGAACAGGCCAGAGCAGAACTGGGCAAGCAAATACCCAAATGGAGTCCAGAATCAGATCAGGAGAGGGGTCTTTGGGTCAGGGTTAAGAGGTTAATGCAACACCTGCGATGGTGCACTGCAAGATCAGGACATCCAGACGAGTGCCATTACCATCACAATCCACCGACACAAGGCGTTGAACCAGGAACGACAGATATGAACCTGTCGGAACAGAAAAAAACCACCAAAGTGATCCATGTGAGCACCCAATGGCACGCTGCATTTGTGTTCCCCGCCTTTGTACATTGGAGGGCCAAATGCAACAGACCGGTCCGGATTGTGAGTGCTGACAGCAGCATCTGGCAGCATTGCAAACATGCAGTCAGAGCAAGCCTGCACAACACAGCAGCTGCTACAATCATGGGTGGACCACAGCAAAACGCACATAATAATGGGTAGGAAATTCATTCGCACTAAGCTTCTCCAACCAAATGTTAGGATTTGCGCAGCAGATTGAAGCAATGGCCACACAGGTTAGGCGAGTAGGACAGCGGGAACGGGTGTATCCATGCATTTTCCGTAATTGTCAATGGTTAGGCAATAAGGAGCACACAGTAGCAGCGCTGTCCTCCATGAATGGGACCCAACGAGACACTGCACGGCCACACCATGAGAAAAAGCAGCACTTAGCGGGCTCTCCCGATTCAGCACGGCCAAAAGAACAATGTACACGGCGGCAGAATGCGGCGAGATGAGCATTACGTTTCTCAGACTTTACCATTACAAAAGAGCGATGATGAAAAATTGTCCACATTTCCATGGGGCATCCCGAGCCAACAACTTTGCGTGGAAAAGCCTTCATATCCAGACCATCTTCTTTACCACGACCGTCGTCTTCCCATTAAACCCAAAGGGTCCCGAAAAACAATTTCTGGGGCACCGCCAAGCCCTAAAACGCAGACAATTATCTTAGGGGAAACGCAGTAGACCATTTCTGCAGTTCCCAGTTCTGGTGCACTGTCGAGTGACAGTTGTTGAGGGTGTACGAAATTGAGGAGCCCTCAGAGACTTGCGTTGTTATGTCAGGAGAAGATGGGGCAACGTCAGGGGTCAGGGAAACGTGCGCGGGGCATGCGGCGGCCGTGCCAACGGGGCGGTCCATTGTCATTCCCCTCGTTTTCCTTGACTTCACAGTCCAAAAGACGGATTTGAGTCAAAATTGGCGGGCACAGGGCGTCAATCCTGCAGCAGGGGCCTACGCACTCCAACATCCCGGCCTTTCAACCCCGCTCCCTCCCTCCGTAAATGACAGATGGGGCACCGATTGTGGTTGAGTAGCACGGTCCACCGAGGTACACACGGTGCTTTATGCACCGGTGCGAAGGAGGGTCAGTGCAGACTGGCCGTGCGGGACACTTGTGAAGAGGGAACCCGATCCCAATCGAGTACATGCTACGGTCAGGTCGTTGCAACGAAGATAGGACCCGCGCCCCGACGAAGCACTTCCGCAGAAGTACGGAGCCTCCCTTGAGCGCCTGCATGCGATCTAACGTCCCTTCACGCAAGACATTGATACTGTTCAAGGGCTGCGGGGGACAGCATCGCCGTTCTTATTTTTTCGACTTCGTGAGCTTGTTCATGTATGCTCTTGAATTGATCGCTCCGGGGGGGTACGGGGCCTGCACAACAACAGCAGCCAAGCATTGGATGCACCGCAGAAACTCCACGCAAGAAATGCACAAGAAAACATCAAAGCATCCCTACAGAATTGAGTGCAATGACCCCGCCGCTTGCCGGATCCCGTCGCCGTTTGTGGCAGTTGTCGGGTCCGAGCGCCGTTTTGCCGGTCCTCTTTTTGGATCGTGTCCAGCGGTGTTGGACAGGTTTTAGTGATCCGACAACTGGAACCACAACTGGCGCAAAAATCCGACACAACGAGCGCCGGCCGGTATGGTAAGCAGACAGTCGCCCGAGCAATAGCCGCAAACTTGAACTCGAAGGCATCCAAATCACAATTCCCGCATTTCCGCAAGGTCTAGTGCTCTTTTCGCACGAATGCAGCAGTCCACGTACGTGCCCCCCAATGCGGACACATTGTGATTGCAAAGCCATGTGACCTTCGCCTTAAGAACTGTATCGCGGAGATCGTTGCGGCCATTCACGACCGGGACTGCGGGAACTAAGGAATGCCTGTTATTGGCCCCACATCCCGTGCCCTACCCCTTCACAAGACCCCGCTACGCACCTTCAGAGGCTTGTGGGGTGGCAGCGTAAACATGGAATTCTTGAGATAGCAGCGTTTCGCCCTTTCGATATTGCGACGAATCGTCACGAAACGCGGGTGTTCCAACGCAAAATGTAGCTTGAACACCTCATGTGCCCTGAAATAAACCACAGCCAATGAATAATAACTTGGTCATGTGCCAATCCCACATGCGTCGGTGAGCGCCTTCGCTGATGGGCGTACGAGCAACAGCCAAGAGTCTATGCATCGTTGGAGGCTTGCCGTGTTGCCTTGCACCTCTCAAGGCAACGCACAACAAACGAGCAAACTGTCGACCGCAGCATCATCGGTGGCCAACGTGCCACACGCCAAGCTTTCTCACGACAGCAGTAACGGAAACGGGGCCTTGTGCATCGAAGGCCCTTTGGGCGGATTGGCAATTGTAGTCCTTGCGAGGGCAAATGCCCCACTAATGTTGCCCCATCTGCTCACACGTGCGAGTAACAGTCGAAACAGCATGGGAATCACACCTTTGATACATTTGTAATGCATCCGCAGTGCGGTCGAGGCAGTGAAGGCACACGCCGATGTTGTTTAATACAAGCCCCGTATCCACATGCTTCGGCCCAAGCACCTGGCGAAAACAGGAAAAGCGCAACCCCCAAGAAAACCGGGATGCTGAACTAGGTGAAGGTCCACGCCTAAGTTCGTGAGGAAACGTGCCATCGTAATCTCCAACACAAGGAGGGTCGGGTAGCATTGCTTATCACCCGTATTCTTCGTGCACTAGATTGGGACGTAACACACGTTGTCATCGCACAACGTCTCGCGTGTGTCGGGTTTTGCCACAACTCGTGGGAGCGCAAAAGACAACGTAATTGTCAGTGGAAAACCCCAACCAACCGCCTCAAAGGACCAAAGCACACTGGGGGGCATACGACAAATGCAACGCAAATGTGGAGTAAACGCATGTCATGCAGTATGTTTGTTTCGCTTAGTTTTGAGCACAACATGTTTTGCACGTTGCATCGAGGAGAAGCATCTAGAGGGAAGGGGCGGTGCACGACAAAGTGCATACTTGTTCCCTAAGATCCAAAGCTTTCAAGAAGTGATCCGCCGCAAGATCAAACTGCGCTAAATGGGCGTACACGGTGCCTATGGCGCTGTTGACGGTCGCGATGAAAGGATGCTTTGGGGGTAGTTGGCCTAACGCGAGGTTCTTAGCATCCAAGTATTGCGATAACGCTTGTTCGTCAACACCAGCACTTTCAAATACGGAACCCATGGCCAGGCGGAGAAAGATGGTTGCTTCCGTTGGAAGAGGTGATGGCGTGGGCAATTCGCTCTCGGCGTACTCCCCGGTGAGTTCCTAAGAACGGATACCATCGGTGAGACACATTTTTCCCCACTCCCACTTATTGGCTGATTGGAGCTTTGCCCTACTTTGGCCATCATAAAGCCCATGTGGCGGCCTTGCCAAATCCAAGTTTCGAGCCGGAAACTCGACGATGGCGTCCCGGAGCGGTGGCGCCAAATTGGGAGGTGTGCCCTCCTAGTTGTGCGCATTTTTTGGCCAAAAACAAAATCACCACACGGGCAAGTAGAGAGAGCCCATCGGTTGTTCACGAGAAATTTAAAGGGGGTTGCAACACCACCTTAGCAGAGCGAAGCAACCGTTCTTAGTCGGGATGCCGACAAAAAACGATGAATCATGACCGCGATGGACCATGACATTCCCAAGCACCGATTCCGGCGACGCAAGGGCGTAGGAAATTGACTGAATGTTATGAAATATCACTCTTTGGAACGCACCATTGCACCGCAAACGATGGACCAGCACATGCGCATAAAAAAAAATTGGGACACATTATCCATCTTAGCGGGCCACGGATGCAACCATAATGCACGACCAAGGTGCCCACGCCCACATTTAAAGACCAACATACGCACTGCTACTACTACGTGCCTGAAGCCTGCTTGGCCGGAATCACTTACACTACACTTAGACTAGTAATTCATGAAACAACTCATTTCATGGTTTGTTCGCTCGCTTATTCTTTGAGAATTACCATGAGAAGGAAACATTAATCAAAATCCATGTGTGCAAAACCAAGGAAATTTACGAAGTCGCGATGGATGGGCTTTTGTTGAATTCAACGAAAAGGAAACATTTTGACAATCGACACATCACCAAACACACAAACGCACACAAATCATGCGCGCACACATCAAGTGAGCACAATTTGGCATTCGAAGAGTCCGCTGCGAGGTCCCAAGCACAAGAAACACACACACACACACACACACACACACACACACACACACACACACACAATGCAGCAATGTAAGCAGATGTCGACTCTCAACCGGAAAAGAACACAGACAGGACACACACACACACACACACACACACACACACATACAAACACACACAAATAGACACGAATACTTCACTAAAGCACCGCTCGGCGCACAAGACGTCAAGATTTTTTCCCGTGGGGTCCCTCGAACGAAATTTGAATGATCCATTCGATTTTTTTTTGGTGCCCGTGCGGGCCCCATCGCCACACGATTGGAATTTGGCAAGTTTCCGACAAATTTGTCGTGCCACATGAACAATCCTTCACATCGGTAGCGTAATCCAAGTTGCGTCGAGGGGGTCACTTGGAAGTGTCTAACCAAAACCATACGCCCCGAACATGACGACAAGTGCCGCACTGTGTCGCGCAAAAAAAAAATACCCGTTCCCACAAATCTTGAGCCGCCAAATACGTCGACACAGAAGCTTCATAGTGACTCGTGTTATGATACGTGAGCGCTACTTCGAAAAGCGCGGCTACTTCTTGGGGACAAGGCGGGGCATAGTAGATTTCTCGGATGAGGCAAGGGATGCCCCCTACGTCCAATGCGCTCATTCCCTGTGAAAAACGAGTGTCGAGACGATGAACTCAGCCAAGATGGTTTTGGAGCGAGACTAGCACGCGGAAACTAACGGTCTTGCCAACCCCATATGACCGAACTGTGTGGTAGCATCTTCAACCCTCTCTTTTCGAGCCCTCCACTTTGATGTGCTAGGTGAAACACGCATTTCGATAACTTACGCATTCCCGCCACCCAAAACTCTCGAGGTGGCCACTCGGCGACAATACATAGACACTCCATTACGAAAAAAAAATCCCGAAGCGCCGCATGCCCGATCGCACATGATCGTTTCGTTAAGGCCGCAAAATGGGCAACGATCCTTCTCGAGTCCAATTCCCCACTCCATAATTGGGCACGAGCAATTCAAAACGTCGCTAAGAGACCAAAAAAAATTTGGACGCGCGAGAAAGCACACGGCAACCACACGTGGCCATCGGGGACAACGTCTCATTGCCACACCCCATATGCACGTGCAATTATGCAACGCGCATACATTGTGAAAAAAACAAATGCATGTTGCAACATTGGTTCACCATTGGGGGTCTAGTATTAAGTTTCGCCTACCTCTCATTCTAATCCACTCTAATGCACATGCGACGAGGTCTTGCTCCTACGGGATTGAGGCATCGAAATAATTCTAAAAACGATGCAATTTGCGATTCGGAACATGAAGCGGGTGACGACAATGGTAGACTGTAATAATCTTGACGAGTGATTATTTTTGGATGACACGCTTCAATCAGGAGCTCGAGGCAGTGCGAGCGCAAAGGGGGACGTGCGCGTATGCCTGTCACGGCGGTCCGGACGTCGGGAGGGATGATTTGAGTGGACCTGATTTTGCTGAAAAGCCATTGACTTTGGCATTAGCGGAATGGCCGATTCGGGCGGAGCGTCGTTTGCCTATTCGGGCGGATCTGATTTTGATTGATGGTCATCGACTTTGGTAACTTTTGGACGATGCCCGGTTTGGGGGGGGCGGTTTAGTTCACAGAGGTAGACAGCTGTGTAGAAAAACACATCCAAAAATGCCCAAAGATCGGCTCCGAAGAAGCGCCCGGAGATCCACGAGGCAGCACCAAAACAGCCCTTTAACCATAGTGTCGCAAAATTTGGGTCCTAACGAACACGTAGCAACTTTCGGGGGGCTGTTTTGAGCTGTCTAGCCAAATTTAGGGTGGGGTCATTTGAATCCACAAAAAGCGGCGTTTTGAGCCTACCCAGGGCCATCCTGCACAAGTTGAGTTTATGAAAAGCCGTATGTTTCGTGACCTTTGGACAATACACCATTTGGATGGAGTGGACTTTCATGAAAAAACACCGACTTTGGTGACTTTGAAGGAAGCCCAATTTTGTCTCGCATATAGTCCTACGTGATTTTGCTAAAAAACCATTGACTTTGGTAACTTTGAAAGAGTTCATGGTTTCGGCGGAGCTGCCTTTGATAAAAAACGGATGACTCTGCTTTCAAATGCACTATCTACGCAGCTGAAGTTGACACGCTGGAAATGAACAAGAAAAATTTGTCCTTTGTGGGCAGAACAAACGTTCGCCACGTGCGTTTGTGACATACAGCCGGACACTCTTCATGTTTGATGCGACATTTGGGTTCATGTGGCATAGATATGGCTTGGAACCCGGTGATCCCAAAAATAATCAGGTTTTAACAATTATTTTAACAAAAACAACCGGTTGTGCCGATTAATGGTTTTTCAAAGAACCGGTTTTCCCATTTATTGCATCTAAATATGCAATTTTTAACCATCGCTGAGAAAAGGGGCCATCCGAGTTAGCATGCAGGGTTCAAAAAATGTCCAAAGGTATATTTCACCATCAACCATCGCTGGTTGCTATCAAAGCCTGTTTCTAGTGCCAAAGTGGAACACACTGTATTACCAAAAGAAATGTTGAAAGTTTGCAAGCAGTCTAATTAATTGGTTGCAACTAGTTTCAAAACAACCGATGATGCCAATTTTTTTTTGAGAAAAAACCTCCGATTGGAGATGACTGTTTTTTCCGATTAATTGGTAGAACCGGTTCCACATAGAACTATGTTCATGTTTCATTGAAATTGATGCTTAGGACATCGCTGCACAAGGCTTATAGGACTTTCCAAACCTCCCATCTCCATGGTTGAGCACATCCGTGGTCGTGCAAGCATGGCATGCTCTTCATTATGTTTGTTCGATACAACTGTGTAGTGGTGTGCAACACTTGGCTCGCCTAATAGTAGCAGAATGCATGGACCTAGAATGCGTTTTTTTTGATCAATTTGAAATTTAGTGACACCACAAGGACATCATCGTATTCACCATTTGTGGCCCAAAAGTGGCAAAAATGGGCAAAAATGGCGGTATTTTGGGTTTATTGCGACATCCGGTAATGCAATCGACGCTATTTCAATACAGCAGCTAGATAACATCGTATTTTACCAATTGCGCTATCTAAATCACGTCAGATGCGCACAGATTTGGCACAAATCACCAAAACCTCGGCAAAATGGGGTTGCGGCGGGCCGTAAATCGCGATCGCGGCAGTTTTTGGACAGTTCAGTTACGGGATTCCGGTACCTCATAAAATCCTAGGTGAGTGGACAGAGCTTTTTAATGATCATTTAAAGCCAGGTTTAGAAAAAGTTGCCTATAACCCCTGCCATATCTGGAACGAGGATGAGTCAGGGTTTTTTCGACAGTTCACCACCGTGGGACAGCGTGTGTGGGTGAGGAAGGGGAGAAAAACTGTGGCGCGACGCCGTGGCTGGCAGCATCAGCACATCACCGCCATAGTTGCTGTCAATGCACAGGGCCAGGCTACAAAACCAGCACTCCTATGGAACACAAAAAAAATAAGAGGCGACATGTTCCTCCGTGCACAGTGCCCAGTGACACTCAAAGGAACGCCTGATGGGTGGTCCTCTCAAGAGGTCTTCCTGGAGTGGGTGGAAACAGTACTCGTGAAAGAAACACAACCACTCAGCAACCCTCAGAAATGCATTTTGTTACTCGTGGATGGCAGCAAAACGCACCTCACACTGCAGGGTCTACAAAAAATGAAGTCCTGGGGTGTAGAGGTGGTTGTGTTCCCCCCCCATCTGACAGATGTCATCCAGCCACTCGACCAAGCCGTTATCAGGGCACTGAAGGCCTCGTTTCGCAAAAAGGAAGAACACTGGAAAAGGAAAAACCATCACAGAGCCCCGTCCCCTGCAGACTTTGTGGAACTGTGGACAGATGCATATGTTGATGCAGTCACACCACGAAATATTCAGTCAGACTTTAGGTCCCGTGGCATCAGTCCGTTTGATCCCCAATATTTTCTGGAACACTGTCCCTTTGAGCGCATCCAGCACCAGGACCTCCCTGCATGCCCTGCCAGCCCTACTCACAGCCCTGTTGCATCGCAAGATCCTCCACAAAACTCTTCGCAAGGCTCTTCGCAAAACTCTTCAGCAGCTCCCTCTAAGGTGTCATCAAAAAGCGATGCTTCAACACAGTGCAGTGGCAGGGCCATCAGTGCGGCCACGCGGGAGGATCCTTGGTCGCTGCGCCTCGGGGGCTTTGTGACAGCCCAGGATTTTTTACATAAGGTCAGTGAAAAAGAGAATGGTGCTGCCGCAAAACCAGCACCCACACGGGGGGCACGGCGAGTGGGTGAGCCTCTGAGATGGGTTGACAGGCCTGCAGCAAAACGTCCTGCCAAACCAGCCCCAAAATGAAGAGCTGAGAAACGCCGAAGGGTTGATGACCCTGCCCCAGCAGCAGCCCCTGGTCCTGACGAAGCACAGTCTTCCTCCGACGAAGGGGATGGTGCAGGAGATCCGGTTGATTTGTATGTTAGCTACCAAAGTAGTTGTTAGTGTCTTTGGGCCGGAAAGTGTTTGTCAACGCGGACAACCGAAACAAAATGAACCCGGATCGGCAATGGTGCAACAACAGTGCATTGGCAGTGCTGTGGAAAGGATTGACAGCGCAAAGGAAAAGGTACCACCTTGCCCAACGGCAGTAAGGCTACCACAACTTTTCACAAAAAAAAGTTTTAGAAAGTTTTTTTTTTTTGAAAAAAAACTTTTTTTCCAAATTTTTGGTGCATGAAAAACGGGATGTATACGCAGAAAAACACATTGCTAGGCAAAGAAACATGGTTTTCCTTTGGGCATGGGATACAAATAGGTGATGCAAAGGCGTTGGCACTATGAAAAGGAGTTTCACGGGCCTAGCGGACCTCATTTCCAACAAACATCCAAATTTTGCCTGATTTCTTGGTGGGAGCAAAAAAAGGGAAAATTGTTATAGGGGCCCCCTAGGAGCTTGCTTGACCCAAACTTGTGTTAGACAATTGGATTTAGGTGCAACCAAGCATACCCCAATGGTAAGATACCCTTTAGTATTGCTAAATCCTACAATAAACACTAATTTTTCATGTGGAAAATGTGAAAAACTTATGGTGGTACAACAACTAGTGCCTGGTACAAAAACCGGCTACTTTACCTTACACATAAATCCTCGTAGTGGAGGGCTCTAGCCTTGCGCTCTACCGTTGAACGGCACTCGTCCCACAGCTCCCGAGGGAGCTTAGCCACCAACCAGAAAAGCAGGTCTTCGCTGCTGTAGGAACCGGGCGTCAATCGTCCAGCCCAGTGATCCAGGTCAGCCAATAGCTCAGAGACCCTGCCAGGTTTGGGGTTGTTGGGCAGCACGGCCAGGTTCTGGATCTCGGTCCTGATGGAGAGGTCGGTTTCATAGGTTGGGTACCGCCTCTCCAAGGCAACCAACACGTCGGCAAAGGTGGCGGAGTTAGTCACGATCTGCTTGACCTGCTTCTCCAGGTACTTGGTCTTGCAACACTGCAGGAGCAGATCGCACTTGACTCGTCGACTAGTGTGGGTTTGGCCGGTCAATCGGAGCAAACCGGCCAAATTCTCGCTGAGGTCTTTGCCTGCGAACTCAGGCAAGTTCACCATGATCTTGGAGGTGGCAATGGCCTTAGCCTCCTGAGACCTGTGTCCCCCAGGGCGCCGGGTCTTCCTCTTCTTCTTTTTCTTCTGCCCACTTGGGTTCTCGGGGTCCTCAGGGTCATCGTCCTCCGAGGGCGAAGCAGAAGTCATCGACGGCGGCTCATCATCGGAGGGGTCTCCGCCTAGGTACGTGGAGCCATAGGGCTCCACGTCCATCATTGCCCTCAGGGCTGTCAGCCCCAGCTGGTCCAGCTCGGCTCTCGTAGAATTCCCCACGTGGCTGTAGGGTGGCTGGGCCGTCCTCGGCACGAAAGGGCTTCTCAGTATCGCTGCAGGAGTTGGCATCGGTCGGCTCCTCAGGCTCCCCAGGGTGTTCGTCAACCCTGCCACCAGGTGGTTAGCCTGTACTCGATGGGGTGACATTCCCACCGTGGTAGGTGACGCTTGCGGCGGAATCAGGGGCTCTAGTTTAGCCCGAATCTCTTGAGTGAGATCGCCAACAATTTTAGAGGTGGCTCCTTGGAGCGCCTCGTTGATCTCCAACCGCGTCAGGGACCTGTTGGAGGATCTCCCCGATCCTCTACTAATGCTCCCGCATGACTCAGGTCCTCTCCTCAGCCCACTCAGGGTTGCATACCCGGGAACATCCACATAGGCGCCCGTAGCGGGTAGGGGATGGTGATAGTCAGCCGCATACCATCGCGGCGCAGAACCTGAGGCCACCGGCTCACTGGTTGTAGTTGCCTCTGGAAACGCAGTGGTAGGTGGGTTCACACCATAGGCAGGGTAGGTAGGCATACCAGTAAAGCATGTGCCCTGAGCCATAGGCGGGGTGGTTATGGGTGTGGATGTTGCAGCGGCGGGGTCTGGAGTTGGGAGTGTGGTGGTTGTAGAAAAGGGTGATGCGTGGAGGCCAGAAGCGCTTGGTGCGCCCTCGAAGGTCGAATCACTCTTCAGGTCGTGCCCATGGTCTACTCCTTCGTCTGCCATGCTTTCTCCAGCATCCTTCTGTCTCTCTCTCTTTCTCTTCACAGGATTGGTGTCCACCTCCTCGACTGAGAGGGCCCAGAAAGCCGAATGAAGTCCTTCTAGCGAATCATCCGCCACGTCCACTGCCCCATGTAAGGGCACCGAAGGTACAGCGCTAGGTCCAGGTCCAGGTTCACCAGGTGCTGGCATTGCTGGTGCCTCAGGCGCCATCCTCACGTCGGTGTCCTCCTTCTTTGTGTCCATCTTCGCCCTTCTTGCTTATATATGACAGATCTCGGTGCACTGGATGTACGGCACGGGGTTGCTGCCGGTACGCAGAGACTGTCTGCCTCTTGCTACCAGAAAGTTTTATAGTGATTTCAACACTGTGTGTTTGTTGTGCCTCTCCTGCTGCTTGCTGCTGGTGTAGGGTTCCTGCTGCTTGTTTTTGATGAGGAAAATGTTTCTTTGTTGAAATACAATCAATCCGGGATGACCCAAGCCAGAGATAAGCAAGTAGAAGATAAACAGGATCAAAGCATGAAGGGCTGCAGTCACAAAGAGTTAGATAAAGACAACTATCAACAATAGACCACAACAATTAGCATACATTGCAACTCAGGATGAAATATTTTACATGTTTGAGAAAAACTGATTGGAAAACTGCCCCAAGGGCTCACTCTCATCCATAGTGCCATCTTGAGATGTGCACTCTTTGTTTTTGGGTCCCATAGGTGCTGAGGTGGCATGGCTTGTGGCGCTGAGGTCACCGCCATGTCACATGGGATAATCCTACTTAGCTAGGCTGACTGGGTATTGAACCCAGGACCTCTCAAAAAGAGGTGCCCCAGCCCCCTAGGGTGCATACCACTAGGATAGCTAAGAATTCATGAGAAAACATAGATAAATTCACAGGCTCTGCCCTCAGTATATCAGTGCCTCAGCAACCCAGGAAAAGATGCTTTAGTGCTTATAGCTTGGGGATAAAGGGGTCCACACAACATCCTGATTTAGTGTTTGGTTCCATAGGTCAAAATGTGTTATCACCCATTTTGGTAGGGCCAATACTAAGATAAAAATGCATGAGTGCTTAGAGCACCTCTAATACAACTAAAGTATACCCTAAAGCATTGGAAACACACTTTTTCTTACTCACAATCTCACTTACTCTACATGCTGCAATGTAACAAGTTCGCAAACTTTTGCATGAAGTTTCATCCCCATGAGGGTGTCTTCCAACACCACACCTCGTATAGAACCCACGCAACCTTGGTCGCCGCAATCGACATGTTTGCTTGTCAAGCCCTAAAAGAATTCAAATTGCACAGGCATACAACCGCGCATATACGGATGCAACATGCACATGCAATCAGCAGGACCTTCTTTTGCCATCATGCGCCAAAAAAATTGACCCAAATGAACCCATCTGTTGATGTAATATTTTTCATCCACTTTTATACCACTGCCTAGTACACCGTATGTTGCTGTGTACCGTTTGGGCCGTTGGTAATCTTTACAATAATGGTAGACTTACCCATGCATGGGTCCGCTGTCTATCCTGCACACCGTCCCTCTAGAATTGCTTTCGGTTCTAATTCATGGACCTAAACAATCAAACCCAAAGAATAAACAGTACTTAGAACCTTGCATCTCAAAAATGACGTGCAAAAGTTGTGGATGGACTTCATGGATGTAGGTTCTGTATGCAGCTTAGTGACTTTTGAAACAATGGTTTTTAGAGCGTTGTTTTTGCAAAACAAGTGGTAGGTGGTGGTGATTTGTTTTTTAGCAACTGGTGGTTGTCAGTTTATAACTTGTGGCAATCACGCCAAAACATCCACAACCCACTCATAGGCACACAGACAAGAACACAAAGCGTAAAATTGTGGCACAAAATTTTGCAGTTCAAAGCCGTGCTAAAGGTCCCGCCAATATTGCTACAATCAGCTTTGGTGATTTTACGAAATTTTGCATTGACAATTTTATTAAAATGCTAGAGAAACGAATTTTGTACGTTGTTTAGCACTGTTGAAATCTACCTTGGGATGACTTAATTTTCTGTTTCAGTGTGATTTTTTCATTTTCCATCCATCACCCAAAATCACACAGGAATAGAAAATAATATGGTCAAGAAGATGGTTGTAACATCATTGTGCAGTACACAAAATCTGGACTTTCAATTGCCCAACCTTTTAGGAAAATTGCCAATGCAAAGTTTGGAAAAATTGCCGAAACAGGTCCTATGCTTTGTTCTTCCAACTATGGAACATCTAGACACAGAGCATGATGTTGCACATTGCGATCATAGCTGATGTCATGAATGTGTGCATTTCGTATGTGCTGGTCTTTTTTCTTGTTGGCTAAACTTGGGTCAAAGTGTGGCTTCTCAATTGTATTGTTCCACATCATTGCACATTATGCTTGGAGAGAATTATTGGTGTTTCACCTTTTAGACACCTGGTTGACGGCGTCCAAAATGCCCCTGTTGAACAGCCAGTTGATGTTTTTTCCAACAGGATTGGGTACATATGGAGCATGGACCTCAGGGCACGTGGTCCAGCATATTCTGGGTTGCTGGTGGTGTCGCGTGCGGCACGGGCGCTGCACAGGCTTTACCACCATGAAAATGGCTAATTCAGAGTTCAAACGCAACGGTGCCCAAAATTGCACTAATGGATGAGACAAAGAGAGCCTGGACTCAATAATGAATGCTATAATACATGGTTCAAACAATATACACAATGATTGCAGAATCAAGTAAGGCTGCCCTATAAAAGTCTCATGCATACGAGAATGTACAAAGCGCTCAAGGGTTAGGTGCACACCAGGGCTCAAGAGAAATCTGTGTGTTCATGTCGAAAACGTATGCATGCAGCCGTGGTCAGGTGTTTCTGCAGCACACATTGGACTGGTTAGCCCTGTAAGTATATGCTGCCGGTGATGTATGAGACCCGATCTCCTTCTCCAACCTTATCCTCATGGTGCTTACATACACCCTTTGGTCACCCCCCCCCAAAAAAAATTGTCCCTGAATGACTGTCAATAATTCATCCCAGGTTTCCTTTAGGCATGTTGTGGTTGAACGGTGTCACTCTTATCCACTGACCAGGACAGTTAAACCCTCCTTTGGACATTGGGCGCACAAATTGCCGCACTCATGGGCACCACAGCCCAGTCAGAGGCCGAAACTTTGGGGCTTGTACTTGATAAATCAAAATATCTCCAATGCAAACTTCGACACATACAGAATCATGAATTTGTCCATACTATTTCCTGCTGGCTGTTGCCTGCTGGATACCAATACAACCCTTGTTCAACCAGCAGCCTAAAAAAGCACGCACGATTCCTGGAGAGCTTGGTGGTGGCCCTGAGCAAAAATTAAAACCACTCAACGGCACCTAACATGATTAGGGCCCAACTGACCATTCCCAAACCTGAAAGGCGACCTGATGGACTGATGCATTGCAAGCAAACCGCCAACTGGGGGGAGTCTCGAACGGTCACCTGTGGGTGCACCATGCAAACAAAAATACACTCACACGCAACGATAAGAAAAAAAAGAGAAAAGCGCAGGCAACAATCAACATATCCTTTTTGGAGGAATTTGACACATGCCTTGTCCGATACATCGAGACACAGATGGGCCTCGTTGTTGTTGTTGCACTTGATTGCTCAGGACGGACATCAGTTCACATCCAAACCCAGGCCATCTCCTTCGCGCTGTCAGCTTGGAGTCACCGCCGACCCAGGGCTTGCATACCAACAACTGCCTGGCCCGAGGGGATCTGAGAGCAGAACCGATTGCCCTGCAGAACCCCCCCCCCCCCACGTCTGACTGGCCTGAGAACATAAAGAGCGGGGGGAAACGGCAACCCTGCGACCGTCTCCTTCCCATTCCCTGCGAATGGCTGGGGCACGGACCCAGCACTGCACTTCATCAGCCAATCAGGGCGTGGCCCGAAGGTGAGTGAAGTCTGCAGACCAGATCCTGACATGCCCACCCGTGCCGGGCACGGGGGAGGCACGGGCAAATCGTTGAACATTGGCGACCGCAAACCTTTCGGTTGGGACTGTCGGCGCATCAGCACATGTCCAAGAGGTCGAGGAGGGTCTCCTCCGTCAGATACTTGCTGCTCGAGGGCAGGCGCCCTCCCCCCTTTGCTCTGATCCTGCGCTTCAGAACAGGCACTGTGGCGGCGGATGCCTCTGGCCAGGGCGACGGGCGAGCCAGAGCCTGTGCGTTGGAAAAGGGTGTGAACGGGAGGGTGCGCGATGCGGTGCTGCTCAGGGGCAGGGGCACTGGGCTCAGGGTGCTCCCGCAGGCAACTGGTTAGCACACGGGGAGGCGGAGGGAAACATGGGCCAGGGACGTACGACTTCCCTCGAGGGTGGCCATGGCGTATCCGAGGCCCTGGCGCAGCATACTGTGAGCCCCCCCGCGTTATGGCGCCGTTGTGCAGGCAAAGCACATCCCGCTTGCGCATTGCGTTTTCATGCTTGGCAGACCATGCGAAGGTGGTGTGGGCCTGTGGTTCGGTTTTCGTATCATACTGCGACATGGTGTCTTGCCCCGTGGCATGCAGGTTTCTTATGATGTGGCACCAGGGGATCTTGATAGCCCCGTACTGTTGGCAACACAATGCTGTCATGATCGTCAGAGTGTAATGCTGTTAGGAGCGTTGCGATGTCACGAAATTGACAGTGTCGTGCTATTATTCACCAGCACCGTACCCCTGCAATTACCTCCTCCCACATCAGCAATTTGGAGCTCAATAGGCGCTTCTCCCCTGCACACATTGGCCCACTGAACCACGTCGACCCCTCCGACACACACCAGCCCCTCCCGCACACTGCACACCTGCTGTTGCAGCAGAGAGCTGTACATCTTGGCCTCGAGTTTCACTACTTTCTTCGGATCCGCTTCATACTCCCGCAGTGTCTTGCTGTCCACCCCCAGACGGTTGACGCCCGCTGCGGACAAGGAGACAGGGGGATGCCCCAAGGCCCTCGCCCCAACAATACCTCGAGGCCTTGTCTAAAAGGCAGGGGCATTCAAAGAACGGAGGGCCCAAAGGAACAGACAGGCCTCAATGAAATAGGGGCTGCGTTCACCGATTGCTGAGGCGCAGGCTTCGGGGCATTCAGATAACCTTTTCGACAACCGTAAAAGAATGAAGGAACCGAACCACAATACGCGAGAGCGAACGGGTGTCCTCCGTGGTATGGGCAGCCTTTGCCAAACCTAAAAAGCACTGGGGCACTGGAAAGGGGGGGCTACTGTGAAAATAGATCAAGGTGCTGCCTGTGCCAGCGTGCTGGTGCAAGAGGAGGCGCTTTGGACCCGATAGGATTTTGAAGTGTAGCATCAGATGCAGCCTATGTGTCATCGGCCCTGTGCATAACTGTGATAGCATCAAGCCAATCACTGCAATGCATATACTACCCAGGGGGGCTTCGTTTTGTGTCAATGCAGGGTGCTACTTTGCCAACGATCACAGTTCATCTGCCCGTCTATCGCATCTTATCTACTTTCACACTGCAGCGCCCTTTGCCATGTTCTTGCATTGATATTGTGCTGCTTTGGAAGGGGTGGACTTGGGCAGCTCTGACTGAAGAGTTTTGGGCTCAGAGTCCCGTATCGACACTGGACACGGGCCATGGTATTGAGAACGAGGAAGTTACAGAGTGGGGGCCAAGGCCGGCTCTCGGGCATCGGTTGCAAAAAGGCCGTCACGGAGATGACGGGCTTGTGGTCATGAAAAAGGATTCGAAGAAGATCTCTGCGTCCTGCTGCCACAGCCGCAGAAGTGTGCAGCCAAGGCGATGCGCTGAAGGCCAAGCCCATTCGATAGGGCGGCAGCGATTGGTGGTGAACCCCCAGCCATTGACTATTGCCCGCCCAAAGTGCTGTCCTTCATGGGCTGTGATTCGTGAAAATGAAACACAACCTCGTGTTCAAAGGACAGCCCTCGGCACCACCTGTTTTGCTACAAGAGCATCATGCACGAGTACTGGTTCAAGGGAGACCAAAATCCAGTCCACATCCGCCACTGGGACGCCAAGGAAACTGTCAGAACGCTTTACTGATGCTGTCTCGTCGCAGTGGATACAGTGTGTGGGCTGCCCGCTTTGCGGCTTGTTCCCTTTGGCCTGTGCCCAAGTGCAGCCTGGGCTAGAGACCTTGCCTCCTTGATCCTCGTGTTTGCTTCCTGTGGGTACTTCCGGGTGTACGTACCCATTTGGGTTTGCAGGGGACAATTGTCTACATTGCCTGTCCACAGCCGACCCGGTCACCTACTGCACCTTGGCCAAAATGTGGCGGAATGCCTCACAGCAGATCCCCACCAATAGATCTGCTCCAGTCTTCTGTCCATCCATTGTGTGCATCATCAGCACAGATGCTGCATGTGCCCACACAAATGCCTACTGGACCTGGACCATGCTCCAGAATGCCCCTGGAACCTTGGACAAGGGCATCCCCTGGACAACAGTAGCACGTAAGAAATTCCCCAACCCACAAAGACACGGCCGCAGGGACAGGAGGTTGTGTGTGGGGCGAACAACTTTCACCCTTGTTATTCACCCTTGTTGTGGAACATGGGTGAACAATAGCAGCGGCCAGTTTTCATGGCCTCTTCATCGCATGCAGCCCCCGGAGCGTGGCCTGGCCCCTTCATCGGATACTGCCTTCGCGGTAGGATGGCTCAGCACTTCTGCCTGTAGTGGTTGGTCCTGTCCAGCTTCTTTACTCCCCTTGGTCTGCAGGGTGTGTTGGGGGCTGGTGTGCCTGAGCAGTACCCGGCTGTCATCCACAGCCCCCTCACCCTCACTCCACACAGTCCTAAGGGCTGGGTTGATGTCGGCAAAAGGGCACTGGAGTCATTTTTTGCTGCTGTTGACAAGCGGGAGCTAGCACCAGTGGCCCTGCCTCATAGCCAATCACCGCCTCTGGTCCTATGGGTGTGGGCTGGGCCAGTGGTTTTTGGTGGGTTGCACTGCTGCTGAAGGTGCCTTTGCAGTCTTGGGAGAAATAAAATGGCTGTATAACCCTTGCCGCCTTGGGAAGAAATGAAATGGCTATGTAACCCCTACTGTCTGATGAAGAATTAAATTGGCCATTTAAGAACTGGCCACATAACCCATGCTGTCTCAGGGATAAATAAAATGGCTCTGTAGCCAGCCCTTGCTGTCTCAGTGAGAAGTGAAAGGGTTGTTTGACTGATGTTGTCTCGGGGGTGCCACACGGAGTGGGTGGCAGTGTCTGGCCGTCACCCATCCCCTCACCGCACGTCAGCTCAAAGCTCATGTGCTCACGTCCTCAAAGCTGGATTCAAGCCAGTGTGTTGATGTCAGCAAAAGGGCACTAGTGTGAAATCTTGCTGCTGTTGACTAGCGGGGGCTAGCAGGATTAGCCTCGCGTCACAGCCCCATGGGTTGGGCCAATGGTGATCGGTGGGTTGCACTGCTATCCTTTGTGCCTTTGGATTCTTGGGAGAAATAAAAAGGCTGGGAAACCCCTGCCGTCTTGGGAAGCCTCCAAGTGAACACAACATGAGTCTTGGATGACAGGGATGGCAGCTCATTGTGAATAATCTTGGATTTTCGGGTAGGCTTACCCCAAAAAGCAACCCACATGCCTTGTATGTAACTGCCAGTAGCATGCCATTGTGCGTGTGCAACTCGCATGGCAGTCTCGCTTGGCATCAGAGCCCCCCGGGAAAAGAATTGGCTGCGTGATCCATGGCGTCTCAGGGAGAAATAAAATGGCTGCATAGCCCATATGGTCTCTGAATAAAATGGCTGCGTAAACGCTGCCTGGGAAGAAATAAAATGGTTGCGCAAACCCTGCTGTCTTGGGGAGAAATGAAATGGTAGCCTAATCTCCACGAGAAGTGAAAAGGCTATGAAACCCCTGCCATCTTGGGGAGGAATAAAATGGCTACGTAACTCTTGTTGTCTTGGGGAGAAATAAATTGGCTGTGTAACCACTACCAGAAGTGAAATGGCTGTGTAACCCGTGCTGTCTTGGGGGTGCCGTACGGAGTGGGTGGCGCTGTACAGCCATCGCGCATTGCCCCCTCATCACACAGTCCTTAGGGCTAGGTTCCGGCCAACATGGTGGTGTAGGGAAAAGGGTACCCGTGTCAAGTTTTGTTGCCGCTGGGGCGGCAGCATTCACCTCAGAGCCCCCTCACGCCTCAGAGTGTAGGCTGGGTCCATGGTCGTTGATGGGTTCAATCACTGCTGGTTGGTGCCTCACAGAGCGGGTGGCAGTGTCTGACCATCACTTGTTGCACAAGGGCTGGGCCACATGTGAAGTCAGGGGTTGGGGCTTTGGTGGGCTGCGTGCCCCTGGGGGACGAAGAAGGCACTAGGGTGCCTGCTGGTGCAGATAAGTACCAGGGTTCTTTGTCTGAAGGACGTGCACACTCATTACCGGTAGTACACAGCCGATCAGGCACCGTATCGGGGCCCTGTTGCAGAGCTTCGCACCCCGGACCTGACCAGTGCAAACCCCCGCCATTGACCAGCTCTAGTCAGGGAGTATTCGGCCGCAGTTGGGAGTGATCCGTCAGCGGTTGGCAATGAAGCGCCAGAGTTTGGCAGTTTCCGGATTCTACATCAGCAAACAAATCTCCTGTCCCTTTCAAAGAAACCCCCTGCTTCAGCCAAGAACACTCAGACGAGAAGCGTGCCGGGGGTGAAAGGGGTCCACATAAGGGGTCATGTGCCTTGTTCCACTCGTATGGCGGCGGGCAGCCCCTCATAGCAGGCCCCACGGCCCCATCGATTGACCCTCGGCCTCTCATACCTGGACGCCAGGCGGGTTGACTGGGTGCGGGCTTTGAAAGCCGATCGGGGACTGCGAGGGCCTTCAGATGTTGCTTTGGGGTTGCATTTCGGTGCTGCCTCCTCCAACGGGGACGATGGGGATGCGTCACTCGGCTGCCGGGGCTTTGCAGGGCGACGCTTTTCTGTGTCAGCCAAAAAGATGAGAGAGAAGCAGGGCGGTCTAATAGAAAGAAACAACTCGCTGGCGTCTGTCAAACCCAACGGTCGGGTCAACGGCTGCTTGGAAATCAACCGATTCGAGGGTAACAGACGACGGTTGGAGGGTAACCGGCGGTTGGAGGAGAATTGAAGGCGGTTTGACGGTAACTAGAGCGGTCCCTGGGGGCTTTCTGTAATGCAAACCACAACAACAACAGCAACGACTATGGATGCCCTTAAGGAGCGCTCGGGTGAGAAGCCGTTCAGAAGAGGGGCAGACGAAACCGTGGGGGGCTGGGGCCTTGGGACGGTGGCACGGTTCGACAGACACCACACCAGGTCCCACCCACCCTCTCCGAAATGGAATGGGATCCTTTGTCCCAGGTCTTGTGCAGCACCGAGGCTTGTGCCCCCACCCGCGTATCCTCTGCCAGTGCACATTCACATGCCTCGGGATGGACATCACCTGATCGACAGCGATCGAGTGTGTGGTGCTGTCCGCTGCACTGATGGTGGTTGCCATGACACTCGGGGAAGCAACGGACGCCAGGGACGACTGCAGGTACTCCTTCTGGGAGGCCTGCAGATGGTCATCGTGCATGGCCTGCGATTGCAGGCGGTGGGCCTCACGGGCTCGTACCCCGTGGCGTTCCAGAACCATAATGCGAAACAAGAGGAAACGTTGGTGCCCTTCTGCCTCGGCGATGTCCTGCACACGATCAGCATTGGTAGAACAACAGAGGCTCAAAGGGCTAAAGCCTGGGGGGGCTCATCGCCTGTAGCCCAGGGGGTGCGTGGGCGTTTCTGCAAAAGCGTGACACCAAGCTGAAGCTGTTGTGGGGTAAAACTCAGCCAACCATCGAAAAAGGTGCTGTTGTGGCGTAACCCTATTTTCAAGTATCGGGTGTTCTGGGCTGCCCTGAAGCACAAGTACAGCAGTAGACGTTACAATCTTTGGTTCAACCGAACAATGTGTGCCGAGGCAGTCACGGATGGATGTCAAAATGTGGATTGGGCACTGTACCGTCTCTCTGCTCCAGAACAGATTCGCCTCTTGGGTGCTTTGGAAAGACCGTAATGGGAATATGATTATTGCCTCATTGGGCCAGTGGTGCATTGGCAGGCCCGAAGATTGGACAAACATCACTACGCACACACGGACCCCAGGATGTTTCCTGCGTGCAAGAGGCAGCTTGGTCTTCCCCGTCAGCAAAGCATAGACTCAGGCGTGAAGTGCAGAATGCGGCGGACTGGACACCACCGCCAACAGTGCCTTAGGCTTAACTTCTGAAATCGGACGGGTTCAGGTGTATTCCCAGTAGTATGGCCGTACGCATCTGCCTTGGGCGGACGTGTGGTCCGCGGGTGGGGGGGAGGGGGGGGCTGGACCGCGTCTGGACGGGCCACCAAGGAAAAAATCCAGCGGAAAAGCGACCCACATGGGGCACAATCAGACAAAGACACGCTGAAACCGGGGAATAAGGGCTCAAGTTATGAAGAGGCACGCACGAATGGGCCGATAAAACGTGACCACGGCCTAAATGGGACCCCTCCGTACCCTACGCAGGAGGGACACGGGCAAACCCTACCCCTCGGGGGGAGGGGCACGCGCAAACCCCACTACCACTAGTGAAGGGTGTGGGGGTAGGGGGTTATGCAAGGGGAGGGGCACGCACAATGGGGGTTGGGGGATGCGTGCTAACCTGCGATAAACGGGGTTGAACAAAGACGGGGGAAGCGGGGTTTGAACCTAGGTAGCACAAAGATGTCGGAAGAGGGGTTTGAACCTAGGACGGTGGAATTTTTGATGGGGGAAGAAGGGTTTGAACCTAGGACGGTGGAATTTTTGAAGGACATGGCCCACTAGCCTCCAAAAAGTGGTGCAAAGGCACCATTGCTTCTGTGATTAAAACGAATTCATACCGAAAAGAAAATAGACACTCAGAAGGTGTACCCCTGTCAGGAGTGTGCGTAGTATTGCACGCCGTTTTGGCAACGGCGTGCACACCCATGGTGGCACAAACACTGTGCATCCCGCGTGGGGGGGGGGTCCCGCAGCTCTCCCAAGGATACCTGTCCTAGCCCTTTTCATCCCCGTGTGAGGACTGTGCCTGTTTGCAATGTGGGTGACACATATGAGGCTGAGATGAAGAGCTATGGTCTGGCTGCACCGGCACCACTGGCCGTCACACACCCCTCACCCCCAGCCCGGGCTGTCACGGGGGCGCTAACACCAACCCCAAAAATCAAGGTCGTGACGGACGTTGCGGGTGCCGGGTGGGCGTGGAAGGGGGCTGCCAAGAGCATGGCATGTACGCATTGGCACCTGTGCCCTGTGCGCACGTTGGGAGGGAGGGGGGGATCGGCACGGAGTGGAGGTGGGGGTGCACCGCAGCAGGTGCCGGAAAAAGGCAAATAAAAAGCGTACAGCACCCAGTGTTCCTAAGTGGTCTCCCACCTCAGTACTAGCTGGGGCCTAGGGTTAACTTCTGAAATCTGACGGGTTCAGGTGTACTTGGGCGGACGTGTGGTCCGCGGGTGGGGGGGAGGGGGGGGCTGGACCGCGTCTGGACGGGCCACCAAGGAAAAAATCCAGCGGAAAAGCGACCCACATGGGGCAGAATCAAACAAAGACACGCTGAAACCGGGGAATAAGGGCTCAAGTTATGAAGAGGCACGCACGAATGGGCCGATAAAACGTGACCACGGCCTAAATGGGACCACGCCCCCCCCCCCTCCGTACCCTACGCAGGAGGGACACGGGCAAACCCTACCCCTCGGGGGGAGGGGCACGCGCAAACCCCACTACCACTAGTGAAGGGTGCGTGGGTAGGGGGTTATGCAAGGGGAGGGGCACGCACAATGGGGGTTGGGGGATGCGTGCTAACCTGCGATAAACGGGGTTGAACAAAGACGGGGGAAGCGGGGTTTGAACCTACGTAGCACAAAGATGCCGGAAGAGAGGTTTGAACCTAGGACGGTGGAATTTTTGATGGGGGAAGAAGGGCTTGAACCTAGGACGGTAGATTTTTGAAAGGACATGGCCCACTGGCCTCCAAAAATTGGTGCAAAGGAGCCATTGCTTCTGTGATTAAAACGAATTCATACCGAAAAGAAAATAGACACCCAGAAGGTGTACCCCTGTGAGGAGTGTGCGTAGTATTGCACGCCGTTTTGGCAACGGCGTGCACACCCATGGTGGCACAAACACTGTGCATCCCGCGTGGGGGGGGAGGGGTCCCGCAGCTCTCCCAAGGATACCTGTCCTAGCCCTTTTCATCCCCGTGTGAGGACTGTGCCTGTTTGCAATGTGGATGACACATCGGAGGTTGAGATGAAGAGCTATGGTCTGGCTGCACCGGCACCACTGGCCGTCACACACCCCTCACCCCCAGCCCGGGTTGTCACGGGGGCGCTAACACCAACCCTAAAAATCAAGGTCGCGCGGACGTTGCGGGTGCCGGGTGGGCGTGGAAGGGGGCTGCCAAGAGCATGGCAAGTACGCATTGGCTCCTGTGCCCTGTGCGCACGTTGGGAGGGAGGGGGGGATTGGCACGGAGGGGGGGTGGGGGTGCACTGCAACAGGTGCCGGAAAAAGGCAAATGAAAAGCGTACAGCACCCAGTGTTCCTAAGTGGTCTCCCACCTCAGTACTAGCTGGGGCCTAGGGTTAACTTCTGAAATCGGACGGGTTCAGGTGTACTTGGGCGGACGTGTGGTCCGCAGGTGGGGGGGAGGGGGGGGCTGGACCGCGTCTGGACGGGCCACCAAGGAAAAAATCCAGCGGAAAAGCGACCCACATGGGGCACAATCAGACAAAGACACGCTGAAACCGGGGAATAAGGGCTCAAGTTATGAAGAGGCACGCACGAATGGGCCGATAAAACGTGACCACAGCCTAAATTTGGACCACCCCCCCCCCCCCCCTCCGTACCCTACGCAGGAGGGACACGGGCAAACCCTACCCCTCGGGGGGAGGGGCACGCGCAAACCCCACTACCACTAGTGAAGGGTGCGTGGGTAGGGGGTTATGCAAGGGGAGGGGCACGCACAATGGGGGTTGGGGGATGCGTGCTAACCTGCGATAAACGGGGTTGAACAAAGACGGGGGAAGCGGGGTTTGAACCTACGTAGCACAAAGATGCCGGAAGAGGGGTTTGAACCTAGGACGGTGGAATTTTTGATGGGGGAAGAAGGGTTTGAACCTAGGACGGTGGAATTTTTGAAAGGAGATGGCCCACTGGCCTCCAAAAAGTGGTGCAAAGGAGCCATTGCTTCTGTGATTAAAGCGAATTCATACCGAAAAGAAAATAGACACTCAGAAGGTGTACCCCTGTCAGGAGTGTGCGTAGTATTGCACGCCGTTTTGGCAACACCGTGCACACCCATGGTGGCACAAACACTGTGCATCCCGCGTGGGGGGGGGGGGGGTCCCGCAGCTCTCCCAAGGATACCTGTCCTAGCCCTTTTCATCCCCGTGTGAGGACTGTGCCTGTTTGCAATGTGGGTGACACATCTGAGGCTGAGATTAAGAGCTATGGTCTGGCTGCACCGGCACCATTGGCCGTCACACACCCCTCACCCCCAGCCCGGGTTGTCACGGGGGCGCTAACACCAACCCTAAAAATCAAGGTCGCGACGGACGTTGCGGGTGCCGGGTGGGCGTGGAAGGGGGTTGCCAAGAGCATGGCAAGTACGCATTGGCACCTGTGCCCTGTGCGCACGTTGGGAGGGAGGGGGGGATCGGCACGGAGGGGGGGTGGGGGTGCACCGCAACAGGTGCCGGAAAAAGGCAAATGAAAAGCGTACAGCACCCAGTGTTCCTAAGTGGTCTCCCACCTCAGTACTAGCTGGGGCCTAGGGTTAACTTCTGAAATCCGACGGGTTCAGGTGTACTTGGGCGGACGTGTGGTCCGCGGGTGGGGGGGAGGGGGGGCCTGGACCGCGTCTGGACGGGCCACCAAGGAAAAAATCCAGCGGAAAAGCGACCCACATGGGGCACAATCAGACAAAGACACGCTGAAACCGGGGAATAAGGGCTCAAGTTATGAAGAGGCACGCACGAATGGGCCAATAAAAAGTGACCACGGCCTAAATGGGACCACGCCCCCCCCCCCCCCCCTCCGTACCCTACACAGGAGGGACACGGGCAAACCCTACCCCTCAGGGGGAGGGGCACGCGCAAACCCCACTACCACTAGTGAAGGGTGCGTGGGTAGGGGGTTATGCAAGGGGAGGGGCACGCACAATGGGGGTTGGGGGATGCGTGCTAACCTGCGATAAACGGGGTTGAACAAAGACGGGGGAAGCGGGGTTTGAACCTAAGTAGCACAAAGATGCCGGAAGAGGGGTTTGAACCTAGGACGGTGGAATTTTTGATGGGGGAAGAAGGGTTTGAACCTAGGACGGTGGAATTTTTGAAAGGACATGGCCCACTGGCCTCCAAAAAGTGGTGCAAAGGAGCCATTGCTTCTGTGATTAAGCGAATTCATACCGAAAAGAAATAGACACTCAGAAGGTGTACCCCTGTGAGGAGTGTGCGTAGTATTGCACGCCGTTTTGGCAACGGCGTGCACACCCATGGTGGCACAAACACTGTGCATCCCGCATGGGGGGGGGGGGGTCCCGCAGCTCTCCCAAGGATACCTGTCCTAGCCCTTTTCATCCCCGTGTGAGGACTGTGCCTGTTTGCAATGTGGGTGACACATCTGAGGCTGAGATTAAGAGCTATGGTCTGGCTGCACCGGCACCACTGGCCGTCACACACCCCTCACCCCGAGCCCGGGTTGTCACGGGGGCGCTAACACCGACCCTGAAAATCAAGGTCGCGACGGACGTTGCGGGTGCCGGGTGGGCGTGGAAGGGGGCTGCCAAGAGCATGGCATGTACGCATTGGCACCTGTGCCCTGTGTGCACGTTGGGAGGGAGGGGGGGATCGGCACGGAGGGGGGGTGGGGGTGCACCGCAGCAGGTGCCGGAAAAAGGCAAATAAAAAGCGTACAGCACCCAGTGTTCCTAAGTGGTCTCCCACCTCAGTACTAGCTGGGGCCTAGGGTTAACTTCTGAAATCCGACGGGTTCAGGTGTACTTGGGCGGACGTGTGGTCCGCGGGTGGGGGGAAGGGGGGGCCTGGACCGCGTCTGGACGGGCCACCAAGGAAAAAATCCAGCGGAAAAGCGACCCACATGGGGCACAATCAGACAAAGACACGCTGAAACCGGGGAATAAGGGCTCAAGTTATGAAGAGGCACGCACGAATGGGCCGATAAAACGTGACCACGGCCTAAATGGGACCACGCCCCCCCCCCCTCCGTACCCTACACAGGAGGGACACGGGCAAACCCTACCCCTCGGGGGGAGGGGCACGCGCAAACCCCACTACCACTAGTGAAGGGTGCGTGGGTAGGGGGTTATGCAAGGGGAGGGGCACGCACAATGGGGGTTGGGGGATGCGTGCTAACCTGCGATAAACGGGGTTGAACAAAGACGGGGGAAGCGGGGTTTGAACCTAGGTAGCACAAAGATGCCGGAAGAGGGGTTTGAACCTAGGACGGTGGGATTTTTGATGGGGGAAGAAGGGTTTGAACCTAGGACGGTGGAATTTTTGAAAGGACATGGCCCACTGGCCTCCAAAAAGTGGTGCAAAGGAGCCATTGCTTCTGTGATTAAGCGAATTCATACCGAAAAAAAAATACACACTCAGAAGGTGTACCCCTGTGAGGCGTGTGCGTAGTATTGCACGCCGTTTTGGCAACGGCCACACCCATGGTGGCACAAACACTGTGCATCCCGCGTGGGGAGGGGGGGGGGGGTCCCGCAGCTCTCCCAAGGATACCTGTCCTAGCCCTTTTCATCCCCGTGTGAGGACTGTGCCTGTTTGCAATGTGGGTGACATATCGGAGGCTGAGATTAAGAGCTATGGTCTGGCTGCACCGGCACCACTGGCCGTCACACACCCCTCACCCCGAGCCCAGGTTGTCACGGGGGCGCTAACACCAACCCTAAAAATCAAGGTCGCGACGGACGTTGCGGGTGCCTGGTGGGCGTGGAAGGGGGCTGCCAAGAGCATGGCATGTACGCATTGGCACCTGTGCCCTGTGTGCACGTTGGGAGGGAGGGGGGGGTCGGCACGGAGGGGGGGTGGGGGTGCACCGCAGCAGGTGCCGGAAAAAGGCAAATAAAAAGCGTACAGCACCCAGTGTTCCTAAGTGGTCTCCCACCTCAGTACTAGCTGGGGCCTAGGGTTAACTTCTGAAATCGGACGGGTTCAGGTGTACTTGGGCGGACGTGTGGTCCGCAGGTGGGGGGAAGGGGGGGGCTGGACCGCGTCTGGACGGGCCACCAAGGAAAAAATCCAGCGGAAAAGCGACCCACATGGGGCACAATCAGACAAAGACACGCTGAAACCGGGGAATAAGGGCTCAAGTTATGAAGAGGCACGCACGAATGGGCCGATAAAACGTGACCACGGCCTAAATGGGACCCCTCCGTACCCTACGCAGGAGGGACACGGGCAAACCCTACCCCTCGGGGGGAGGGGCACGCGCAAACCCCACTACCACTAGTGAAGGGTGCGTGGGTAGGGGGTTATGCAAGGGGAGGGGCACGCACAATGGGGGTTGGGGGATGCATGCTAACCTGCGATAAACGGGGTTGAACAAAGACGGGGGAAGCGGGGTTTGAACCTAGGTAGCACAAAGATGCCGGAAGAGGGGTTTGAACCTAGGACGGTGGAATTTTTGATGGGGGAAGAAGGGTTTGAACCTAGGACGGTGGAATTTTTGAAAGGACATGGCCCACTGGCCTCCAAAAAGTGGTGCAAAGGAGCCATTGCTTCTGTGATTAAAGCGAATTCATACCGAAAAGAAAATAGACACTCAGAAGGTGTACCCCTGTCAGGAGTGTGCGTAGTATTGCACGCCGTTTTGGCAACAGCGTGCACACCCATGGTGGCACAAACACTGTGCATCCCGCGTGGGGGGGGGGTCCCGCAGCTCTCCCAAGGATACCTGTCCTAGCCCTTTTCATCCCCGTGTGAGGACTGTGCCTGTTTGCAATGTGGGTGACACATTTGAGGCTGAGATTAAGAGCTATGGTCTGGCTGCACCGGCACCACTGGCCGTCACACACCCCTCACCCCCAGCCCGGGTTGTCGCGGGGGCGCTAACACCAACCCTAAAAATCAAGGTCGCGACGGACGTTGCGGGTGCCGGGTGGGCGTGGAAGGGGGTTGCCAAGAGCATGGCATGTACGCATTGGCACCTGTGCCCTGTGCGCACGTTGGGAGGGAGGGGGGGATCGGCACGGAGGGGGGGTCGGGGTGCACCGCAGTAGGTGCCGGAAAAAGGCAAATAAAAAGCGTACAGCACCCAGTGTTCCTAAGTGGTCTCCCACCTCAGTACTAGCTGGGGCCTAGGGTTAACTTCTGAAATCCGACGGGTTCAGGTGTACTTGGGCGGACGTGTGGTCCGCGGGTGGGGGGGAGGGGGGGGCTGGACCGCGTCTGGACGGGCCACCAGGAAAAAATCCAGCGAAAGAAGCGACCCACATGGGGCACAATCAGACAAAGACACGCTGAAACCGGGGAATAAGGGCTCAAGTTATGAAGAGGCACGCACGAATGGGCCAATAAAACGTGACCACGGCCTAAATGGGACCACGCCCCCCCCCCCCCCTCCGTACCCTACACAGGAGGGACATGGGCAAACCCTACCCCTCGGGGGGAGGGGCACGCACAAACCCCACTACCACTAGTGAAGGGTGCGTGGGTAGGGGGTTATGCAAGGGGAGGGGCACGCACAATGGGGGTTGGGGGATGCGTGCTAACCTGCGATAAACGGGGTTGAACAAAGACGGGGGAAGCGGGGTTTGAACCTAGGTAGCACAAAGATGCCGGAAGAGGGGTTTGAACCTAGGACGGTGGAATTTTTGAAAGGAGATGGCCCACTGGCCTCCAAAAAGTGGTGCAAAGGCACCATTGCTTCTGTGATTAAAACGAATTCATACCGAAAAGAAAATAGAAAGTCACAAGGTGTCCCCCTGTCAGGAGTGTGCGTAGTATTGCACGCCGTTTTGGCAACGGCGTGCACACCCATGGTGGCACAAACACTGTGCATCCCGCGTGGGGGGGGGGTCCCGCAGCTCTCCCAAGGATACCTGTCCTAGCCCTTTTCATCCCCGTGTGAGGACTGTGCCTGTTTGCAATGTGGGTGACACATCCGAGGCTGAGATGAAGAGCTATGGTCTGGCTGCACCGGCACCATTGGCCGTCACACACCCCTCACCCCAGCCCGGGTTGTCACGGGGGCGCTAACACCAACCCTAAAAATCAAGGTCGCGACGGACGTTGCGGGTGCCGGGTGGGCGTGGAAGGGGGCTGCCAAGAGCATGGCAAGTACGCATTGGCACCTGTGCCCTGTGCGCACGTTGGGAGGGAGGGGGGGATCGGCACGGAGGGGGGGTGGGGGTGCACCGCAGTAGGTGCCGGAAAAAGGCAAATAAAAAGCGTACAGCACCCAGTGTTCCTAAGTGGTCTCCCACCTCAGTACTAGCTGGGGCCTAGGGTTAACTTCTGAAATCCGACGGGTTCAGGTGTACTTGGGCGGACGTGTGGTCCGCGGTTGGGGGGGAGGGGGGGGCTGGACCGCGTCTGGACGGGCCACCAAGGAAAAAATCCAGCGGAAAAGCGACCCACATGGGGCACAATCAAACAAAGACACACTGAAACCGGGGAATAAGGGCTCAAGTTATGAAGAGGCACGCACAAATGGGCCGATAAAACGTGACCACGGCCTAAATGGGACCACGCCCCCCCCCCCTCCGTACCCTACACAGGAGGGACACGGGCAAACCCTACCCCTCGGGGGGAGGGGCACGCGCAAACCCCACTACCACTAGTGAAGGGTGCGTGGGTAGGGGGTTATGCAAGGGGAGGGGCACGCACAATGGGGGTTGGGGGATGCGTGCTAACCTGCGATAAACGAGGTTGAACAAAGACGGGGGAAGTGGGGTTTGAACCTAGGTAGCACAAAGATGCCGGAAGAGGGGTTTGAACCTAGGACGGTGGAATTTTTGAAAGGAGATGGCCCACTGGCCTCCAAAAAGTGGTGCAAAGGCACCATTGCTTCTGTGATTAAAGCGAATTCATACGGAAAAGAAAATAGACACTCAGAAGGTGTACCCCTGTGAGGAGTGTGCGTAGTACTGCACGCGGTTTTGGCAACGGCGTGCACACCCATGGTGGCACAAACACTGTGCATCCCGCGTGGGGGGGGGGGGGTCCCGCAGCTCTCCCAAGGATACCTGTCCTAGCCCTTTTCATCCCCGTGTGAGGACTGTGCCTGTTTGCAATGTGGGTGACACATCGGAGGCTGAGATTAAGAGCTATGGTCTGGCTGCACCGGCACCATTGGCCGTCACACACCCCTCACCCCCAGCCCGGGTTGTCACGGGGGCGCTAACACCAACCCTAAAAATCAAGGTCGCGACGGACGTCGCGGGTGCCGGGTGGGCGTGGAAGGGGGCTGCCAAGAGCATGGCAAGTACGCATTGGCACCTGTGCCCTGTGCGCACGTTGGGAGGGAGGGGGGGATCGGCACGGTGTGGGGGTGGGGGTGCACCGCAGCAGGTGCCGGAAAAAGGCAAATAAAAAGCGTACAGCACCCAGTGTTCCTAAGTGGTCTCCCACCTCAGTACTAGCTGGGGCCTAGGGTTAACTTCTGAAATCTGACGGGTTCAGGTGTACTTGGGCGGACGTGTGGTCCGCGGGTGGGGGGGAGGGGGGGGCTGGACCGCGTCTGGACGGGCCACCAAGGAAAAAATCCAGCGGAAAAGCGACCCACATGGGGCACAATCAGACAAGAACACGCTGAAACCGGGGAATAAGGGCTCAAGTTATGAAGAGGCACGCACGAATGGGCCGATAAAACGTGACCACGGCCTAAATGGGACCACTCCCCCCCCCCCCCCCTTCGTACCCTACACAGGAGGGACACGGGCAAACCCTACCCCTCGTGGGGAGGGGCACGCGCAAACCCCACTACCACTAGTGAAGGGTGCGGGGGTAGGGGGTTATGCAAGGGGAGGGGCACGCACAATGGGGGTTGGGGAATGCGTGCTAACCTGCGATAAACGGGGTTGAACAAAGACGGGGGAAGCGGGGTTTGAACCTAGGTAGCACAAAGATGCCGGAAGAGTGGTTTGAACCTAGGACGGAAGAGGGGTTTGAACCTAGGATGGTGGAATTTTTGATGGGGGAAGAAGGGTTTGAACCTAGGACGGTGGAATTTTTGAAAGGAGATGGCCCACTGGCCTCCAAAAAGTGGTGCAAAGGAGCCATTGCTTGTGTGATTAAAGCGAATTCATACCGAAAAGAAAATAGACACTCAGAAGGTGTACCCCTGTCAGGAGTGTGCGTAGTATTGCACGCCGTTTTGGCAACGGCGTGCACACCCATGGTGGCACAAACACTGTGCATCCCGCGTGGGGGGGGGTCCCGCAGCTCTCCCAAGGATACCTGTCCTAGCCCTTTTCATCCCCGTGTGAGGACTGTGCCTGTTTGCAATGTGGGTGACACATCTGAGGCTGAGATTAAGATCTACACTGAAGAAACCCCGCACGTCACCCGCAATGTCTGAACCCCCTTATTACATCACTTTTGCACCCCAATGCTCCGGAGGACCCGACTTGTTCAGTACAATCGGATTTGGGCAGTCCGCAAAAAAAAAAAACAAAAAAAATAAGCAACCACCTTTTAGAAGCACAACTGCAACGGGTACACAGTGCGTTTTTTTTTTGTCACTGCCCAATCCCATCGCCTGGGCCCTTTCGCGTTAGCTCAGCATCGGATGCTCAAGCCACATCACATGGGCCTCAGGCGGACCACATAACCGTTTCTTGAACAGACCGGCGTTCGCATCGATTCAGATTTGCAGAAGCGCAAGGGGAATTTGTGCCACAGGACCCTCCCGCCCGAACGTCAAAGCGTGAGTCGACCAAAGACTGCTCTCAGCGGTACACCCATCAGTCGGTCAGGACATTCACCGGCGCCGGAACCGCCATCCGCGAAATGCCAACCGCCTTCACCCCACAGCGAATCAACCACACCAGCAATAGAAGACCAGCAAAAGCAGGGGCTGCACTCCTTGCAAAGCCCGTGCTCGATGCAGACTTCATTGCAAAGGGGCCTGTGCTGGAGGGAGGACACCTGCCAGCCCCTGCTGTATATGACCCGCAGCTGCCGGTCCCATTTGTCACCCATGAATTGCACCGCACGAGTCAGGGCCGGCAGCGTCGCCCCCGGTGGGACCAGTGTGCCCGGCTCCATGTCCGGTTTGTCCCCGTCAGCAACGGTCAGGGCCTTCCACAAAGCCTGCGGGTGCACTCTGCTGGACGCAGCGTCGTCGCCTGAGAGGGAGGCCCCACAGACTGCGCCAGGTGCTAGTACCCCTTGCAGATCCTGAGGACAAACACGGAGGTGAAGAAGCTGGGCACTGTGTAAAGGTGGGGGGGGGGCTGGGCCATTGGGCATTGTCTCCCGACATGGCCTCTCTTGGGAGCTCCCATGAGTGGGGCCCGTCTTTGCTTGATCTGTGTTTCCCGCCATATGCGGTGTCTGTGTGCACGCACGTGTTGAGGGTGCCATTTTATGGAGGCCCTGGATGCTACTGCGACAGATGGGGCAACGGATTATGGGTTAGGGCTGGCCTGAAGCCTGCTCTGCACCGGCCCCCCCAAAACCCCTCTGTACATCATTTTATGGAGGGCACATGGGAGGCCAGCAGATCGGAGCAAGAGTCTGGCACCCTGCCCGCCCGTCACAGGGACCTCAGTTTATGGAGGGCACGCGCCCTTTAAGGTCCAAGACGCTCATCACTTTATGACCGGCATCAGCCTTTTTCGCTCAGGGGTAGCACGGTTGTGTCCGGTTGGTCCTCAGGCTAAGGAGAGCCTGCCGGGCAGGTACACAGGAACATGTGCATCAGCCCATGTGCCTATGTGACCCCATGAGCATGGATTTTCTGGCCAAGGGGGAGGAGCGTGGGGCACGTGGGTCAGCCAGCCACTAGCCTTTGGCTGGTGCGCCCAGACATGACTGACCCCCTGCGAAGCAAACTCCATAAAAGAACGGCTGGTTTCCTATATAAAAGGATGGAGATCCCCCGGGGGCTCAGTTGGGCAACACATGGGGCTGCAGCCGCAAGGTCGTGGATTTGAATCCCGGAAGGGCGAAATGGAATCTGGCGTGAGGTCGGCCCAGGCAGTACGGTACTTGCTGCCTGGAGATGGGTGCCTGCAGTCGGCCGGTGGCTTGCCTTGGTGCACTCGAGCTGCAGCTGACGTCTTACGCAGAGCTGACATGGCGGAACGCCACGGAGTCTCCAGTGCAGATGGCCGGGGGGCCAGCACTTGGGGCTGGCGACTGCGCAGCGCTGACCCCTCTCTGTTCGCATTCTTTTGCTCTCTAATGGCCTCGGCTTGTAGACTTGTGTTCCGTGACCCTGAGAGCCTGACAAGAGTTTGGCAAAACATGCGTTGACCAGGGGGTCATGATGAGAGAAACTGCGTCGGAAATCTCCGCTGGGAGACAGCCCCGTCCACACATGAGCTGCAATGATGCAGTCCCGCAGCCTTTCGGCCCGCCCCGGGGGGGGCGACCCCTCGGTTCTAGACGCCAACTACCCCCCCAACTAACTGTTGGCCGGAGGCCCCTTGGGGGGGGGGGGGGGGGGCATGGGAGGGGCGCGGTCAAGGAGCGGCGAATGGGGGGGGGTCTAGGAGGGGCTTTGGGGGGGGGGTCTAGGAGGGGCTTGGGGGGGGGGGGGGGGGGGGGGGGGGGCTCCGGGAGGGTCGGTTGGGGGGGGGGGGGGGGGGGTCCAGGTGGGGCGAATGGGGGGGGGGGGGGATCCAGGTGGGGCGATTTGGGGTGTGGGGGGGGGGGGTTGCAGCCAGCTAGTATGGCCATGCCAGCCATGTTGATTGGGCTGAACAAGATGTCCCAAATTTCGTTCATGGCTACTTTTGCCACATCATTGCTCTCCATTTTGGACCCCAACACTCACTCTGACCCTAGCCTAGGGTGAGAGCCAGGGCTAGGGTTAGGGCTAGGGTTAGGGTTAGGTGTTGGGATAGGAGTAGGCTGAGGGTTGGGGGTGGGCATTAGAATCAAGGTTGGGTTTAAGGATAGTGTTGGGGTGCAAATTGGATTAAATTTGCCTTAGGGCACCTTTGGTGTCCATGGACCATCGCGCGCCTTAGGCGCCCATGAACGCCTGAGGGCAACACCTTTGGCAACTAACTCTTGGCCGAAGGCCCCTAGGGGGGGGGGGGGGGGGGGCAGGGGTAGTTGGCGTCCTAGGACCCGCGGAGTCGCCCCCCCCGGGGGCCCGACCAATCAGGAACACTGTGCAAAAAGACCTTGAAAGCAGAGTTCCCATAGCCGCTGTGGTCCCAACAAATTGCGCTGCACGCGCTCTGTGTGCACAGCATTCCTATTGAAACAAACACCCATTTCACGGCAGGAATTGGGGGAAATATGCAGGGTAAGACCCAATTAAGCTGAGCCAAGTGAAAATGGGGGCAGATGGAGGGGGGCGCGCTCAAATAGTCCGATGTCTGGGGCTGGGCGCAGGGCTGTAAAGCCACCGTTGCTGCCCTCCGCAAACCCTCATCATGCCTGCATCACGCGTATCAGTAAATAATTGCGTTCTTGCTGCTCGTGCCTGTGGATTTGCGACCTGCTCCACGTTTCCATCACATCCAGTTGATGCTGCCACTGCCATATCATGTTGTTCTCGCGCCGTTTGGAGGCCTTCCGCATCTGCACTGCTGCCTCCAAATACCACTGGGCTATCACTGCCCCACGGCCCACTCCCTCTTGCTCCTGCGGATGTGAGCACACATTATGAAGGCTGCGTATCCCACCAGCTGGGGCAGGAGCAGGCACCAGAGGCAAGGGCTGTTCCAGAAGCTTCTGATGCACAGCTCTGATCGTATTCTACAGGCTCCGTCCACACTGACTACACTTTTCAGCCACATGAAGCACTCCCTCGGCGGGTGACAGTTCCCTGGATTACCACGTAAAGCGGACAAACAGAGAAAGCAGTTGTTCGGGTGTGGATTTGCCTTGTCAGGCCACCAACAACAAAAAAGTAGGTGACTAGGCGCCTTTTGCACACCCACCCACCCACCCACCCACCCACACACACACACACACTCCGTGAACACGACACAACAGGTAGCAAGGAACACACATGAAAACAAGGCTTTTTTAGGTGTTCAGTGCCCACTGCATTGCCATGCCCTGCTGTGTGACTTCAATCTGATTTCCACACTGCTGGTGTGCCGGTGTCTAGTGTCTGTGTCTGTGTCTGTGTCTGTGTGTGTGTGTGTGTGTGTGTGTGTGTGTGTGTGTGTGTGAAGCTAGGCCATGAGGGCGGTCCAATTCAGTTCCAGACCCCAACCCAGTGTGGGACCCAGTGTGGGCAAGGGGTTCCAGTGTGGGCAAGGGGTTCCAGTGTGGGCCAGGGGGTCTAGAGGGACTGGGGCCGGGTGGGGTGGGGTGAGGGCAATTTTTTTTTTCAGGGTTTGAGGGCATTGTTGAATTCCCGATTTCATTCTGCGCATTTTGAATTTTCACAAAAGGGTTAAATCTCCTTTTACCCTTCACCACAAATGAAAAATATTACCGCATTCCGGCAGATGCACAAGTGAACCACCAAAGGCACCTAGCAGGCACTTTAACACACATGGCACTTCAACATGATCCATTGTTTCCATTCCATCGTTCGCAAACCATCGTTCAACTTGCACTGCACCATTCCATCCACCATATGTAGAAAGAATCTCCTAGCACATGCTTCCTTAACAGGGCCACAAAGCTGTGCAAGCTTCCCGAACAGGGTCAACTAGTACAAGGGCCAATAGCATACTCACATAATAGCATACTGCACTTGAGGTTAGGATAACTACCATTCTTATGGTGTGTTAGGTTACACCTCACCATTTTCTTCCATCCCTGCCCTAGTGTCCCTTGCCCATGCGTTGGACACTGGGCTCCCTTGGTGCAGGTTTAGGATGTGATGGAGCTTTCTCTTACAGCCCGAGGAACAATTACCCAAGGCAAATATTACCCCCAAAAAATATCACCCAAAAATTTTAACCAAAAATTCAGATTGTTTTGATAATTGTGGTTTTCCCCCACCTTGTGGATCCCGAGATCTTGATCAGTTGTTCCATTGCAGTGCATGGTCTAGTCATGTGCCTTTCAAAGAATTGGTGTTTAATGGGGACAAATTTACGAACATGTCTGCAATCGCTTGTTGGTTGGATCACACTACAGTCATTTGTCCCGCCTTTCAACTAAACCATGAATGGTGCAACTCACATAAGTTTTTCTGTTGCATTGTGTAGCAATGTGGCAGGGAAGGGTGAGGTCCCCTTTGCTACAATACCAAAAAATTACCCCCCAAAAAAACCGAAAAATTGGGCCCCGTTGGCTAATTTTGACCTTCAGTAATTTTGCTTTACGTGTACTTATGGAAACACCCAAGTAGTTGACCCAAATCAGAATTATTGCTCCACTCACGTGATTCACACACAATACTCCTCTCTTTCCCCTTTCCCTTGGCAAGCATTGAGTTGGGCTTGCATTTGTTACATTGCGCCCTCATTGCTACAACTGCTTGGCCCACATCCAACACATCCTAACTGAACACAAACTCCGAGGCACTTGACACACTACTTGTGCTACTACTACTCAACAACGAGTGGGATGTCCCAAGGAGCCCAAGGGGGAACCTGAACGAAAAAGGACAAAGCTGCGGTACAGATTTTATTGTATTTCAACGTTGTGCCAATCATCCTCACCAACATCATTGCAACCGTTTTGGTTATTTATCGACACCGTGCATGTGGTCGAGCAAAGTATAAATGCACAACCACCCAGTGCATGACTTCAAAGGGCACGGTGTGGGCACATTTGTGCACAGGCTCTATTTGGAGCCCTCTCTTGCTTTTCCCAAGTGCAACTTCAAGAAAGCAATTTATGTGAACCTTACCACTACCTGCCAACGCTGTGTGACAAAACCCACTACGGGACCCACAAAAAGCCACTACCACAAGGGATCCGCCCCTTAGTCGCCCTTCTGACGGTGTCCCAATGATTGTTGTTGCAGTTGACCTTTTGCACTAAAAACACTCTTCCAATCTTTGGTTCAAATCTTTTATGATACTGCGGCGTTGCTGCCAAAAGGCGATATGTCATTGTGCCTATTTTGAGAATGAATTTAACGACCCTTACCATTGCACCAAACTCACTAGACAGCACGGACACTGCCTGTGATATGCAGACCCGCTTTTTGAAGGGGGGCCGGAAAGAATGGCACAAATTTTGCTTCTGGATATTTCTTCAGCTTTGTTCTTGAGCACAGATTAATGGCGGTGGCGTAGATGACGTAGGCATGGGAGCCGTGTTGCAGATGTCACTTTGCTCCAAAGATGTTGTATTCAAGTGCCCTAGGAAAGAGTGCTGGTGCACCGAAGGGTTTCCCACAATCGGGCACAAGACACACTGCTCATCCGATGTTCCACAGGGAGGAGAGCATTTTACATGCACTTATGACCTGTATCTTGTATGCGCGGGTGCGTGTACTTGTGTGGCATATTTGGGACCAATACGGTGGGGTGAGATGGTCCGTAGACGGTGCTGGGCAGTGTTGTGCCATACCTCCCCATGCAACGATGCCCCGTCCCTTCAGCCTTTTTGTTCGTGGTGGGGGAGTCCACAACGTGTCCTTCAGCTGCGGCGAGTTGCGCACTTGAGCATTGGCACACTCCCCCTTTCACCGTTGCCAAACAAGTGCGCTCTGTGTACACTAAATCTCTGAGTTGTGTGCTCCTGTCAGGCCCACAAGGACACAAGGGGGTGGGGGCCCAGCAGCACAGACCTCACGCATGCTGCGCTCCTGCATCTCAAGCCACGTCAGTGCTCGCTGATGATCGGCGGCCTCAGAGCGCTGCCTCCGCAGCGCATGTAACGTCCTGAGGCATGTGCATGGCCCAAGAGGTGGGGGATTCAAGAGAGATTTCCACTCACATGCAGTGGCATAGCAAAGGGATAGCAGGACATGTTGTGTTCAACTCTAGCAAGGCACAGTCACCCACAACATGCACGACGGCCTCAAGACAACATGCAGGAAGGCCTCAAGACAACATGCACGGCGGCCTCAAGACAACATGCACGACGGCCTCAAGACAACATGCACAACGGCCTCAAGAAGCGCCCGCCTTTTTGGGGGTTAGGCTTTTGCGAGGAGGGGGTAACGGGGTGGGGGCAGGGAGGGTTCAGTCGCTGTGCAGCAATCCCCCGGCGGGTGACGACTCGTTCCTTCCCAACCGCTTCTGTCCGCCATTGTCCGCTCACTAACCGCTTTCTATCCGCTGGATATTGTTTCTAACTGCTCGGCACTGGTAGTGCCATGTTACTGGTCGGCAACTGCTTGCAGGAGAGATGCTTTTACCGCTACTGGTGGGCACCCCCTTATTACTCTGTACTCGATTCCCAGTGGGTGTCCCTCACTAGTGGGCACTCCTTCTGGTTGGGACCCTCTTGCAAGTAGGCACCCGCTTCCGGGTGTGCACGCCCTTATCGGTCGGCAACCCGTTGCCAGCAGGCCCCCTCCTACTATCTCCTTATCCGTGGGCCGCCTCTTACTGGAAGGCATCCCCCTGGTGGTGAGCACTCCCTCTGGTGATCCTGTCACATGTCACAAGAGGCATTAGGCTTCGTGTTCCAGCTGCACGTATGCGGAGCGCAAATGTGCAAGTCTGGCCTGGAAGCCTCCCCAGGCTACAGGCGAGACACCAAACTCATGGTGCGTGAGCAGTGCAGTCCTCCACAAGGATAATCATGTGTTTGCAGAGTTATGCGTATTGCATCGATGTGCCCTCCCTCGCTTTCGCACCCCTCCACGGCCCAGCTGCAGCACGGTGCAGCCATTCCCATGGCAGTAGTGGAGGGTGCGGAAAACAGCCTCCGGAGGGCATGTGCAGCAGCACGGGGGGTGGGGTGGGGGGGGATGCATGAGCATCCCGGAGCCAAGGCACACAGCAGCAGTCGGGGAGTATGGGCATAGGGACGGTACGACTCTTCCCGACCGCATCGCCTCGACCCCACGGCTCGCCGTTGCCGACAGGGACCTCCGGGGGTCGCTCCGGTGCCACGAGGCCAAGAATCCGCCACTGTGGCCATCGCAATGGACGGTGGAAGCGGTGGACATACACGAAGTCCCCCACCCCTGCCCCTCGGCGCGCCGCACCCACGGAGGCGGGCACAACACGGCGGGCACCACTGGCACGTCTGCAGGCTTAGGGAGTCTTGGAGAGACTGCACGAGCTCCTGGAAGTTCAGGCCCACGGGGGACGGGGATCAGGAGGGCTACGGCAGTGTTACAGCGGTGTGTAGGTACCCTCGGGAGCGCGCGGCCGACCGACCCCGCGAATGCTGCTGCGATGCCGCAGCTGCGCGACGCTCATGCACGCCCCCCCCCCCACCCTCCCCTCCCCGACATGCTGCGCATGCCCTCCACTGCCGGAGGCTGTTGGCCGCAGCCCCCACTATTGCCATGCGAATGGCTGCATACCGCTGGTGCATCGAGGGGAGGGAACTGAGGGAAGGCGCTGGAAAGCCCCCCGACTGGCCAGGCCTGTGTGTGTGGGGGGGGGGCGGGGGCTGGGTTGTGTCTCACCCCGTTGCCCGGGGGGGGGGGGGGGCAGAGGGCAGGGGGCCGAGGGACTATGGGACCCCCTCCCCCCCGAAGTGTGTGGGGGGGGGAAGGCGGTTGCAGACGGCTCCGATGGTGCAGCCCCTGAGATCTGGTGGGACCTGGAGCCAACGGCGCCGAACGGGATCCCGAAGGCTGAAGTGGAGTGGGTCGGGGCACTGATGACCCGGTTCCCCACGCCGAGAGCCTTTCGCGTTGTATTCCGTAGCCCCCCCCCCCCCCACACAGACGTGCGGTCTGAGACGGATCGTGGCTCTGCACCCGCACCTCCCCACCTCTGAGCCACCGCCCCCCCACTGTTCGGGGGCGCGTAGGTCGGCGCAGACCGCAATGGCCCTCCGCTGTGGGCGGTGCATTCTTCATTCCGGACATATTCGAATACCCTTCTTCAAAGCCCCCCGCCCCCCCGCCAAAGCCTGGGCATGAGGTACGGCCTGAGGGGGACAGGGGCGGGGGGAACCTGAATTCGGCCTCTGCCAAGTCCGACAAGTGATTTCGGATGGTGGTCTCGTACTGCACCAGTTCTTTGGACGTCAGACTGCCCTTCACCTGTTCGAACACGGAGGGGCCAACGGACAGGGGGGCAGGGGGGCAGAGGGTCCTAAGTCCTGGAGGTTTGTGGGATTTCGTAGGGACGGGGGTGTGGGGGGGGGCTGTTGGGCTGTTGGGCTCTTCTTCCAGATCCGATAAGTCCCGCGCCTCTACTCCGCTGGGGAAGCCCGGTGCAGCCGCACGGCACGCGCCCACCGACGACAGAGCCGGTGGACGAGGCACACGCCAATCTGCGCAGTGGTGTGCGTCTGTGTGCCGCGTGCTCCTGTGCCGAAGGGGGTGCCGCGGGGCGGGGGAAGAGAGGGGGGGGGGGGGATGCGCAGGAGCCGGGCAGCTGCGGTGGCGCAGGCCATCACGGGCTTTGTCGGTCCATGTCCCCCACCGACTGCGGTGGCCCGCCGGACTGTACTGACAGGGTCACGCTGGCCGGCCTTGTGTTGTACTACTGCCGGAGGAGGGGGAAGGGGAAAGAAGAGCAGGTGATCCCGGCGGATGCGATCGCAGGAGGCCCCACTGGCCTCCCCTCGTTTGTTGGACCCAGGGGCCGCTGTGGCCGACCCTTTTCGCATCACCGCTGCCGTGTGGGCAGGGGACGGAGGGGGATGGGGAGGAGGGTCAGGAAACTGCGGCCGCGCGTGCGATCACTGGCATGACCTGGTCCTTGACCCACTGGCTGCTGTGGCAACATTCGACTGCGCAGGCGCGGGACTAAGCGGTGGCAGAACAGCACAGTGCCCAACAGTGGCCGGTGAAAGCGGGGGCAGGGCAGGGCACCGGCGTGCGGGCGCAGGACAGGGCGGTTGCAAAGCAGCACAGCGCTGCGCAGCTGCAGGACAAAGCAGCCATGGGGCAACTGGTTGCTGCAAAGCGTTGGAAAACAAAACGCCGCCGCAGGGCAGCACAGGGACGAAACACGAACCAGCAGCACCAGGCTACACGGGGGTGTCCAGGTAGTTATTGGTCAAATCAGCGAACATATCTTTGAGTTGAGGGGTGCCACTGTGCAAATGGCTTCTGCACATTAAATGCAACAAATCCACCCGACATGACGTGACCTCCCATCGACAATATGTTGGAGCAATGGGGCCGACAAGGTCGAGACCCACCCTATGCAGCCAGACATTGGTGAAACATGGCAAAAATGACACAAAATCAAAAACTCTGAGAGGACAGCGTTAGGATCAGCTCCAAAACCTTCAAAAATGGGCCCCCCACGCTCAAAATAGGTGTGGGAGGGGTCCCCTCACCCCGCGACTCCTCAAGCTCCACCCAGTGGACATCTCGCGGACGGATTGGGGAGGGGGTCACCCCCCCCCACACCCCCGCGCACCAATATACGGCATATCTTTTTGTTCTACATATCTACCAGGGGGTTTAGGGTCGCCGGGTCACCGGGTCACCCGGTGGGCTTTGGGAGGGTTATATGGACCCCCTCCAGTTTAGGGCTCAAGAAACTAAAAAGGAGCATGTTTTGGAATGAATTTAAATGGTTTAGATTGGGCATTAGGCCCTGCCAAGGGTACGAAGGGCAAAAAATAGGTTTTGACATGACTGCTGACAGATTCCTAGCTGCCGTTATAATAGCCCTCTTCAGCTTATATTCCTCCAAATAGTTTGCAACCCCTTTTATACCCCCACAACATAATGATTTGGGAGTATGTTCTTGGTTGATCCTCATTACTACTGTCAAAATAGTAGTATTGGGGATGCAATGAGGCATGAGGATGGCAGTTGCCCGTGTTGTTGGCTATTCATATCACTGCATCTCGGAATGTGTCGGTAGTGATGCCATACCGTGTTCGTAGTCCCATGTACCCCTTCATCGGGCCTAATGTCCCATTAAAACCAAACAAATAAACACCTTCCAAAACATGTTGTCCAACTTCACCACCCCTGAAATGGGGGAAGGGGGGATGGGGTTCCTACACCCTGCCCAAAGTCCACCCGGTGACCCTACACCCTGTTCGATGAAGGAGGATATGCCATCCATACATACATGCATGTGTGCGTGCATGCATGTGTAGGCTCCGGTACAGCGCGAATGGCATACGCTTGGTTGCATGATACATGCGCCCGTATATGGCATGTATGGGCCCTCCTGACCCCGCCCCCCTTGGCCTTTCTCACTCTGGATCCGAGTGCCACAAGATCAGGGGTTCCAAAAGGGACGTTATGCAGGTGATTCCCTGAGGGCACAGACACACACCTGCGCGCACATTGTGCTCCAGTGCATCGCCTCCGCCTCCATCAGTGCTCCACGCACATCCGCTTCCCAGCGCTCCATGAGCGACAGCCCGCCTTCAAAAGGCCCCGTGTTGCCTCTGGCAGGCAGCGCCTTGGGCTACAGAGTGTCAGGAATGTGGGGCAACAAAGGGCCATGCACTGAAGATGATCTGTCGACTGCCGGGGGCATGCCATGGTATTGCACACACACAGACCCATACAGACACACCCGCACAGGAAGGAAGTGTGAACCCGGGCACACACAAACAAACGCACATGCGCACGTGCTCACACACACACACACACACGCGCGCGTGTGTGTGTGTGCCTATGCTGTTTGTGGCGTTGTTCACGACATAGGTGCGTGCACTCACTCGCGCGCACGCACATGCACAAGCGTTGTTGAATGCTACGAGCACACACATACCGGCACACAATCGCACGCGACGCCCATGCATGGAAACACGCTGATCGCTTGGAAATGCACGCACGCACGCACGCAGACACCCACAAACACACACCCACAAAGCCACCCACCCACCCACCCACCCACCCACCCACCCACCCACCCACACACACACACACACACACACAGACGATTGCGAAACAAACGGGCACAACGCAGGCCCCGAATGTCAGACTCCTCGTCAGGTGCAGCGTCAAAACAAAGACATGTTCAGACACGGCACGAGGCGCCTTCACACACACACAGACACACAAACACACACACACGGACGCACACACACACATTTACAATGGGGGTGGCAGCGGGGCAACTCAAAGATGAATCTGAAGGGCTTACATACCGATGCTGCCAGGGTCAGAGGGCAGTGAGTTGGCACAAATATCTCAACTGCTGACTGAAACCGCCCGTCACTAGGGGGCGACTTTGAGACTGGTGTTTCTTTTCTTTTGTTTACTTCAACCACAAGTACCCGCAGCATGCCCCACAACAACACGAGCCGAGAGGAAGCTTTGAGGGGGACGACCTTGTTCTTTGTGTGGGATTTAAGTTTTGGGTGTGGAAATGACGGGGCTGGGGGGCAGACGTGTGGCCACACAGCGGGGCAGTAATAAAAATCAGGAACCGCATTCAACATCAAGACAAATCGAAGAAAATCAGACCGTTCTTCAGAAATCCCTTATAAATGCCTGAATCCCTTCTATTCGCAGTGGGTGTGGTGACAGTAGGTATGTCGCCCGTGAGTGTCCCTCACTGATCAGTGGACATTTCCTTGTTATTGTGCTTCCATCCAAACATGGAATATGGTCAAACACCAACGACAGAAGCGGAGGAGAGGGATACGCAGGTGTGAATTGAGGCATGACACCCCAACAACCGCATAGAATACCCCAGTCAAAGTGCATTCCGTTGGAAGCAAGAAGCCGCAGCAACATTTTCATCGCCATTGTGACCCAATGAGGCCACCACCACAAGCTCATGAGCCTCTCATCGCGTGAGGCTTTGTTTACCTGCACACTCCCTGTGCGCCCACGTACCCCGCCCCTGGCGCCCCAAGGAATGGGACGTGGTGGTGTGAATCGTGAAATGGGGCTGAGGGGCGGGCAGCAGCATCTGCGTGCGCCCTGTCGTTTGGATGATGATGCGTGGTCTTCGCTCAGTGCAGAATGCGCTTCTGTCTGAGTCGGAGAACTACGACGCTGGGTCTGCAGAGCCCCTGTTCGCAAACAAAAGGCAGTGTGTAAAGTCATTCAGCTGCGGCCAAAAACCACAACGGAACGGCCCGCAGCCGCTGCGGCACACATCGGCCGTGCCCTGTCAACCCAAAAAAGAGGCAGGCCCCATCGGACGTTTCACGACGAGCCATGGCGGCCCTCCCCAATCATCGACCCCCATTTCACGTCCGCAGTGCAATTGGACAGGGCTGAGCTGGGCCCGAGACTGAAAGGCAACACAGGGACACGAGGCGAAGGCTCCACGGCTCTACGGACCCCATTCCCATTCCCGTTTGATGTCGGACGTGTTGCCCCGAAGCGACCGGGACACTGGCCTCGCTCTGCAGCCCCCGTGAGGGACATCGATGTGCGGGATCTCATTGGGAACCCTTGACCACAGAGCGCCCCCCCCCCCCCCCGGGCACAGGGGGTGAGCGGGGGCGTAGGATGGACTATCACATCTCCCATTCTGGCCTCTGCCCACTCTACAGTTCTGAGGGAAGGACAACCGCCATCAACGCGGCCTCAGTGCAGACTGTCTTGCGGGACAAACTCTCTTCCGCCCACAGCCCCTCCCGCTTCATGGCCTCGTGCCGCGTCAACTCCTGCCGGGCCTTGCGGGCCGCCAGGCCCATCATGTTCCGGAAGTCTTGGGCCCGGTCGCGGTCGGTGGTCACCACCGTCCTCGCCAATCGTTCGTGCCCTGTGAAAGTGGGCAGCACCGCGTGCGGCACAGTGCCACAATTCTGAGAGAGGGAGGCGGGCAGTTACTCCCACGAGCCCTTTGGGAGGTGCGGGCGTGTTTGTCACGTGCCCAAGTGCAACCTGGTCTTCCTGATCTTTGGCCATGTGGGAGTCCATGGACCCACGGATGGCGAGAAGAGTGGTGCATATGGCCCTGTTGAGGGGAAAGCCCCCCGCCCCCCGTATGGTGACGTGTGGACTGTCATGTGTGATGTGTTGTCGGAGACACTGTCAGCACAACAGGCAGCACATGCAGGCCACAAGAGAGAAAGCAAAGCTTGTCAACAGCCGAGGAACGGCCCTAGGCGCCTTTCGCAAACAGGTCGAAAAAAAATTAGACACTCAGACCCCCCCCCCCCCATTGCAGTTCGCCCCAGCATGCAGCCAGTGCCTGTGTGGGCCTGTTCTGTTTGTGGATGAGGACAGAAATCACTCGTCAAATACTGTGCATTCTGTTTAGCTACCACTGCATCTACTGCCTGCCTTCATCCCTGTGCCTCTCAGCACCAGAGAACCCATTTCCTCTTTTTCTTCCAGCAGGATGCCCTTGTTTGCGAGCGTGCCATACTTGGTGTCGCACTGTGCTGGTGCAGCTGCTGCATGTGGGGCATCACAGCCGGGATATGACTAGTGGCGTAGTATTCTTGGTGTGGCTACCAGAAATGCCCCTGGGTGGCTCCTCCTTCATTTTCGTTAGACTAGCCGGGTTGCAAGTTCTCACCCGACATGTGCACTCACATACCAACGTGCTACTAGTTGCTGCCCATCCCATCGCCTGCTGGTACGCTGCCCACCTTCTTTCTGGGTCTTCTTTGCGTCGAGACCAAAGATGTTCATTTGGTGACCTTCCGTCGAGAGGTATCCCCACAAAATCCAACACTTTGTGCCACACTTCACCCGTGGATGCAACACGCCACAGATGGGATAAAGACCTAGTGCAGCCGCGCGCCTGAACTGTAGAAATCTACAGGTATCTTGCATGTTTGTAACGACTTCAGCCGCATCAGGGTCTGTGCCAACACTACATGAGTCACATGCTTTGCTTCCCATTGTCACTACAGAAAGGCTCCTCGCCTGCATGATTGTCTACATGCACTCCAGGTGCAGAGGCCCATCTTGTACACGACAAAACATCTCAAAGTGCCACATGTGGGGCCTTGAACAGTCATGCGTTGTTCATTAGCCTCATTAGCCGCGCTGGTTTTGGGTGAGGATTCAGAGCTTTCCTCTTCTGCCGCTCAAACACCTAAACCCCCTGGAGACCAGATCTTCCTTCATGGTCCTTTCCGACCTGATTCTGGATCGCCCCCTGCCCCCCCCGAGCCCGCCCTGACCCATCAGTTTGCACAGGCAAACTGCCCCTGCCTCTCTGGAGCGACGAAATGGCACCCGAACCCCCCCCCCCCCACACACACAGCACACAGTACTCCAAAAGGTTCTCCAAATGCCCTCTGGTATCACTATGGCATTTGCAGCGACCTGTGCTTTCATGCCATTCACTCCTATGCTGGTACCAGGAGGGCCTCACAGGCTTACTACAGATGGGGGCTCAATAACACAGGGCCATGGGGTCTGTATCTCCCGAGTTATCCATCGGAGGAGCGCTTCAGTCGTTGGGCATTTGCCACGTTGTTACATCCTCACGTTTTGGTGCGGCTCTCAGCTCCTCTTTCAGTGTGGTCTGCTGTCTGCCATGCCTCTCGTACTTACTTGTAAATAAGGTGCGCCGCGACAGTCAATTTAATAGTGCTCTTCCGCTGCTGCGTTCTATTTGCAGCGACGTTCTTGTGCTGTTTCTCAGCTGCTTCCTCGTGTACTGGGGTGGGCGGGCTTTCGTCTCGGGGGGGAGGGTCGATACAGCCCTCTGGCTAGACCCCCGCCCCCCCGAAAAAAGGCTCAATTGACCCCCCCCCCCCAATCCTACGGAGACTGACCCCCGGGATCCGGAGGTGATCCGGACCAAAAAATCGGCAAAAAATGAAAATGGTATTTTTGGAATCAGCGCGTCCGGGGGAGGGGGGGGGTCAGAAAAATCATCATTTGCCCTGAATTCGGTGAAAAAGAGATGGACCATTTTTAATGCTCAAAATTTTTTTGGCGCCTTTGGCGCCAGAGTTCATAGTAACTGATGAACGGTCCTGTCAATTGACCCCTTTTCCCGACCCATCCCCCCCCATGTTTCGGGGGCTCCATCGACGCCCCCCCTGAAAAGCATGCAGCAGCACGAGCCCTTCGGGGGAGCAGCAGCCGTGAATGAGCGTGCGCGCTACCGGCGTTCAGGAAGCAGCGGCTGGTGGGGCATGATGGGGTGCTGTGCTGATGCAAGGCATCAGGACCCAGCCGTACCCCCATCATCATTCTGCTGCCTCAGCCCAAACCCGCGAAGCATAAACAGGCATGTTCAATCTACAGAACACTGCAGTACAAGAGGGACGTCCAACTTTGGGAAGTGGCAGGAGATGTCAGGGTACGTCCGTTGTGACCGCGCCCTGTCGGTGCGGTATCTGGAAAGCGATGGACAGGGCGGTCCATCGGAGGATAAAAAAAGACTGCGTCCGGTGTTCTGATGTCGGCCAAACGTCGTCAATGCTGGAGAATCCCCCACTGCCATCGATCACCCTCCAACCGCCACCAACTACCCGCCACCCACTGTCGGTTACCCGCCAACGCCTGTCGGTCTCCCCGAACCGCACGCCCTCCGGAAACCCAAAATGGGCGACCAAGCCGTCCCCAAGGGAGCGGCAAACCCCAAAAGACTCCCCCGGCGATGGATCCCAATGGCCCACACACTCCATGAGGCAGCAGACCTTCCAGCAGCCGGCGGGTGTCCCTCTCGGTCCTCTCCAGCTCCTTCACGTGGTGCTGCAACTGCTTCATGGACTGCCGTGTGTAGTGCCGATGGATCCACAGCGCCTCCCGCGCAGTCGTCTCCTGCTGCCTGTGCATATCTCTGGCCAGCGCCTCCTCGTTGCAAAAGACTTCAAGGGCCTTTGTCTTGTCCTGGAAGTGAGCGGCGGACACGGCATCACGACCGAACGGAGGGTCGCCCAGTACAATTCCGCCGCGTGGCTGTTTGCTGTCAGTCCCACGACGCCAACCATCAACGACCACATGCCACAACGGCACATGTCCGGCCAGTCCTGCCCTGGGCCTGTCCGACACAGACACGGAGCAGAGATCCGACCTCCCGCAATCTTGTGCTGAACCCCCAAATAATAATACGGGGCGCTGCTGTTTGTGTGATGGCGTACCCCGCCACCCGATGCTTGAGAGGGGGGGGCGAGGGTGTGCAATGTGCGGCTGTGGAGATGTACCAGAATGTACAGCCCCCACTGTGACGGGGCCGGAGAAGGGGCAGGGGGATGATCGCCCCCATCCATCAACTAAAACACTGTGGAGCGTGAAATGTATCAAACGATCAAGGAACTATGGCTTCTGCGACCCCGCCCCCTCCCGCCCCCCGTCTGACTGGACATCCCTCGATGACTTGTCTCTCTTCTGGACCCCGTCTGACTGGACACTCTTCTGGACCACCCTGATCACCTTCCCCCGCGTCCTCCACCTTATAACCACACAGCCACATAGCCAGACCGCCAGTTCCGCACCACATGTGTAGCCATACCTTTCTTCTTTATCACCAGTGTTTGTATCACTCCTGTTCACCTGACTCGCAACGGTCAACTCCTGGGCCCACGGCTTCTTGGTACGGGGCATGCGCTCATCTCAACTGTCACACGCACCACAACTTACTTCCAACTACAAGCACACTCACACTCGTTCAAAGATTTGCAGCACCAACCTTGGAACCCATACATTGAAGGGAAATGCACGCTGCTTCTACATGGATGTTATGCACATCATGAGCAGGGACCTATGGTAGAATAAACGAGCCAATGTTTGGGAATAGGTGGCGAGAGCCTATTGGGGGCTACAACCGGCCTCACATGAGGATGTTTCCCATAACACAGATCACCGGCAAGGCAGGATCTCTTAGGAGAAAGTGCAGAGCAAGCACCACCGGTTTCTGCTTTGGGCCAGCGGCATCCAAGTGCACAATGTCAGTGATCGTTCCGCCCCACCACAGGCCACACCCGAGTTCTGTTTGGAAGCCGTGCTATGCAAGGAGGTCTGGGCTTGGGTTTGGGGGGCTACAGCAAGAGCACCACAGACAAGGAACGCAGTGCGCACGCTACAGTGATGGGCAGTACACTAGAAGGAGACACAGCACCCCATCTGGTCTGAAGGCCTCACGTAGGGACCCAGGGCAGGCGGACTAGCCGGCCGCGACAGGCTCTCACCAAACCACACGGCCACGCCACACAACCACACAGCTACACAGCCACACCTGCGGAAGTCCGGAGTTCGAGCGAGGTAGGCAGACCCGTGGCGACACAGGCGCTGCAGACGAAACATTGGACCCCTTGCGACCGCTAGGCAGTGAAGCAGGCGGTCCACCGGAACTGGGCTTGCGGATCTGTGATGCTGGGGGTCCACTGACCCCAGCTGCTGTGATATGAAAAAGGTGTGGCCGTTAAACCAGATATGTTCTGGTGCTGGGGCAAACAAGACGCATCGATAGTGATTCACTTCCATGAAAAAGGGGGTGGCGAAAGGCGGTCGAGAGTCACTGTATCGTAAGGCGTTGAGAGCCGGGGGATGCATGGCATTGCGTCCGCTAGGCCTGCCAGGGCCCCTGCGATGCACCATGTCCCTGGCACTTGGATAAATGTAGAACCCTCTCAGTATCCGGGCAGGAAAGAAGGGGCCACACAGATCAATCAGAGGCTGCTACATCAGTTGGGGTGGCTGTTGGCTCGCGCTCGTGTGTTCGCGGTGTGGCACTCGCTGGATGATTGCTGCATCTGAGTGCCTCTTGCTCGCGAATCCCCGCGCCTGCTAGCAAGCCCAGCCAAGCAGCCTGCTTGCCCAATCGCCTGTCGTGCCGGGAAGGACGGGAGAATTTCACGAGGGGCGGGGCAGACTAGAAGCAAACGAACAATCCCAGCAACAACAGTGCCAGCAGCTACTTGTCATACTGTCAACGATTACGGGGCCCATGATGAACAGTGTCACTTGGGCTGGACATGACAAATACAATTGTCTGAATTGGCCGTCAGATTTCTTACATATGTCGATGGTCTGAGACCCAGCCTCAAAATTTCGTCATGGGAAAGGTTGGTCGACCTTTCTTTCGTAAAAGACCCCCTTCCATGTAGTGGGCACAGCCCAACAACAAGTGGCGACCCACCCCCCCCTCTAATCGACTGACGGACAGAGGCCAGAGGCTGAGGACCAGAGAGTACCAGTGAGTGGAACCAAAGAGTGCCTCAACCAACAGTGTGTTCGCGGAGCAACACAAACAATACCAGAAGTGGAGCTGAGGAAGAGCGAACGCACGATGAGAGGGGAGTCGGTTCGCTACTGCCTTCTTGGTGCCTGTACACTTGCCTGCCGCATGCTTGCTGCTGGGGAGAGGCAACAGGTGTGGGTCCAATGCTGCTGCGGTATGCAGACCAAGACAACTGATACTGCGACCTGCGTGCTGCTCCTGCCCGTGCTCCGCGTTTGCTGTGCCTGGGGACAGGCTCACGTTGTGACTTTTCTGGCAGGATAACCTTCACGGGGTCCCTTCAAACGTTCCTTCAGGAGGCTCCTTCAGGGGGTTCCTTCAGGGGGGTCACTGAGGGGGGGTCACTGAGGGGGGTCCTTGTACGAGGGTCTCTTAAGAGGGGTCATTCACAAGGCTCCTTTCGGGGGTCCTTTAGAAGGATTCTTTCAATGGGATCCGTTAGGCGGTCCGCACCAACCTGGTCGGACTGGTGTACATTGTGCAATATTCCCTTCCCCACCAGCTCAGTCCTGATACCCACTTCTTTATGGCGCGACTCTGGGCGAGAAGAAAATTGCTTTGCGGGGGGGGGATGGCACGGAAGCCCATTTCCCCACCCCTCCCTCCCCCTCCTTGGTCGCCGTGCCGGGAGGGGGATTTGGGCTGGGGCTGCCCTTCCTGCCGTGCCGGGGGAGGGGGGGGGTCCGACCCCAACATACATGGCTCAAAATGATCCCCACGTCGCGGTGATCATTTTGACTACACATATGCGGGGGAAAATTTTTGAGTGAAAAAAAATTTTCCGGGCCAAAATTTGTGTTCCGGCGCCTTTGGTGGCAACAACCGTCCTTACACAAAACAAAGAGCCCGGCACGGAAGCCCATTTCTGGAGCCCCCCCCCCCCTCCTTCGCCGGGCGCCCATGCCATCCCCCCCCCCCCCCCGCAAAGCAATTTTCGGGCCGCCCTGCCCCAGCTGCACACAGGGAAGAGCGTAAATGAAAGAGGTCCAACACGGTCCAACAACGAGGAAGGGAGGTAGGCAGGAGGCCGGGGGGGGGGGGGGGGCAGGGGCGGGGGAGGGGGGGTGGAGTGCCTTGCGTTGTACACTATCGGCTGTCATACGCTACTGGTTGGCCTTTCAGCTGCCTCACGCCTTGCCGTTTGAGAGTGCCCACCAGCAGACAGTCGGGACTCGCCCTACCCAAGGTGGGCCAGTCTGTGTGTGAGTGTTGCGGCCGCACGCGTGCTCTTCGTGCGCAACACATGCTTTTGGTGTTTCGTGCACTTGGACACGTGGTTAGGTGTGGGCTGTCGGCGTGCAGGGGTTGGGGGCTTGGGGGGTGACGTTGCTCCTCATGGGACTGTGTGGGGGTGGAGGGCGCAGTTTGGAGCGCTGGGGTAGCGGCTCATGGGGCAAAGGGGGCGGCTTGTGTCGCAGTTTGTGGGGCTGGGGCTGCGGGTCTTCGGACTGGGCGATGGGACATGGAGCGGACAGGGGGTTCCTGTGGCTGAGGGAGCAGCCTGTGACACAGGGGGAGCGGTTTGTGGGGGGCTTCTTCTCGGTGCTCCCGTCATAGGAGCCCCTGCTGGCGGTCTAGAAAGAGGGCTTGACCAACGCCTCTGCCAATAGTTGTTTCCCGCAGCGTGACTCATCATCAATGTGTCACACTTTGCTCATCATTGCTGTCTCTTGCTCTTCCGTCTCCATTGCACAATGCTGTACGATGACGATTGGGCAACCACAGTGTTTGTTCCCTGGCTCTAGCCCCTGCGGAACGCTGGGGTTCTAAATCCCAGCGTTCCCTTGTCAAAAAAAGGCATTACTTTGTTGTTGCAAAGTTGCTCGGGGCACGAGAGCTCGTTTTCGAGCTCCCCGCCCCAACCCTGGCAACGGCAGGCTCCAGTGTGTCCACGGCCCACAAACTTTCTGATCGCCTAAGCACACGGACCGGGCGATGGCGGTGGCTTGCGGTGCTTCGGCAGTGGATTACGGGGCTATGGCAGCGGTGCTTGAGCGGCGTCTGGATGCTGCTTGGCGTCGTGGGCTTGCGTCGAGGGCAGCTGCCTTCAGCGTGCTGCCATTGCACTGCGCTGTTGCACACGGCCGCTGGGGCTCTGTGTAGCTGTATGCAGCTGCTGGGGAGAGAGGGAGGGAGGGAGGGGCTGAAAGGGGAAGAAGCGGAAGGGGAGGTGGCAGTGTCATTGCGTGCGCGCGCGCGTGTGTAGTGTGTAGTGTGGGGGTGGGGGGCAGACAGAAGGGCGGGAAACAAAGGATAGAGACCCAAGGAACAAGGAGCGCTGTGGCACAAGAATGAGAGCAGACAGCAGTGCGACCAACTGAGGCAGGCAGAACCTCCAGGCACCGTAAGATTCTTTGTCACTCCCAGCGTGGCCTCCTGCTTCGTGTCTGTGGCCTCAGTCAAACTGGCGGGGGCCGATGGGCTGGGGGATCTGCTGCGCCCTGGTTGAACAGGGGAGGGGGGCGGTTTGGAACGAGAGCGGCCCGTGGGTGATGAGGACGACACACTGGACCTTGTGCTTGCGCCAAGGTCACTGTGATCGCTCGCCTGCAAGGACACGAGACACACAAGGCTGTGTATCAGTGTGTTAGTATTAAAGCCGGCCAAAGAGGCATCAGAACTCCGAACTCAGGTTTCACTGATGATCGTAGGCACTCAGGCATGTTGAACTCCGCAGTTTGAGCAGTGTTGAATTGAATGATTTGGGCGGTGCACACACACACACACACACACACACACACAAACACACACACACAAACACGCACATGCACACATGCCACCCCACTTCCAGGGTAGTGTCCAGAGCAGCAAGCTAGGTTCCGGCCTCAACACACAACCACTGATGGAGGATGATAGGGAGACAGCATTGTGGCCTGATTGGGGACTACCTATACTCCCAAGCCAAGGCAATGACGTTGGCAAGGTAGTGGGTGTGGACCATTGCATATTTTGTCAATGTTGTGTACACCCAAATATGGCCATTCTGTTGACTGTTCACTTGACTCGCACCCGCTCCCCCAGTACTGAGCCCTATTTGATTGCAATGCCTTGGATACTCTGTACAGCCTTTCTCTCGCGTTGCACGGGTCCTGCACGTGAAAGCTGCGGTATACATTGTCTTGTTTGGCAAAAGATCTTAACGCCCAGGGCCCGGGGAATGGCCCCCAGCTGCGCTCAATTCCACGCCAAGTTAGGTTGTTGGCTGCTTGATGAGCCTTTGAGTTTGCGCTGGGTGTTGCACTCCCACACTGGTGGCGAGGACGCTATGCCCACCTGGAGCAGTCAATCCCAGCACCCACCCCTGCACGAAATTTGACTGCCCTCGTTTGGGCCTGAGCCCCTGCAAATGTCTCTTTCTACCCCTATGACTCTAGCAGTGGGTACTGCCCTCTGGGCCCAAACGGCTGCAGAGCTGCTGTGTATGGAAAACACAAACAACACCAAGTTCAGTTTTGTGTGCGCCATCAGCAGTCTTTTTTGGCAACATCCTGGGGTCCCTTGGGGAGCGAAGGAGGGGGGGTTAGGGAACTGATGGGACAGATGGGAACCTGATAAGAGGGTGTTTGATACACACCTTCGAGGTCTGTGGGAATCCCACGGCTTTCAGTCCCAGAAAGAGCTGAGCCTCAGGGGCCTTGCTCCCGGTGACCACTTTGTCAACAGGAGTCAGGGAGCAGATCGTGTTTTCCTCGGACTTGCTGTTGAGCTGATGCAAAGCCACATCGCCAACTGCCACCGTACGAGGGTCGGTCCCAGTGGTCTCATAGACCTGGGCAAAAGCAATACCACTGTTGATCAGGCCCCAGTGGGTCAGTGTGTAGTGTGTGGACAAAGGGCCATACCGTCAGTCATTATCGCTTCATTGTACACGTCACACATAGGGTAGGGAGATGGAAAGGGGGTGGGCAGGAACAGGAGAAGGGAGGAGGGGGTTCTCTAGCCTGAATGTGGTCAGCCTGAGGAAGGGACCGGACACAATGTCACACACTGGTGGGGGGCGGGGGGGCACAGCGCCCTGTGCCCTATTCGGGCTCCTTCTCCGTCCGGCCTTTGAACCCCTCAGCAGTGATTCAGCGCTGGGCATGTATGGGCGGCAGTGGCTGAAGCATCACAGGACCCACGCTTCATGTCTTGAGAGCGTACTCCCACAGCACAGTGCACAACAACACAATTCCCAACAACGATGTCCCATTCCTCGTACCGTGGGTTTGCAGCATGTGTGACTCACTGACTGGGCCCTGGAAGGCCTTCCCTTGGGCACGGCCGGAGCAAAGGCGTCTGTGGGGGGTCGTGTGTGTCCCAGGGAGCTCCGCATGTTGGCTAGTACTTCTGTGCCGCCATCGTGGCATTGGCGCTCTCCACTAGGTCGGCGATTAGAACCGTCCCGTGCCATTCTCGCTGCAGGTGTCACAACGCTGTGTATGCCCCCCCGTTCCAGCCAGAAAAATGCAGCGCTCCGGCGACCAAAAAACCACCTTTTTGAATGGTAGTTGCGGCCATACAAGGTGCAGAATGGTGGGGGGACTTGGAAGGGGGGGCCGCACGCAGGTCAAGAAGCTCTGCACATACACGTCCTGGTATGCATATGCAGCAATGTTCAGCAGTTCGAAATTCCAATGTGTCCACACAGATCATACAACTTGATCATACAAACATACCGACATCATTGCTTGATCGCTAATGTTCTTGTGTAGCCTTGTTTTGTCGACCAAGACCACTGGTCAGCATGTATACCACTAGGACAGCTTCCACTTACCTACTGACTGTGCCCTATGGCTGGCACCCTGTTGGCCAAAGGTTATTGGGTTAGACGGTTGCTAGAAGGTTGCTGGATGGAGGAAGGGTGGCCAGAAGTGGCCTCAAGCTAACTGGCTTGGGTTTCATGACCTCCCACAGCCTTTCAAGCCGGGATCCTTGGCGCCTAAACACAATTATTCATGGTAAGACTAAATGCATCCGGAGGGGCCCGGGGGGGGGGGGGGGGGCTGTTGGGGGCCGGGGCCATAACGTCAAGTTTTCAAATAACCAGCACGATCCTGACCTCATGCTGGACTAACTCAGTTCAGCTCAATTCTGTGCATGATAATGTTTCCTGTGGCATCCTCAATGCGGCAGTGGCCCGGGGGAGGATATTTGTGTTGAAGAGCACCCCCCCCCCCCCTGTAGTCCTGTCCCGGCATGCAATGCAGGATGTAATGCTGCTGCTGCTACTACTGCTGCCGCTAGTGCTGATGGTGTATTGACTACTACCAAACCCACAACATCTCAGAATTTGTCTTGCAGCTGTTGTGCTAGGCTTGGTTTGTGAACGAAAAAATAGTCTCAGGTAGGTCATGGAAAGGTCTACAATGGGGTTTGGACCTCTCACTTTGAGGTATGCCTCCCAAACATATTCCACTAGGGCATGGGCCATCTCTGAGATGGTTGGGGATGTTAAAACGACCAAGGACTGAAAATTTTTCCAAATTGCACATTGCACACACAAATACAAGCAAAACACTGGGTCTGTTGGGATGTGATGAAGAAAGGAAACTTCCTGTTGGTCATGTGCATACAAAAATTTTCCGGCAACGTTGGCACCAAGACTCCAGCAAACAATGGTCAGGACCTATGTGGTAGCCGTAGGCCCTGGTAGGGCCTCAAAAGGTCAGGTGTGGACCCGCCAATTAGCTCCAGCCACGTCTGCCTTCACACGGCCTTCATTGCCCCATCAGTTCCAATGTATGTTCCAGGCTGTTGCCGTGTCCAGTCCTTCTTGCTGCTCCCTCACCTCCCTGCAGGGGCCAGTGGTTGTTTGCAAGCTTCGGGGTTTGGGCTTTAGCGCCAGTGTACAGCATGCATTGGCCCGTGTTGGGGCGGTGGCTTCTAGATTGTGTTCCATGTTGGCTCTTACTGATTGTCTCGTGTGCTTGCTTGTGCTGGCCCCTTCGGCCACACCCCTTTCATTCGGGTGTCACCGGGTCACGGAGGGTGCAGGGTGTACGTCAAAGGTCAACCGAGCTGATGGCTGCCACCAATCATGGCTTTGTGAGTGGTCCTTGGGATTGAAAAACCCCAGTGGGTACTGGATCTTGGTAGGTCACTACACACAGCCACACACATTGGGTCAGGTACACTGGGGTGTGGTGTTGCTCGGGTGTGTACAGGAGTTGTGTGTGTGTGCAATCGGGGTTCCGCAGCGCGAGCCTTCTGTGCTGCACGTGATTGTGGACGCCGTGCCCGGAGAGTGCGGCGCCAGCCATTCGTCATCATTGCCCGTCTCCGCGTTGTGCTGGCACGGTGTTGTGGCAGGGTTAGCAAACAGTGCTTGTCTGGTTCCACAAAATGGGGCGTGGTCCCGTGGTGAGCGTGATAGCGCCCCGGAGCGCCATCTTGTGGCTGGCGTCCCACCACTCACAGAGACCCTTGGTCTCTTGGAGGCCAGAGTACAGTCCTCCACATTCAAGGTGGGGGGGGGGGGGACTGTTGGGGTCGGATATCTGAACAGGCGAACCACATAGACCAGCGAGTGACTGCAGCCGGCCATAGGCCAACCGGCATCGGTTGGGGATGGCTTTGCACTGTGTGCATTTTCGTTGGTAGGCCCCAGATGGTGAACAAAATGACCTCCTAGGAACACAAGATGCAGCAAAGCACAATTCATCTGAAGAATCAAATCCGTGCACTGCTGGTTCAATATCACAACTCCACAGTACACTTATCAGGACATCAACTGCCGTTGGTTAAGCGCCAAAGGCCATCAATTCACCGAATCTTGCCACCGATGACTTCAGGCCGTCCTTAGTGAGGGAAAAAAGGGAGATATCTCGTTCCGAAAGAAGAGCCCTGCAGCAAACGCAAGGCTGGCTACGGTCTGCCCCCCCCCCCCCCCTTCTCCTTCCATTCAGTCGTGGCGCTCTCTGCGTGTGCCCCTGACCCGACCCCCCTCCTCCTACACGCTCCAAGGCACACACCTTCACATGCATAGTGTCAGACTGCAGCGGCAGGTGCTGCAGGGGCAACAACAGCTCTTGGCCGGCCCAGTCAGCGTTGGCTCTGCTCGGGACTCGGGCGCTCTCCTGCGTGACGGGCCCATGGGTCAGCTCCACAAAGACCTTCGTATCAGGGGCGCCCTTGACGGGCAGATGAGCCGCAGCGACAACCGTGACCAGGACTTCCAGAGCATGCGGAGGCATGGGCAATCAGTGCCCATGCGCGGGGCCGCGCCCGCAGGAGCAGGGGACGCTCAAAATAGGCTGGACACCAGCGACACTGCAACGTCTATGGCAGATCCGCACTTCATATGACTGCATGGAGGAGGTGTGGGCGCGGGCTGTATTGTGGTGGAGCTGAGAGGTGGCGACAATTTGAGGATGCAATTCAAAGCACTTAGTTTGGGATGCAATGTTTGTGACTTTTTAGAGATGCAGAGATGCAAAATCTGCAATGTAATTCAGGGCGCCTCTTTTTGGGATGCAATTGTAGGATGCAATTTAGGGAATTCCTTTCAGTTTGAATTGGGATGCGTTTTAGTGCAGCTTTGAGGATGCCAACCTAACCCAAAACTCTTTGTGTGAATGCTCTCTTTGGATCAGTAGTGGGAACCTCTTCAATTGGCAAAGTTGTGCTCGGAGGGTAACTTGAGTGGGATTGAGCCGGAAACTCTCTATGTGCCCACAATGTGCCTACTGAACAGGACTGCCACTTATACTAGCTGTAATGTGGAACCGTGGGTCTCCTACGAGGGATCGTTCCCATGGGGATGGGAGGACGTCTGCTGTGTTGGGGCGCACACCTGCATACTACTCATCACACAGCCTCCTAGGCAAGCGGTGCTACTGCAACCATTAACAACACCTTAGGGATGAATTCTCTACAAGGGAGGAGACCGCTGTCACCACCACCACCCTTGCGCACATGCGAGCGCCTACGGCTACCGCATCCCTGCCTACCATCAAAGAGGGTGCACATTACGCGAAAATATCACATTTTCTTGGTGCCACACACACCCACAAGGAGCAAGCAGTAAACCGAAAGCGGTGGCACAATGAAGAGGTGGCAACATTGCACATCAGTCAAAATTAGGCAACACAACGGAACCAGACCATAATGCAAGTAGAAGGGAACCAGCCACTTGAGATGGTGTTGTAGTAATGGAAATACCCCCCTCTTATAATTATGCCTTGGGACAGAGCAGTGCTGATCCACTTGGTGAGGCTGATGTGTCGCGCGTTGTGCATTGGACAGCCTTTGCAATTACAACAATGATCCCAAGAAGCTTGTTGAGCTGGATCATTGTTGGTATGATGATTTTTTGGCCACATCGTTGGCCTCTTTGCATGGTGAGTGCGCCGCCTGGGATCCCAAGGGGTGCTTCGTTTTTTTTTTGCATACTCTTCTCCATGTGTTGTAGGATGTCAGATATAACGGCTAGCTCAATGGCATGCAACTGGTCCCAGCCCATTTTGTGATCCTCACCCCCATTAGGTCCTGATACTGTTTATGCAAAGTCCGCACGGGTGCGGATCCACATTTTCGCTCTCTAAGTAACTTGATTCCATTTTCCCCAAAAGCAGAGTTTTGTGCTAAGTGGGTGCATATAGGACGCAGACATATTGGGTACACAGAGGGTGCATTCTAAGGGCTTAGTGGGTGCGCATAGTGGGAGGATAGTGGGTGCATAGTGGGTGCACAGGGAGTGCATTGTGGGCACATAGTGGTGCCCTTGTTGAGTATTCACTTTCAAGTGTAGGATGTGCACTGCTCGGATATGCGTGCATGCACCATAACAACAAGAACTTCCCACTCAAGAAAAAGGGATTGCGGTTATACTTGTGTATCTCTCACTCATGAGTCACGAGGTTTGGGTCGGGTTGTATGAGGGCTGCATTATGATTGTATGAGAATGTATGGGACTGAGCTAAATGAGTGGGAAGGCTGGAAGGAATGGCTGGGTTGCGGTGGCCAGCAGACCCACATGACGGTGCACTTAGTTATCTGGTTCTGCAAGGGTAGTATGGGAGTGGGGTGCTGCATGATGACGGTTGCCATGTGGTAAGTGGCATACATCCAACACCGAGCGTGCCCGCTCGCTTGCCCTTGGATGAGGTTCATGCTAGCTGGACAACAAGGGAAGTTGTCTCTAAGAACAAGGTCCACACCAACTACAGGAGCTGCAGCTGCAGGGGCTTGAGATGTCAGAATTGGCCACACAAATTGTCCAGGGTGGTCGAAGATGGTTGTGGAAATCCACGCACAATTGATGGGAGAGGTGCAACGATGGCTTGATAGTGACTTTGCGACCAATAGTTGGCAACAATGACGATTAGGATAGCAAGAACTGTAGAAGGTCAATGAATTAGATAAATGAATTGCACACCCAACTGGATGGATTGGAATTGACGATTTCCGTTTATCCAATCCCCACAGTGGCATTTTAATGATGAAACCAAAAAAAGAGACACTCAAAAAGTGGGCACCTCATATACCTTTTGCATTTGTGCGAGGCGTCGTGGCATGCCATGGACTCTATCCTATATTTCATGCCCCCGAATATCTATTGTGCTCAATGGATCTGCCAGTGGTAGCCCGGTCGGGCACCAAAATTGGGCATGGAGGGCTGTGGAAGGTGAGGTTGTGCCTTGTGGTGGCATGCAGCACGCATGCAGTGGAACAACATTCGCCTAAGGTGGCAAGATTGTGGTTAACCAATGCCAATTTCCACTCGATGTTGTTGAAGGGCCTACATCATCTGGGGTGCCTCTTGCAGGCCCCCATTTGACGTTCCTCAAGCACGAGGCCTATGCTCCTAGATATGCACACACACACACTCTCTCTCTCTCTCTGCTACAGCCCCACCTGCTCACCTTGGTGGGAACCACCCACAGTCCATCCCTGCCTACTGTGGTGAACCACCTGCACCGTGCTGACAAAGTACGATATCCCTTTGAACTAAAACACAGAGGGTGCACATGGCACATGGCACACCCCCCCCCCCCTTTTGCTGTGTAATAGGTGGTCACAACAATGGCCAAAGAAACAGTTCTCTCACCCCCCCTGCCCATGAGAGAACAACAACTGACACATGGCATACAGCAAGACATGCACAGAGCCAAGGCAAAATAAGCACAAAATGACCATGCAAGATATGTTGTGGTGTAGGTCTATTCCCAATACGGTATGCATTCTGAAGATGTTTGTTTGCTACAACTCCTGGAGTCGGATCTCAGGGTCGTGACCACTGTTGTTGGTGCCTCACCTTCTAGCTCTAGCATGTTCACAAATCCAATGTGCCTGCGTACCAGGACACAAACCTGTTGACCATGAGTTTATGCACAGATCACACCTTGGAAACAATTGATGTTGTCTTCCCACACACACCAACCAAATCCCCTTGATCAAGGTCTATTCGCAAGTCCTCCCCACAAGGGTCTCTGTGGGTACCAGGACGGTGTAGCTTACAAGGCCTTTTGGAAACTTTGCGCAGCCCCTTGCTCCCACCACTGTTGATGTTGCAGATAGCACTATTCATCAAAGAGGCCAAAGTCTCCCACACGGGTTCCCGCCGCTGCTCCCCTAATGGGTTGTGTGGCAGGGTGCCTTCTGCACCGACAGAACTAGACACTCCACAGCTGCTTCGGCTGAGCGGGTGGCTCTAGGGACTTCTTCATGGATCTTCTGCTGGCATTGCTACCAAGCATTGCGCGCACGCAGGGCCCAATAGTAAATTAGCTTTCCCGTGACCACCGTGAAACTACCTACCACCAGGAAAGCGACGTCCACAGGGGAAAAACAGCAGATTCAGACCGCAATCTGGCATTTTCAGTTAAACATAGTTCGTTTAACCTGATTGCCTGAGCTTTTGGACTGAGTAAGAATTTGGGTAGTCCTGTGCATGGCAGTGATTGCTGTGTTCACCTTGGCCATCGGGGAAAACGGGCCCAAAATAGCCTACTTTTTGCACAGTGCAGGCACAGCGCACTGATGTTCTGAGGCATCAAAAAAGAGCTGTGGTTTGGAGGTTGCGGTTTGGCTGACACTCAACCTCCTCATCTGTCCACCCAGATTCATGCAGATGCCTCAGGGCTGGATGGACGGGTGGGTTGATGAGTCCGAGGCGCTTGATTGGCGCACCATCGTAGTGCACAGCCTCACTTGACCGCTGGTATGCAATGCATGGGCATGCATCACTGCATGAAGGACCGTCAATCTTTGCCACAACACCCTCCCATGTTGAGCAGGGAAACTGACGATGAGCCAACTGGAAGGGCGTGTAGGATGTGCAACCACACATGACTGCAACAGACAGACGGATGCAGGTGGGCAGGTGGGCAGGTGCTGGGAAACATTGATGATGAATATTGAATGAGAAATTGTCGTCGGCACGTCTTCAGTGATGAGTGGCAATGATGTTGTATGTTGTGATTTGCAGTGTGAACATCTGAGTTGTGCAAATGGCGGCGATTTCATGATTGGCCAACGCTATCTCACTGCCGTGGAGAACCAAGCGCCCCATATCAGGCTCCCACCCTGCACTCCCTTCACTGCCAGCAACATGATGGCTCTTTTCTGGCGGAGTGGGGGATTGCCATAAAGGCCACATAAAAATTGGGGGCGTCCCGTCAGGGAATGTGGGTGTGCTGTTACATGTCATGGCAGTGAAAACAAGGCAACCATGTGTCCTGCCAAGCACATGTGGGAAGTAGGCAACACGACAAACAGAACTTGCCCTCACTAATTTGTAGCCCCCCAGCCACCGCAGGGACAACATGGGTGGATGACAAAGGTTGGATGCAGCAGGGTGCATCGCGCACCAGACCGCAGCATCTGGCGGTGATGGAATCATTTCTTGAAAGCTCGTAACCCCTTCACCTTGTCCAGGGGCTGACGCCCTCCTCAAGGAGCCCCCGCCTGTGCTGACAGACAGACAAGACCACAGATGAAGGAGAAAAGGCCCAGCGGGTGCATGTGGCACAGTGAGCAAAGGGGAGTGTTTGTCTGGTGCGCGCCCAGCATGCTACTTTTGTATTAAGTATCCCGGCTTTAACCCCGGATTTACCCTCCCCCAGAAGAGCCCCCAAAGTCGACCAAGAGTGGACCACAAACCTTCCCTACAAAGCACGCTGCATACGTCGAAATAGCTGAATTCAACATCAACATGTATTACTCATGTATCGGCTAAAACAATCTTTACACCACAAGTGTGGGCATCAATACATTCATCACAATAATGCTCCTGGCACTTGCCACAACCTGTGATGGTGGCGCGCTTCTGAGAACACAAGGCACACACATCTGCCTCATCCTCTCCTTCATCTTGCGTGGCGGCCGAGTTGCTTTTCTCAGTCCAAACATGAGGCGGGACATGGTCCCATGGTCGAAAAGGAGGGTGACGGACCTGCCTCCGAATGCAAAATTGGGTGAAATGCAACAAAACACGCACGGACTGGCTACATAACCCAGGCTAAAAGTAGGGCTCCGTATCAAAAGTGGCCCAAAAAGATGCCCTTCGCGCGGAAAAGGAAGGATGGAAAGAAGGCAGGTTGAGTGCAGGAAGAGCAACAGTGGTGCATGAAGGCCCGGAAGTCACGATAGGGCCTGGCTGGCTAACCGGGCAGGCAATCGCAACCCCATCGCAGGAGGTCCAGGGAGAGGTCTGGCTTCGCCAGAAGGAGCAGAAATACAGGCGGCACAGCAGCCCCGGTACTGCGCCGTAAGGTGTGCGTTGACCAGGGGCGCAAATCCGATGGACTCATTCCGAAGATTCAGGAACTTTGAGGGCCATGAAGCAACGGATACGTGGTTCCCAAATGCCCCCTGTGCATAGGCAATCGTCGCATCAAAGAGTTCGTCTGCCTCGTGCCGAATGTCACTGTGAGGCCACTATGGAATGGGCTGTGGAATGCTGCTTGGCCTAGCTCAAGGAGGGCCTGATCCTTTACCTCCTCCTTCGCTTGTCTCGCCCACTGTCAGCAGTGACAGCACAGTGACAATGATGCGCACAGTACCATGCCATACGAGAGCCACAGCCGCATTGGCTGCACACTGGTCAATGGCCTCACTCAGGCGCTCCACACACACAGACGCCCTGGTATGCATATGCAGCAATGTTCCACAATTCACTCAGCTGGCACATAATGTATCTGATCCTCATCCAACATCCAGCTCTGCGATTGGTGGATGTGTTTGTCCTTGATTGGCCATGTTCTGTCGGCCAAAACAGCTCGCTTGCATTTACTACAGGGGAACGGGTGCACGGTGCGCGCACGGTGCGCACTGCTTGGGGCAATTACCCAACTTTCACCCCCCAATTGGACCCCACAGAACACCAGCACACAGCAACATTGGAACCCAGAAAACATCCAATCACATGAGTTTCTTGCAGTCCAAAGTGCATCTGGTATGTACAGAGCAAAAAGGATTCATGTACAACATACAGATATCCAAACGCATACGTACAGGAAGCTGAGCAACAATGCTCACCAATTATATTGCCTGCAAAATCGACGGTCACTGTTGCCTTACAAGGAGTCCCAACATAACTTGGACTCCATGTGCCCTGTCGGCCTTCACCAATTGAACCACTGCCTTCCCAGTCACCTCATGTTGTATGTGTACGTAATCACCAGGACGTTGTGAGGGGCCCAGAATAGTAGCAGGAACCCGCTCATTTGCACTGCTGCGGTTGTAGAAGACAGGGGTACCAGCGCCAACCCTAGACAACGACATTGTGTTGCTGAGCTATAGACCAAGGAATAGCATGTGCAATGCAGTCCTGAGGGCATGCAGGGTGAAATGGGGCACCAGCTCAGCAACACGGCACCTCATGGGGCAACAGCAAAGCAAAACAATGGCGTCAGGTAAATTGTCTAAATAAAAAAGATGCACGGCGCGCACGGTGCATCCCGCTCCCCCTATGTGTCCTTCAGGCTCGCCACATAGGCTCTGAACATGGCTGGCACTCCTTCGGCCAGGCCTATTAGTTACATGCCCAAAGGTCAGGAGGGTGATGAGGTGAGGTGTAGGTTGGGGAGGTTCAGTCCTGTGTATTACCGTGGAACCGACAAAAGTGCTAAGGTGATCAAAGCTGTCCCATCTGCCGCAGCATGGGCAGGGGGTCCAGAGGGGGATCAAAAAATCTTTGGGGTTTGGGGGGGCATTTTTGAAATCCCTGTTTCATTGTATGCATTTTGAATATACACAAGAGGGTAACATCTTCTGTTACTATTCACCACAAATGAAAAATGGTAGGGCATTCTGGCACTCTAAAAGGAATGCAAAGCCCTGGTCTTCCATCGGTGACTCAACTGATGAAATCGGTGAGTGAATGCGAGGGTCATTTTCTTGAGGGTCCGGTAGGTGTAACGATAGGAAAAGTTTACCTGCCGTGTTACTGATTCGCTCTCTTGTCCTCCTTGCTGAGCTTGGCACGTGAGGGGGGTTGGGCGCTCAGTCCCATGGAGGGTCATCACTGAGTCCACTTTTGGGCGGATAGAGCGCAGGGCGGGGGCAAGTCAGGCAAGTGGATATGCATGGAAGCAAAAAGAGTTGGCCAACGTCATGTCAATAAACCTGACAGTTGTAGAAGTAACGAAGGCCTGAAGTATTGTACAGGGCATCTGAAGAATCATGACTTGCATGGCCAGGCAGTTAGCAGGCAGTGGCATACTTGGTCCATTTGCGATTGCCCCAACTACTGAGCCAAACTGCACGACACGCAATGTCTGGATTGCATGAGGCACAGACGGCCCCTCCCATGGGGGCATTTCAGTTCAGTTGTGGACCCCACTACCTGCAGTATGAGCCGGGGGGGGGGGGGGTCCCGATGGGCGAGGGGGGTAAAGGGGGGGCCTTAGGGGCATTTTTGAATTCCCCTTTTGTTTCCGAGTATTTGGAAGATAACAAGTCGGGAGGTCACACACACAAGTCGGGGGGTAATACACATACATTGGATGGAGGGCAATGCACACAAGTGGGGGGCAGCCATGCACGCCGAGGATGTCTCACACCACACCTACTCGACATGACCACAGCGACATGAAACCCTTCGGAACACAATTACAAGGCCAAGGGCGTAGTCCTCAGAGAGTACAGATGCGGATGTCAGATCATGTGTCCGGGGTGGGGGACGGGACCTTGGGCCACCCTCTTGCTTTGCAAACCTGCACCTGATGCGTGACCGCAGTGTACACTCGATAGTCGGCTTGGACAAACGGTGAGCCAGAACAACAAAACGGAAAGGAACTGTTCTGTGGGCGGGACTCCCGCCTCATTGGGACACACAATTGGTGCCCCCTGGGCAAACATGCCCTGGTAGCACGGTCCAGGGTCAGGAGGTAGCATGAAAATGCACCACAGGGACAAGAAGGCGTGGCAGGGGAAGTGGTGAGTGAAGTGGGGATCTACGTGTAGTGGACGGGAATGCAGTACGCTGAATCGACGGGGGGGTTTTGGTCAGTGGCTTTGCGATCTCGATTGGGGATCATCAGGAAGGCCACCACCAGTGGCCTTGCCTGTGAACGCCCTGGCGGCGCACCTCAGGTCCGGCCGATGTACAAACCCAACGAGTCGTGGGTTGTCGGGATAGCGATTGCTTACGAACACCGGGGGAGGGGGGGTGGGGTGTCATTTGGGGCCCTGGCCAGCTACGGCCGACCGACCACCCCACCCACACCAGAACAACTTTCCTCAGGAAAAAGTTGAAATTCATTGAATGCGCCCGAAATTGAAGGCTGATTTCAGGTACCCAAACTTTTGTCGCTGTCTGACCCCCGTGCGGGGGGGGGGGGGGGGGCACTAAGCAATCTCCAGATCGTGACCCGATCATGAGGTCGAGAGGCTAGTCCCGCACTCGTGGCCCCACGATCGCTCGCGTTGCCCATGGGGGGTCAGAGGCCCAGACCAGGGCCTAATCGCCGCATGACAGTGCAGTGAGCACTGCTACGCTTATGATAGCATGTCAAAGGGAGGGTCCAATCGCCGTGGCATAATATATGTCATAATGGGACTGTTTAGAAAGAGGCCTGATGGCATAATCCAGGACGGCTACATATGCGGCATGAGGCACGTGCTCTAGGCACCAGCCGCCTTCATCTGCTGCTTCAACGCCCCTGTTCACCATTTCAAGGCATCGCCCCCCCACTCCCGCCCTGTTGCCGTTACAATCCGGCACGCCCTCGTGGACTACATTCTGGTCTGCAGGGGAACTACCGTCACTATTTTGCCCGCCCGGCCCGTCAATGAGGTTCAGACGTCAATGCTCAGGACAGAAGTGCCATCGGCAAAGCCCCACAGCAGCGGACCGGCACGTGATGCAGCTAATGTGCACACCGAACGCCTCTGTGGTATCTATGTCGGTTTGGGGGTTCGCGGAGAAGAGGGGCTTACACACTGGTGTTTTTGGAGCGATTTTACCACGCAATACTGCGAACGACACCCAATACCAGCGCATCCATTCATTGCATCTGCCTCACATGTGTTTGGGCACAGCTCACAGGGTGCGTGGGACTAGCAACAGGGCACAGGGCACAGGGGAACATGGGATCTCCTGCCAATGCAATACTGCAATCCAAGCATCCATCTGAATCACATGACACCGTCTGATCCGCCACCGGTGCACCAAACAACCCCAAGCAACCCCCCGTGCCAATCGATGACACTGCATTTGGGCAGATCATTCCAAACTGTGTTCTGGAGTGTCTGCAGCGCCGATGTGGGAAGGGGTTCGTACTCAAATGGAACACCACCGTGGGGCGACCAGGCGGCCTTTGTCACTGAGGATCAAAGGAGGGTGGGGGAGCCGGGCGCTGTACCCACGAAGCAACAGCGAGATGCATAGCCGCAGGCTGTTGGCTTGGTGTTGTGTGAAAAGGGACACGGTCTGGTCATGTGCCTTTCAAAGAATTGGTGAACGAATTTCTGAATATATTTGTAATGGCCGGATTGCCTACATGTGAAGCAAAAATTACCAAACGTCAAAATTAGCCAACGGAACCCATTTTTTGGTTATTTAGTTTTGGGCAATTTTTTTGGTATTGTTGCAAAGGGGACGTCACCCTTCCCTGCCACAATGCTGCACAATGCAACGGAAAAACTGATGTGAGTTGCACCATTCATGGTTTAGTTAAAAGGTGGGACAAATGGCTGTAGTGTGATCCAACCAACAGTGCCCAGTGTGGCCCGGCATAGAGGCGGCCTGGCAAAAGGGTTCCACCCATACCCATACCCACACACCCCTCCCGTCAAAGGAGGGGACAGCAAATGGCATGCCCATCTTCTCAGCCCAATTGCCCCAATCAATTCAGTCCGAACACCAAATGTTTGCTGGAGACGGATGTCCCATGGACACCGGGGAGTATTTGCCCGGCGCAACCGTCAGTGCTAACGTTCCCACACCATTGGAAGGGGCAAGCGCCAAGGGGACGACAGGATCTCGTTATATATAATACCCAATACAAAGGCAAAAACACCAGAGGGCGGGGGGGTTACCACCGACCTGTGTTGGGGTGTGTGAAGCGGCAACCGTGCGTGTGGTGGGCCTGTGAAAACAGAGGCAAGGTGCTAGTCAAAGACGGACATCAACACATGTGGACGCCCCTCGTTCTGCCTGGCAAAGCTCAGAGTATTGGATGCTCGGTCCCACCACCAAACAACCCCACAGCCCCCGGAAGTACTCAGGAGCGCACCCATAAATACCCAACAGGGGCCTGCAATGGAACAAATGATCAAGATCTCGGGATTCGCGAGGTGGGGACAAATCACAATTATCAAAATGCCCTTAATTTTTGGTAAAAACTTTTTGGGTAACATTTTTTTGGGTAATATTTGCCTTGGGTAAATTTTTCTCGGACTGTACAGGAAGTTCCTACTGGGGAATTAGGGTCTGTTAGTGCGGTGTATGTGGGTGCATCCCAGTCCAGGTTCCTTTAGTGGGCCAGGAAAATGGCCGACTAGCTGACCTATCGGTTGAAGCAGTACACCAACACAGAGCCAATGGTGATTGGGTCAGCCACTACACCTGCACACAGCGAGACGGTACAACACCAGGATCTTCCTTATCTACATCCAAACTTCCCATTTTCCTCTTTACAAGGAGCGCACACGCCCTGGGCCAGTGGTTATATACGAGACACAAAGCGAACTACACCAATGATCCCTGACGTCGGTTGGCGGGGTTCTGCCTTGTGTGAGGCCTCTGGCGTCCAAGCAAGCGCTAATGAGGTCAGGGTGTCATTACTAGTAGTGGTGCCCACAGTCTTGCGGGACTGTCCTTCGGATTCGAACTCAGGACTGCCAGGTGTCTGTCACACGCTTGCCTTGATACGTCCTGTGCTCCCCGCATCAAACCAGGGGTGCTGGGTACCTCCAGGCGTTCGTCATTGGCTTGCCGTGGTACAACCTGTGCTCCAGCCCGAGGGGTTCAAACCTGGAGTTCCCATGAAGGAGGGAAGTGTGCTTACAGCTAATTGTCATGGGGTTCTACCCAGGACCCCTATCTACAACGCCACAACGCGAGTATGTCCACAGTTTGGGGATGCGAGAATCATGTCGAAGGCCCAAATAACACATCGATGCACCGATTTTGCAACAACCAAGGGAAAAGCAAAGGCTCCCAGTAGTCTGAAGATGCCCCCACCCGCAGTCGCATGCGCATGAACACTCACCCACTGGGACCCTCTGCGGGTACCCATGGGGCTCGGGACGGATACCCGCAGTATTCATGGTTCGCTGCAGCTGCCGTCTGCGTTGACGGCCTTCGGGCACTAGCGCCCAGTATGGCATGTGGGGACACCCGAGATCCATCTCGCGATGGCAGCATCGCTGCACACTGGTAGACTGAGCTGGGAAGGGTGGTGACGGATCTGAAATAGGGTTCCCGCCCACACAGGCAACAGCAAGGGCACAAACAGTTGTGGGAATAACACGTGGTCTTGTGTGGTCAAGGCCGGTGCCTGCAGCGACACCACAGCACACCCTCGTACACGCGCACATGCATACGTGCGCATGTGCACACAGGCATGCACACACACGCGCGCACACACACATCCACACGCACACACACATACACACACACATTAAAATGCCCCCCAACACACACCGAGCCTGAACGCAACGGGGCACAGCAGTGGACAAGCCAAAATTGTCAGTTCAAAATCATGAGGAGTGAAGGAAAACCATTGGGCTGGGCTTCTGTCGAAAAAAGAATCGACATTCTAAAAGACACACCCACCCACATACACATACACATACACATACACACGGGGAGGGGACATTTGTGCACAAACGGCATCTTTCTGGGCCAGCCCCGGAGGAATCGCATTTGTGGGTAAATGGCAACAAGAATGATCGCAGTGGCGGGGGGGGGCAGGAGCGGTGAGATGGAATGGAAAAAGTTCGGGGGAAAGCGGGAAAAAAGGCAGCCAGACACAAGTAGTCGGTGTACTGAACGACAGGATGGGGCCAAGCCTTTTTTTGAAAATCTCTAAAGGCAAAGAGAGTGCATCTTTAGTCATGGCATGTTATGGCAGCTCATGAAAAGGACGTGAATGTGCCGTCATGTCATGTATCCTGTCAGGGCCAGGATTTGTGGAAGTGTTCCCCTGTGCAGTGACGATGCAACACTTTCTGGTTTCCAGCGGCTACCAGTTAAATGAGATGATCCTCATATCGCCATCAAAAAGAGCCCTGAAACACCTTCGTGCTGTGCTTTTTGTTTGGCTAAATGGGCCTTGCCTCAGTGTGGCACTTTTCCAGGTAGAGTTGTGCCCACAAGACCCTGGAATTGGTGTATCACAGGCTTTCCAAATTGAGTTGTTTTGCAAGTCCAAATGTTCCTCAAAAGGTTCATTTGGGAACAACGCCATGGATGAGGCCACTGACATGGTGCAATATTTGGCACCAGCACCCCCTTTGGCCAAGTGAATTGGTGCCAGAGCCATCTGATTCAGATTCAGTGGAAGAAATCATGGTATCTGAGAAGAGAGAAAATTGGAAGCAAGGCATAAGTATGAATGTAGGATGCATGCCCTGTTGACTAAAGAAACAGCAAAGCAGGGAAAAAGCGGGAAAAAGAAGGAAAAAACGAATCGCTACATTTCCACCTCCAAGACGCCTTCTCGCCCTTCTTTCCCTGATCGGAAAGGAGTATGCAATCCTACAGCTTGTCGTCCTCGTCCAGCACAGGCAGTGTGTGGCTTGATGCTGGAGAAAGTCTGAGCTCTGCTAGTCCCGGTGCAGCAGGATCAGCCCATGAGGTGGGGCTTCTGACTTCCTCCACCCCAAGCTCCTGGAGAGCAGCACGCGGCTGCATCATGACCCTCCAGAGATGTACCAGGCGCCATAACAGGACTGCCGCGATGGATGTGGCAGTGCTGATGATGGTCACCCACACAAGGGCACTGTGGTTGTCAGTGCGCAGGACTGCCAACTGGAGGACCAGCTGCGGGCAGTCCTCCACTATGAGGCGGAGGAGGGAGCACCAATCCAACAGATACTCCATTTTGCGGGTGCTGGGGAGGCACATCCCACAGAGCATGCAGGAGAGGAGCTTGAGGACGTTGGGCTCAAGGATCAGAAAGGGGCCCAAAAGATGCAGCAGCAGAGGCCGGGCCTGGACCCAGGTGCGGCAGGGTCCGCTGCAGTACAGCTCTTGCAAGTAGAAGGCGAGAGTGCAGATGTTGACCAGGACCATCCCCCCGAGGCTGATGCTCGCCAGGGATCCGAGCAGCACGACGTCCTTCTCCGGCGAGCGGTAGAGGGACACGATGAAGACGCAGTCGGTGACTAAGTCCACGAGCCCTATCAAGACCCCGGCGCAGATGACGCAAGCATTCCACGCGGCCCTCCGGGGGGAGAGCCCCAGCTCCAACTCAAACTTCAGGAGGCTGGTGGTTGGGGCCTCCATCAGGGCCCGAAGGTAGCTGGCGGTGCGGGAGGCTTCTGGCAGAAGGCTGGACTTGACATGGGATGGGAGGGCGATTTCTTGCCGGCACCGGGCATGCACCTCTTCCATGGTGGAGCCCCTGAACACCCACAAGGTGTAGGTGTTGGTCAGTAGTGGCGAGCGGACGTCCACCTCCACGGCAAGGTGGTTCCCGGGCAAGCTTTGTCTCGCAGGCACGCCCGGGACTGCGGGCCCGTGGCGGCTCCCCACACTCATGAGCTTGTTGATCACGTCTTGCAGGCGCCGGATCTCTGTGAACATGGAGAACTTCGTGATCTGGAGGTGACGTTCGGACGCTTGCATTGACAGCGCCATGTCTGCGACGGCCCGCAGTCGCTCGATGGGCTCCAGAAGCACCACTGTGAAGAGGAGCAGGGCGACCAGGCAGAAGGCAATCATAAGGGCCAGCAGCAGCAGGAGGAAATGCTGCCTGCGCTGCAGTTCTGCTGTCTGCTGCTGCGTCTGGTCACTGATCTCGGCGTCGATGCGGCGGAATTCGGAGTAGGGCACTGCAACGATCAGCGTCAGGGGGAACCTCAAATCGGGGGGCGTACTCGGACTGTCATGGTTCAACACGGTGATCTCCACAGCGTAGGGCACCACTTGAGGGGCGCACTGGCACACCAGACCCCCCGCGGCGACCTGACTGCAACGCGCCGCGCCCGCCTTCACGCATGGACCCGCCGGAGCGTCCCAAGCCCCACTACATTGCAACCCATGAGCAGTGCAGAAGTCGTCACAGGTCTGGGCTCTAGTGGGTGCGGTACAGCCGGTGGGGTCCAGAGCCATGCACAAGAGGGGGACCGTCTCGGGCTGGAACTCGCACACCGAGACGTTCTCGTAGGTGCTGGTGGAGGCCGGCAGCCCACGGAACGAGTCATGTTCCGAGAGGATCCACTGCCCCAGCTGGCGGATGACAGGGTCGTCGCTCTGATCCGGAGTGATGAATTCAAACGCACTCTCAGGAATGCGGTAGCCTTCAGGGATGTCCCTCAGCATGCGGAAGTGCGTGCCATGGGAGCAGCCCGCCAACTTGCCGTCCGGGGTCAGAAGGACCAGCCGGGAGCCGTGGGGGAGCACGGTCTCTCGGAGCCGCAGCTGGACGGTGTCCAAGTCCAGCACCATTGTCATCACCCCATGGAACGTGCCATTGGAAACGTAGGCCCGCACGGGGCGCAGGCTGATGCTGGCCTGCATTGCTTTGGAGAAGGTATACACTTGGGTGTAGTTGCGGCCCACCATGGCCTCCGCCAACTTGTAGTCAGGGCGAGTGGAGAGGGCGTTGCGGAATCGGACCGCCTTCCCATTGTGCCAGTAGAAGCAGTAGTCGCAGGCTGTCGGGAAGCAGGACGTGTTGCAGTTGGGGTGGGGGGAGGTCGCCTCGGTGTACGGCCAGAACTCCCCTGTCTCGTCCCCTGTCTCCGGGTTAAAGAGCGCAGCCTCAAAAGTCTGCAGGTGGCGCTCTGTCACGTTGACGGTGCGGATGTTGGCATTGAAATTCATGATGAGCTCTGCGCCATCGGCGTAGCGCACGATAAATTTGATGCCTGTCTGCTTCATCAGAATCCAGAGACTCATCCTCAGCTGCTCAAACTTTGCCGGTGTGTCTAGAGTCCCGTACCTCTCGACCGTGGCCTGGAAGATGTCAAAGATTGTGTTCACCTCATGCAGGAAGGCCATGATTTGGGTTGTGGCCGTTTGCCGCACTGCGCCCCGCATGCCATCGCTCGCAGTGGTGAACACCTTCTTGGATAAAGCACTGCCCACTATCAACGACTCTGTGGTGGCCGCATTGGCTGCTTCAGTCAGGAATACAAATGAAACCACCGTGACCAATGCAATGGCCATAAAACATAAGATCAGAAGAGTGGGACGCATTGGCACGGTTGCCATTTTCAAGCACAGCCCACAGAAAAGGACACTCCACTGATCTGCAAAAGAGGCGCGGAACACAAGACAAGCTGCAGTGACACTGACAACAGCTTGGCTTGCATGCTTCCAAAAGGCACCAGCTCACCCCAATGTGGCGCAAAGCACAAGACTCGTCTTCCAAACTGCCTCAATGACCCCCGTCTGTCTCTTTACCCTTGCTGGATTGGCCTTAGATATCCCTGTCCATAGGTGCAAACAAGCATGCAGACAGGCAGGCCTAAAATGACGCAACCGAAGAAAATTGGAAATTGGCAGCGTTGGGGAAAACCTTGGAGCTACTCTGATGGACATATCGTTCACAGTATTTGTCCAGCAGACATAGACCACATTCAAAACGCAACCAGCATGCACAGAGCGCAGCCAACACAGACAAAAAATAACAGCACACAACATATATGCAGCCATAACACAGAGAACATACAGAATCCACCCAGCAAGCACGGAACAGACAAAACAAACAAACAACACACAGAGGACAGACCTGCATACACAAAGCAGTATGCAAAGCAAGCAACACTCTGCCGTACAAATACAGAGCAAACATGCTGAACTCTCTTCCCCTGTTCTCCATATTTGTTTCTTTTGCTACTTTGTCCAGCCAGGGTGCACAGTAGCGTCTGGCTCAAAAAATGGCATGGCATACTAGGGTTGGGTGGCGGGGAGTGGGCCCCTCAGCAAGACCAGCTTTCGCCTGTACATGGGGTTTTGGGTGTGTGCATGCGTGCACAGACGTGTATGTGTGTGTGTGTGTGGTCATCATCCTTTTTTCCACCAGGGTATCCACAGTGCACGTGTAACCTTTGTCGGCGGGGGCACTGCTTGTGCGTTTCCTCATGGCTTGCACAAACAACACCCTTGTCGGAGCACCAGTACGTGTTGTTTCCATCAAATTGTGGAACTTTAGCGTTGCTCTTGCATGGGGGGGGGGGGTACACACACAGACCCAAATCAGACACACACCACACACCACACACTTCAGAACACCCACAGAGCCCACATAGGGGGGTGTTGTCGGCACTGGGTTCGATTCCAACCTTGGATTCAGGCCGACTGGCCCTCATGTGCCTGCCCAGAGAGTCAGCACTAGACAATCCAGCCCCCCCCCCCCCCCCGAACACACACACACACACACACACACACACACACACACACACACACACTTCGTGACAGTGATCAAGAGAACCAAACCCACTGTTGATCGCAGACAGGCAGGCACTGATCAAAACGACTCGTCAGGCCACAATTACAAAATTGTCATGGAGGCTAGGCGCCTTTCTGAAAGGTAATGGGACAGGGCACATTGTTCCTCATCCACTGTTACCATGGAGTCACTGCAGTGTTCCCAGTCGTCATTACCTTTAGGTGTGAGGAGGGGAGGACATTGTGTACCTTGCAGCATCACTCACATGCCCCTAGACACACACACACACACACACACACACACACACACACACACAGGCTACACACACACACACACACACCACACCACACACATGTAGATACAAGTGCAACACGCCGACCACACTCAAACACACATGACAAAACCTTTGCACACACTCCCACACAGGCCACAGCTACCCCCCCTTGCGAGAGCAACACCCTTGTCAGAGCAACCATAGGTGTTGTTTCTGCAACTTTTGGATGCGATCCATATGCGTCCAAAAAATGCAGAAACAACACCTATGGGAAAAATCCGCGGAACACAGCGGCCCTGCAGGGCACTACCGAGCTCCCCCTGAGCAAAAAGGGCAAGGATGGTTCTGCAACTTTTGGACAAGCATCGGAGGAGGGTCCCACGGATGGGGCCCAGCGCCAGCAGAAGCGCCACAAGGCAGCCAAGGACGTGGAAGGGAGGGGGGGGGGGGGCACAGCCACAGGATCTCCCCCCCTCCCCACCGGACACCCTGCTCCCTGAGCGGGAGCCGAGGAGCGGCCTCCCCGCTCCCTCTCCCGACTTTATCCCCGCGTTCCAGGAGGGCATGGCAGTGGACCCCACCCCCAACCCCCCTGCCGCCGCTGCCGGCCGGACACCGGCAGAGGGTGGGGCGGCCACAACGGCGTCGCAGCCGCCACCACAAGCGGCACATCCACCCGGGGGGGGGGGGGGGCAGGAGGGCAGCCAGGCGGCAGCCCCACAAAGGGGGGGGGGGGGCAGGGGGACCCCAGCCAGCCCTCGGCACACCGCCGTCCCACGGCCACGGGCAAGCGGCCGGTGCAAGCCGGGTCGCCAGGGCTCTCCACCCCCAGCAAGCCCAAGCGGGGTCGGGGGGTTGCGGGGGCCAGCACAGCAAGCAGGGCACCAGCACTAGGACGCCATCACCCAGCCGCGGCACGCGGGGTTTTCGCTCTGGGCTTCACCAGGTCAGCTGCTGTGATGCCGCCAGGGGATGAGGGGAAGGGGAGAGCGTGGGCGCCCCCAAGAGGATCGGAGACCCCGGGCAAGGGGGCACGGGAGGGCCCACAGCGAAGACACCTGAGGCCTTGGCGCGGGTCCTTCTCTCGCGCCGTGTACACTAAGGGTGAGGCTTGGGGGGCGGCACGGTGGCTCTGCCACGTCCTGCTTCTGCGCTGACCCATGTACGCACAGCGTGCAGGACCTAAATAGGCTGACCTGTTTCTGCAACTTTTGGAACCATGAAATTTGGCGGCTCCTTTTTCTGGTGGTCCATTAAGATCAATTTTTTTTTCTGATGTCATGCTGCGGATGGCATTTTAGGGATGCTGATTGCTGTCTTGCCGTCCATTTATCCACTTCTTGTCCTTTGGAGGTGGAGATTGGGGAATCACCTGACGACTAGTACATTCTCAACACAATGGTCACTGCTTGTGTCTCATCCGCCTCCGTTCGGCAAGCTCACTGCAAGGTTTGGTGCGCTCACTGCAAGCTCTTCCTCACACCCCACTTCCACAAACCCACAATTATTGCACCGAATGAAATGCAGCCAATACACAAAGGCATCCTGGTGGCCTGCACCAGTGTGCATATGTTTATTTATTCATCATGCCAGTGCACAGCAATTTGGGGGATTGTTATGTTCTCCTGCCAAGACATTTGCATGACAAGTGCCTGAAATTTCGAAACTGATAAAAAAAGACAAGTGTTGCTGTGCACAGCTCGTCTGAAGGAACCACACTCGATACGTTTAATGGCCGTGCATGCAAGACATATTTGCTGTCACACTGATAGGTGGGAGGTGCGATGGGGTTGGGCTGGGTGCTGAATTGTTTTCACACAAATGGTGCACGGATTCTCAAGCCCAAACTGAGCTCCAGGGGTTCCATTCCCTGTATTTTATACTACTCAATGTGTTGCAACCACACAGCATCGTGCAGTAAAAAGCCGTACAAGTGGTGAAGGTTGATTTGGCTGGCAGACAATTTCTAATTTACCATGGGGCTTTTCTAAGTGTTGAATGAAGTCTGGACCTTTGCCGCAAAATTGCAAGCCGTTGTGCACCGGGCAAACACCCCCCCAATCTCCGCTTGCTCTACAGAACCCACATCTGCAGAGTTCCCAACTATGCGGTTGACATCCTCCCAATTTATCCACAGTACACAATGGCACGTGCAGACCGAACTGTGGTTCTATTTCTGAGTATTGCACCGTAGACAGTGCTGCTGACTTGCCCTGCAAAGCATCCATGGATGGCCCAATTAGACTTCTCTGCAGCCAAATGCACTCGCGCGAACCCTACACCCCCACCTCCACCCCCACCTCCACCAAATCCACCCAGGAGGACAGGTGTGTGGGGTTGCAGGGGGGCGGGGGGGGGGGGTTCAATCTTGGAAGGGTAAAACCTAATTGAGGTGAGCCAAGCGAAGGTGTCAGTGGAACCTTTGGTGGACTTACCCTGCATAACCCAACCTACCAAGGGCTACTGTTGTGTGAAATATGCAGTGCAAAAACGCTTTGTCAGAGCAAGCTGGCTTGGGGGATTACAGGTGGGGAAAGCCGGGTGCGAAGGGGGACATCCTGCTGAATGTGAGCCTCAGGTACCACGAGCACAAGCAGCCCGCCGTGTATGGGAAAGAGCAACACGCGCAAGTAGCAAGCGTTCATCTGCTTCCAATCAACTGGAATGTCCAACCTGTTGCTCATCCCTCGAAGTACATCACAGAGTGTCCTATCGGAGCTTGAACCATCAGACCCGTTGGTCAACCGTCTACGGCTTGCGGTATGAATGTGTGATCCCTCTCGGAACGGAGCGCTGTTGAAGAGCCTTGTCATGACACCAACCAACCAAGAGCCCCCCTGCCCCCCCACCCCTGTGGGCTGGCCTCAGTGTTGCAGCATGCACACGTACACAAGGCGCCGTGATGGTGTGACGTTGCGGGCGCGGGGTGCGGGGTGCTGCGTCCGGGCGCGGTGCAGCTCTGCAGTGCGCCGCAGTTGCCGAGAAGCGTCGGGTGGATGCTGTGCATCGAAGATAATGTCGCGGCCCTGAGGCATTGCATGCGGGCCCTCAAGTGGACTGCGCAGCTCCCGTGAGCAGGGGCTCGGGGCAGCGGAGAACGCAGGTACAGCGGTGCACACGGCAGTGCCCGTCCAAAGAGGAGCACGGCCTCATTCCGTGGCGGAGACAACAATGTCCTGGAAAGGCTTCTCTTGGGTCACGGCCAGGGTGCTCTTGCCCACCGCCTCCAGCAGACAAAAAAAGAGGTTCGCAGAGGTCTGGCGCTCATCGGGCCCCAGGCAATCTGCGATCACTTTCTTGAATGTTGTACTCTCCGTCTCCGGCACAGCCCTGTGGCAGAGCGGGGGAATCGGAGGCAGCACACGAAGCACTATTTCGGGGAGAGGGGGGGGTCAGGAGTGAACGTAGACACTATTTGGCCCCCCTGAAGAGGCGGCTTGTGAATGGGTGGTGGGTGGGTCTGTGGGGGTTGGTGACTCCCCAGCCCAAGCCCAAAAGCGCCACATTTGAGATCACGACGAAATTCTGACCCTTTTGACCGCACACAATTGGGGGCAGCAACGGCTCAGTTTTGGGCTGCCTGAGGTCTGATGTGTGTGTGTGTGTGTGTGTGTGTGTGTGTGTGTGTGTGTGTGTGTGTGTGTGTGTGTGTGTGTGTGTGTGTGTGTGTGTGTGGCTGGAGGGGGGGTGAGATCTAATCGAATTGGGGTGGGGGTGGGGGTATGGGTAAGCGCATGCACTCGCCCCCTCTACAATGCCCACGTTGGGGCTGGGTGGGACCCGAACACAAGTGCCGCTGCCCCCACTTGTGTGCAACCAAAATGGCCAGAATGTTACGGGGATCTCAAACACTCCATTGGAAATGAAGACCCACTGCCCCCACCCACCCACCCACCTACACACGCACCACAGCATCCTCGCAGGAATACCGCTCGCACACATCTCTACCAAAGTGCCGAAGAAGCCTCTAAGGAAAAAGAAAAACGCCGAAGAGCTCAGAAACGCACACCCCAAAAGAACAAGCAGGCACCCTACACTAGGGGAAATAGCTATCGTGTTTACAGGGCAGCAGGTACCACCAGAGCCTCCCCAGAGAAAATATGCCAAGATCTACTCTACCCATCCTTCAGCAGCTCCCAATGATGATTTCCTTTGTTTTCCAATTTCTTGAATGCCTCTATTGCTGAATTTTTCAACACCTCTCTGTTCTCTCTCTTATGTTCCTGACACTCACCTTATGTACTGTTTGCTCACTGCATCACATCCGCTGTTGTCTGTTTGATAGCCTGATGAAAGTGATTGTCTGACGAGAGATTTGAAATGTAGAAAAACAGACATGCAGTACAGCAAGACTGCAAATTGAGGTAATGCACTCCACAGTAAGGCATATAGGCATCTTTATTCTCTATGCTGAACCTGGTTAAACCTCAAGACACTTTCTGTGTCAAAAACAGAATGACAGGTATATCATGTCCGACTACGTCTAACAAGAGATTGGGCAGGATTCGGCGCAAATCACAAAAGTTTTGTTCACATGGCAATTTGTTTTGCATGGTGTGGCGTGGCGTGACGGTACTGCAAAGCGATTGCACGGTGGCGGACCATGTGGGCAGCGTGTGCCCCGCAGTTCGCACAAGGGCGCACACCGGCCCCGTTTTTCTCATCTGGTCTGGGATCCCCGCCCGCCGCCCCTGGGGAGCGCCCTGTTCACAGGGAGGGTCAGGGGTCGACCGTACACCTACACCCCACCCCAACCCCAACCCCAACCCCAACCCCCAGTGCTCCTCGCGGTGCATTGGGTCTGGGCTCTTCGCGGTGGCTCTGGTACTGAGGGAACTTTATAAGCGCCAACAAATTTGGGTCAGGGTGGACAACGCCACAGTAGCTCTTACTTGGCACCAAGTCTCTGGCACAATGGACACACCAAAGCACCAACCATTGCCATTACCAGCCCGCACAATCAGGGTCCCGAGGCCTTCTCGATCACTTGCAAACGCTCACAGACTCCAAAACGCTGCACTCATGGAAAGGCGGAGTCTGTGAACCTCCACTTCTGGAACATACTGGCCGTGGCTGCAGTACATGCTTCTCCAATCAGGCAGGCAAAAGGCAAGTGCAAGTGCAAGTGTGTGCAAGTGCAGGGAAAACCAAATTGCCATCTCAACCAAACATTTGAAATTGGCGCCGAAGGCGCAGAAGAAAAATGTTGTCCAATCACTACAGAATGCGTGCGTGTGAAGGGAGAGGGGGAGCGAAGACATACCCATGCCCCCTCTGCCCAGCACAAACAACACAAAAGCCCATGCCGCAACGCATGAGGTCGGTCCCATTAGACGGCGTCTGCTTCGCACGGCCCCCGCCCCGAAATGACATGTGATGGTACTGTGAAGTGATCGCACGGAAGGCCCTGTTTCACAGGCTCCGGCGGCATGGGTCGGCATGGGGCATGTCTATCCGCACCTGATGGGGCAGGGGGAGGCAGTGGTGCAGGTATGGTCTGTGATCAATGTCCTGATACGCAGTATTCATGAGCACTGGCCCCAAACAGACCTCAGCAGCTGCTCTCTCCAATGGCACATGGTCAATGATAGACTGGTCTGCGACTCAGAGCCTGGCTGCTGACTCCACGTGAACAAACCTTGGGCAGCAGTTGCGTGCAGCAGCGCGGGGGAGGGTCCAAGGGGTGCAGGGGAGGCTTGGGGGATGGAGGTGGGGGGGCCCCGGTCCTCAAGCCTCGTGCTGCATCAAGGAGGAGGAGTCCGAGGGCGCCCAAAGGTCAAGGTGCACCTCTGATCGCAGGAGGGGACAGCAAACTTGGAAAAACAGGGACCATTGTTCTCCTGCTGCAATATGAGGCGGTGGTTGTGTAGCCCTGTCCTCGCACCTTGTCCCTACCCGCTCTCGCAGCGGCAAGGGACTGCCAGGAGTGAGTCACACCCCCATAACACATAACTCATAACACATGCCCGTTGCGCCCCGCACTCTATGGTGCCTGCGTGGCCCCCGGTGGGGCCACCCGTGTATGCTGTTGGACATGCCCAGCCGATGCCTGCCCTTTGGGGGGTTGGGGGGGGGGTGCCACAACGCCAAAGTAATAGTGCCGGTTGGTAATTGCAGATGTATGCACTGCTTTGAGTTGCCAGAAATGAATTGTTTACGTTGCTTGTGCCAAGCTGCTGGGGAACAGCATTTCTATTCGTGGGAGGGGTGACAACAACTACCCTCAGGGCTAAGGGCTGTGCCACTCTGCACCGCTTGAAAAGCATCTGTCATGCAGCCTTGGCATTTTTGGGGGAGATGTGCTCGATTCTCCCTTACAATGCTTGCTTTGTGCTTGCTCTTTGGGTGCACTCTGACCCATGGACTCGCTCACAGGACCTCACAGGACTCGTGGCTGTCCCCCACAGTGCTTGATTGTGCTCGCTGTCATTGGGGGTATGCCGACGCTCGGAGTCATAGGACTTGCTGTAGTGCAGCTCACCTCCTGGTTGAAGTGGGTGACACGGGACAACTCAGTTCGTCTGTGGCCTTTGCTAGAGTGTTCAGCAGAAGGAGTTTGTGCACCAACCGAGCAACGAAACTCTGAGCCCCCTGTCACCAGCTGGTCACTTTTTCGGGACCTACCTCAGCTGGCAGTGAAACTGTGCAAGCCCACTTCCCACACATCCCACGATGCTGTGGTCTTTGGTGGGGTGGGTGGCCCTGAGCCAAAGCTCCAGGCCATACCAGTGCAGGTGCAAGTTCTGCAGACCCACCACTTAGCACCACCCCAAATAGCGATAGTGATCCAAAACCCCATGGCCCCTGTGTGACATTTCCCACATCGGTGGTGGTGCGCACCCTCCAAACTTAGCGTCTTGGGAAAGACTTCGTGTGAAGCATGCTGGCGCTGGTGTGGGAGGGACATCAAGGGGCAGAAACAGCACTTGTGAGCAGAGGGACAACCCTATCACTCTCATCTATTGAAAATGCTTTTCCCCAGTGGCTTGGAACAAGCAATGTAAACGATTGATCCCTCCAATATTCACACCAGCGTGTACACCGCCAGATTTGTCTCCAGCATGGCACCAAAGCACCCCCCCCCCCCGCGTTAGCTAGAACAAGTTGGTGGTGGTGGGGGGGGGTTGGATACCTGCAATAGAGCACTCTTACCTTTGGGTGGTTAGTTGTTAACGCTGAGTAAATGTGCCAGCTGGCACTTCCGGGTCCAAAACAACAGCATTGAAACAAACATGGTAAATTTGGATGTGGAGAGCCGGTAAAACAGTGCCAAATCAGCGGTCTATTTTCCCTGGAATCAGCCTCACAAACACTGCCAACAACGACCACCATGTCACTCACACGCAAGCAAGGAAACAGACGTGACAGACAGGGCGGCTGCAGACAACTGTACTGGCGTGCTTAGTCTAGCGGCCAAGTTGAAAAACCAAATTTCCCACGCCAATTGGACCTCCAAATTTGCCCCCCCCCCCCATTCCCTGCTGTATGCATCTTGCGTGGTTTACTCCTGTCATGTGGTGCTCCCTGCAGGCTCGCATGAGGCACCCTCATAGCGTTTGGGTCACTCTCCAGGGGCTGTGTCAGGGCATGCACATGGTCCTGGGAGGGGGTCTCACTGCACTGGTGCGACCTCTTGCCCTTGGGGTTCAGGGCAGCTGGTCCATGTCTCAGTGGTGCATGTTACAAGCCACATGCTCCACTGGATACCCATTTCACTGGGCACGTGGCCCTTTTGCCCCTCCCCGCGCCGCTAAAGCTGTGGCATGGCAGTACTCCAGTGCACGTCAGCAGTACATAAGACAGAACAGAAACTCGTCAGCGGCCATCAAAACGCCGCAAGTTTGCTGCTGTCACCAAAGATGAATTGGTGGTCTGTGGGAGGACGCCAATGGGTATGTGCTTGCTGTGGCGTTGTGCTTGCGATTTGGACAAGCGGTTCATGTGAGACCCTGCGACCCCCAACCAGGTCTGGCCCAGGATGTTGTACACATTTTATGCAATTGCGCCATCATGTCGGTGTTTGGAGGCCCGTCCCCTGCCTGCATGCCACAGAGCACAGGGTGCAAATGGGGCAAAATTTCAACTTTGCTGCGGAAAGTATCCGTGGGCGATGAGAGTGGGACACTTGTCCGGTGCTCTCCGGCTCATCTGATGTGGAGAATGTAACACAGGGCCAGGGGCAAATGCACAACCCAGTTAGCGACACAAATTGACACCGTAGTCAGTAGGGGTGTATTGACGTTGGTGAGATCAGTCGCGGTGGTGTATAGCCTAGGTTGTCGCACAAGCGCACATACCCTTCACTGGACGTACAGCCCACCTGCACATAACAGGTAACGGCGCAGTAGGTGGCACCGGTGTTGAGCCCCATGGGTGGTGCTGGGGTTCCGGATCTCCAAATCTTACACATTGGCGGTGTGTAACGTTTCAGGTGTTTCGCGTTTGGGCAAAAGCACGGGTGGCTTGGCGCTGTGGTCCGCGTGCAGAGCCTAAGTGACCACAGTGTTGCGTGCAGCCCCCCCCTCCCCCACTCAGCCCACAGGTATCAACCCGCAGCCCCACACCCAAAAGGCAGAAGACTTGGAGGAGAAAAGGGCGGACAACGATTCGGAGCATTGAGCCTCGTATTCGGCCCTGGTCGCTTCGCTAGGCCGACTGCATTATCGGGTCCACGGCAAAGTGACACCCCTCACTCTTGCACTCCTTCACAGTGAGGCACACGGAGCCACGCCCTTGACCCCCGGGCCCTCCCACACAGGGGACTCCCCGGTCGTTTGTTCTCTTCTCACTCCGGGGCCACCATGGCCGGGGAGGAGATTCAGAGGATTTCCTGATGTGACTCATTCAACACTCAGACATTTCGGGGCCAAACCCAGCAGGTGATGATATCCGACACAGTGCACACATCATCAAATCTATCAGCCAATCCGAGCGCTAGACGTCGCTGTGCATATGGATGGAGGATCACGGGAGGAGGGTATTCCGCTCCCTGTCCCCGTTGCCTCCTGACCTTCCAACCAGTCTCCGCAGTCCTGCCATACCTTTCGGCCTGGGCCACTGCGAATGCTGTCCCACTGCTTCGCAGAACGGGTCGAACGTCACAGCGGGCGGACACTCGCCTATAATCGCGTCTCCGACGGGTGCTTCCTCGTTCTCGCCGGCGGGTGGGGCTGCAGACATCAGGGCGGCTTGATGGCATCCCCCCTCCCAGCCCCACAATGCACCTGCTGAACAGGCTTGCATGTGCGCGTAACTGCATGAACTGTGGTGAATGTTCACACACGGAACAAGACATAGTGGGCACTGGATGTCTGAGCTGTGCGTGCGCGTTGAGGGATTGGGAAATGCCCCGAAGAGGCTTGCACTGTGTTTGCGAACTCTGCGACCATCTACAGTTGTTGGTTGTGAGGGGCAGCTGTTTCATGATTGTCCTGTAAATCCACGTGTTCCTTCCTTCAGATCTTTGCTTTTACAGGCATCCCACCTGGGGGCGGTCGCGCGCTCCGTGCCAGACCCAAGGGGGCAGTCAGATGGAGCGTCGGTTGCGCACCATGTGCCATTCCTTAACCCCTCACCTACCCCACTCGGGACGAGATGCCCGAGATTGAACGCATGACTTTGGGGGTGTGGTGCATCACGCGCCACTCCATCAGCGCTGGGGCTGCACTGGACATCATTTTACCAGTCCAGATCGCCTGGCGTCCGACAGGCTGTCTCCCCCCGTTGTGTCACGCCACAGACAGGGCATTGCCTCACCACCAGCAACGCAGATACAAGGGACAGCACGGCAGGCACGCTTGGGGCCCTGTACTTGTTGTTCCCTCTCCTGTGCCTTACCGTGGGCCCCCTGCCACTTCAACGCCCTTTTCGGGGTCCGTCATTGTTGCGAGCATGTCAATGCTCGGAGTGTTGACATCCACACGGGGCGGTTGTGAGGCGCGGCTGCTGTCACCCGCCGGGGAACGCGGCAGATCGCGCCCATACGCATGCAACACGGCCCGTAAACTTTCCAGGACCCGGGTCCAGTACGCGCAGCGGGCAATAGCACGTCATGCGCAATGGCAACCTTCTGCATGGAGACCGGCCTTGTCACATCGCACTGCCTTCTCACGCTTCTTCGGCACTCCAACTGGGACACGTGCGAATAGTGGTGGTGCCCTTAGCCCTGTGCACAGCACCAACCGGTTACGATTGTTACGTGGGCATCTGTGCTGACGTTGGGCAGACGTTTGAGGCGACTTGCTAGGGTCCCTTTTTGTAGTCGAGGGCCGGTGGTGGGCAGGGGGGTGCAAGACGAGTGCATGTGAGGAGGGGGCACTTGGCTCCGCTCCACTGGCGACACCTCCTGTGCCCACATCCCCTGCTGTGCTACCTTATCCTCCTGGTTGGCACAGGAGCCAACACGACGGATGGCGATAGCGATGGGGATGGGGATGCAGAAGGTGTCGCCCGCCAGTGACGGGTGGTTTCAGTCAGCAGTTGAGGTATTTGTGCCAACTGACTGCCCTCTGAGCCTGGCGGCATCGGCTTGAAAGCCCTTCAGATTTAACTTTGGTGTGCCCCGCTGCCACCCAACTGAGTGGGTTGTGCCCCACTGCCCAACGGAGTTGTACGCTGGAGAGCAATTGCTGGCGGCCGCACTCCTCTTTGTTGGAGATGCTGACGGCGATGCCGATGGGGACCGGGATGCAGACGATGAGGGAGATGCAATGCCGATGGTGATGGCGGTGCCGACGGGGATGCCGACGGGGATGCGGCCGCCCAAAAACGGGTGTGCCGTAGTGACGATGCGTTGCAGTATTGCTTGGTTGTTTCGGTACAGCCCGGTCCCCCACTCACCCTGCGCAATTTCAAGCTTCAATTCAATGCTTCCTGCTCCGGGTCACTCAACGTCCTCCACGCTTCTCTAAAGGGGCAGGGTCGTGTGTGTATTGTTACAGTGAAAGGAGTCTGTGGAATTTTCACTGAAGGGCTCAGCCTGTTCCCCCCGCGAGCATACAATGCCATACAACCGTTGCCGCAGGACACCACCACTAGTGCGACACACCGATTCGATCCCAGGTTTGCTGCAACAGCGGGTGGATATCCATATCGAAAGACGTCCGTGCAAAAAGCTGAGCCACATGCAAGCGCTCCGAATTCCTCTGCGGCGGTCGTGGCATTCCCGACAACAAAGCACATAACAATGCAGGGCAATGGGGAGAGCCAAGCACTTCGGAACTTCGGCAATTGGCATCCCTCGCACACTCCTCTTGCACGTAGACCGAGACTGGTCACGGAGGGGCGTCGCACCAAACACGTGACGTGTTGCAATGACCCGAGGCTTGCGGAATGTCGAGGGCAGTGTGTGACCGCGGGTGCCGCAGAGATAAAAAAACTTGACATGCACTGCCCCCTCTACACATCAGGTGCCACAAACCACCGACACACCACCAATATGCCTCGCTTCACCACGAGCTCACTCGTGTCCAACTGCCATCGCTGCATTTGACTAGCTGCAACAAGCGACAAATGTGCGAAATCTCCCTCAACGTCCGCGCGTCTTCCGACCGCCAAGCGGACGCCACGCTTGTAGTGCATGACACATGATGGAGACTTTGGACGTGATGCGGAGTGCGTAAAACGCTATCATGGTGTTAACGCACCTGTTAGGCAATTGCAGCCTATTTACACTCTTAGCAGCCTATTTGCGCAACTAAACATGCTTCGTTGCAATATGTCAAAACAGATTTCGCGGGTGGGTACTGTTGTCGAGAGGGCTTCCCTTTTCAAAAGAAGATGATGCCACATGCCATCCTTTTCCCCGAGCACCGAGCAAGCCGGCGACCACGGGCATCACGCAAGGCGCCGAATTATAGGCTCCGATGGGCCCTCCCATCAGAAGGTCCCGACGTTCCTTTGAAAACACAATCACTAGTCGGAATCCATTCGGGTAGCAACGGCAGGGATCATGATGATGCATGTCGTCATGCACATCACCCAAAAGAGCGTACTGAGAGGTATCCAACGAAAACAATGGAACGGCAAACGCCAACAATATGCCAATTTTGTGCTTTTGTACTTTTTGCGTTGCGAAACGGGACGAGGCCAACCCAAACCCACGTCGTACACCTCGACTTCAGCTTACATCCAGGGCCAACATGTGGCGGCTTCGACACAAGCCGGAAACCCCAGCATATGTCGCGGGGTGGCCTCGTGAACCTAACCGAACAGTCCCTCGTTCGACAACACCTGGTATCGCGGTGCGCTTGTCGATCATAGTTTTGTTGAGACACGAAGGTTTCTTGATTCTCTAATCCAAAGAACGAGCAAACTTTACTCGGCAACTCGCGCGTGAAGTTCGTGACCCTCACATGCAAGTCAAACGGCCAACTTGGGCCGTCCCGTTGCCGCCCCCCACCCTATCCCCCCGTTCCTTGAATGTGGTTCGTAGTAAAACACAACCGGTTGCTTCTTGATCATCGGTGGCGGAGAGAACGCAATGGGGGCAATATCCGATTCGCCGGGAGGGAGTCGTGCCGCTTCCTTCAATGCCGTGGGTTCGTCACCCAATGGACCCGCGAGCCCTGATCAAAACCAAAAAGTCGGGTGGCAACATCGCAGTGCGATGCGGTACAACTTTCTAATCTGGGCCCAGGGACGTTGGCTTCCATTTCTTAGCGTTCGTGAAGAAGCGGCCGAGAGAGAAGAGTGCCGCATACCGAACATTTCAATCGGGTCATCTATTAGTTGAGGAACGTCGATGTCCATGCGCATGTCCACAATGCTTTGATACCTGGGTTTCAAATGGAAAAATCTTCCCGCATTTGCTATGGGCACACGCAACGCATAATGAGTTTGGCCATCACACACCATTTTGTTGCGAACTCTTGCGTATTTTCTTCTCCGATGGGCAGCCATTCGGGAAGCAACATCTTTAAATTGACAAAGGTGAGAGGTAGAGAACACATAGGTTCGCTCAAAACAACACACACGCACGCGCGGTATAGGTACCCAGCTTTGCACCCGCCTGCAACCCGCCTTCAAGTATCGTTTGGAAGACCATATGCGAGGAGATTTACGAAGGACCCTTGAAGGCGGCCAACCCCAAACACATGCTTGCCAAGGGTCCTACATTTACGTACTAAGCATCGTGACGAGCCCCATAACAACAAGAGCTAATGAACATGGAGTGGTATCTCATGGGGTGGCATGGGAGCACAACAACACCTCCTCAAGTTGAGGGCTTTGGGGTTCAAATTTGGGCCGTTTCACCGGAGAAAGCACAAGAGTCTCATCAACGCAACCTTCTTGTTTCCGCCTAGGTAACATGATGCACATTGAGGCATTCGTGACTCTCGGCACTCGACAACTTCCATTTCACATGTGGACGACGAACAACTTGTCAATGGCGCTCACACACTTGAAAGTCTTCCTTTCTGTCATCCGAGTCGTGTGCCACCGCGATAATGCGGCTTCTCCTTGTTGAGCGATGTATGTCGCCTTCTTGTCTAAAAGTGTGTGAGTGCTTAGAGCTTGAACACTGAGAATGGTAATGTGCTTATGACACCCGAATGTGCTTAGACCACCTTTCCCTTCCTCCCTCCCACCGGTGGCTATATCGAACTAGAGGGGCACCACAACGTAAGCATCCAGCAAACCACTGATCACACGGCCATTAGCGAAAACCGTTAGACACGTGGAAAGTCACATGAGGAGATATCCGGTCGTGTTTCAAGGCAAGGAGGAAGAATCTTCATAACTTCCGTAAGGCACAATTTGTGTGGGCATCTTGAGTCGTAATTATGCGCAACGTTGGACCTCAGCATCGGACTTTGCTCAGGCCGCTTACCGCCCCCCCCCCCCAAAGTGCCCAAGGTGGGCAAGAGAGGAACCTCCAGCAACAGGGATTTACACTTGGGAGACGCGGCCCCAAGGTGATAAACAAACAAAAAGCACAGGGGAAGCATCAAGGCCACGGACTTGGTGTGACCCCGCCACAATCAAGTGAACACTATTATTACGAACCGGCAAGTTCAAAAACATCGCTGCTAGAAGGCCGTGGTTAAGTATTCCCCTAGGTTTGCCCGGCCGAGCACGGCGTTGCTTGGGAGGCCGAAGGCTCAAATACCTTCGGGCACCTTGTGGAACGGTGGCAAGCCCACCGAATGGTGGTGGCTGCCACAACAAGGAACTTTACATACGCGGACGTGCCCAGGCTATCCCGACACATGTCGGAGGAGGTGGGCCCGCACGTGCAAGTGGCCCGGCCCGCAACCCCTACTACGACAGCCATTCCCACCCATCACCCTACCATTGCACCGTCACCACACCCAAGCAGTCCCCACTCATCATCCTATGCCACCCATCACCCACCAAGCCACGCCACCCACACACCACACCGGATGGCACCTATGCCACGCACGGGAATGGAGACACAATACACACACCACGGACACAAGAGGGGGGGGGGGGGGGGCAAATGATGCACTCGCCACATGGAGGAATGAGCGCGGAAATGGACAGGCGGAAGGTGTTACGTGTTCCTGTCGAGGAAGTGACCCCGCAAGTGGACATCCGAGGGCCCAAAAGCCGGTGTTGGCGACGGCTTCCCGGAAGTGGCGATCGGCCAATTAGTGCCGCCAGCTGCAAACCAAAACACACCAAGGTGTCATAACCCCCCCCCCCCCAAGAAAGGCAAGGCGGAGGACCCCCCGTCGTAGGTCATAATAGACTTGTTGCAACTTGGCACTAACCCATCATGCGCCCAAGAAAAAACGACAGGCTGAAGGAGGTGACAAAGTTTGCCGAATCCCCGGAGGTATGAAGTAACTCAGTTGCAAGCACCTTGCCGGGGAATGAGTGCACACAATGTGGAAACCCTTCAATCGATGGAAAACGGCAGCACTTTTGGTCCTACCAAACATACGGTACATCCTTGCCGTGCCAAGGATCATGCCTCCCAACAAATTCATTTTACACTCCGACTCGTTAATCGATTTGACAAGGCCCTCAAAATCGATGGCGAAAACGTCCTAAGCGTATGGATGTATGTTAGTGAAGACACTCGGAGGGACTCGTCCGCGGCACGTTAAGCGTGCAAGCATCGACGTAGCATGCAAAAGAAGCAGTGAGGCACACGTGATTGATCCTTGCGTGAAGTTTAGCAATACGAATCCGTGTAGGATTGGGAACAAGAAGGAGGGCAAATAGTAACCTTTCGAGATATGTTCGAACCTGAAGGGCAGGAGGTCCCCACGAGGTACATTTGGTGAAGGTTCCTCTTGGTCTTGAATATTCCGGATTGTCGTCTGCATGTTTTGAGAAATGACTGTAGCCGAAAACTTAAAGACAATAGAGCGATTCGTGTTGCCAAATACCGAGAACTCATTCTGATTTCTGTTTCTTGAAGACCGATCCTAGGATGATCAGCTTTCCGGCCCCGCCTTGGTAGAGGTGCTACAGGGCCGGGCGGCTTTTAGGTGCGGCCGTCGGAGGGGGTCCGGTGGTGGGAAAGCTGGATATGGGCCTAATGCCCCTATTTGAACCGATAGTACTGGCCTCAGCGTCATTCTTAATCGTGCTTTGACTTTTAAACCAGATTCTGAGGCCGATTTTCCCCGGTTTTTGGCCGAATTAATGTAAAACTCGAAATCCGCCATAGATGCCAAAATTTTTTGATGAACGACATTTCATTGCAATTACGAACACATTGATGTATTCAGATCTATGGCCACTGATGCGAAAAAGCTGCGATGCCACCTTTGCAAGAAGTGTGTTTGCAGCACGTCGTGGCGCAGTGTGCCCTCAAGCCTTAAGGCACCTGCATGTGCGAGATGGTGTTACAAAGGAGTGTGCCGCACTGTTGGTAGATACCTTTTGAACGAAGTCAAAGAGGATTCGATAGCCTTAGGGCCAATTGCAGGTCGCACAAGGACAAATCTTCACCTCCATCACCAAAAACCCAAGATGAGGCCCCATGTCATCAGGTTGTTAGCATTTGATGATTCGTGACCACCATTCGTAAGAATTATGAAGTGCGCATGGTGCTACCCTGCCCATTGTTGTATTTCTAGGTGGCTAAAGCTCTCAAAAGCCCTAAACAAGGCAAAGGAAAGTGTACATTTGCAAAAGGTGCACATTGCAAAGGTGTGATCATTGGAATGATTCATGCTCTTCAATCTGCCATTTTGATTCGTGCATGCCTAACATGACCTTTCGTACGAATGAGTTTTGCTATCTTATTCCATGTTGATTGATGTCTTGCCTTTGTGTAGATGGAAAAGTTGTTGGAGGGTGCAAAGGAGAGGCTTCACAACTTGGAGGGCCACGCTTCCAAATGCCATCGGCGTAGTGTTGCGGAGAGGGCCTTGAACCGCAAGGCAAATGATTCTTTGAAAGAAGTAAGGTTTCGAAGTAAGGTGCAACAAGTTTCTCTTAATAGGTTGAGGCAAAGTGTGAAGAAATGGAAAGCTCGTTGTCATGCTTTGGTTCTAAAGTGTAAGGGCTTGCAAAAAATTGTTCATACTTGGAAGACGCCTTCTTTGTTTAAAGGAATGCGGTATCGTGCTAACGTAAGATATTTATACTATCGATTGTTTGCTGCAGGGGTCACTGAGGCCCAAGCCAACAAGGTTGTTCGAATCGTTTTTGAGGCATTTAATGTCTCGTTGGGACCACACCTTCCTTGCCGTAGGCAACTTCCCCTTTTAAAGGTTGAGTTAGGAGAGTGGTCAAAGATGTGTGTAGCTCGCTTGATGGCAAAGGCCAAGGATAAAGACTCAACACATTTTGTTGTAGGCAAAGGGCCTGATGGTACAGGCAAGAATGGGTGGAACTTCCAAGTGAACACCGCTCATTTCCAAACGGAGGAGGGATGTGCAAGTGCCGCCATTGGTTGTTCCATTTTGCCCAACAAGAAAGCCACAACCCAAACTGCAGCAACACAAAAGGTGGTCCAACACATTGTGGCTCCTGGCGATGGGTTGAGTAAACAAGACTTTCGTGGTGTTGTTAGCGATTGTGCAGCGAATGAACTTAAGACTAATAAACTGGAGGGTAACATTGTTGCCGCACCGTGCCTCATGCATTGCGTGGTGAATACAGCGAAGCATGGGGTCGCACCAACCAAAACCACGGCACATGTCAATTGCCGATGTGGTACATGGGATCCACCGGATGGTGGTGATGAAGTTAGTTGGCTATGTTGCCCCGGTTGCTCCACATGGGTGCAGGCTTTGTGTTATGGCATGCCCGAAAGTAGCACTTTCTTGTGTGATCAATGCAAGCCCAACATCGAGGAAGGTTTGACGTGGTTTGATCCAACGCAAACTCTATGCAACGCCAACTCGTGAAAGGTTTACTTGATGCTTCATATGGGAAGGGGCAAGCTAGCAACTTCCGTCTTTTTTTGGCCAACATTGACCAAGAGGCCATATAAGGTAAAGGAGCCGGTTTTTGTACCAGGCACTAGTTGTTGTACCACCATAAGTTTTTCACACTTTTCACATGAAAACTTAGTGTTTATTGTAGGATTTAGCAATACTAAAGGGTACCTTACCATTGGGGTATGCTTGGTTGCACCTAAATCCGATTGTCTAACACAAGTTTGGGTCAAGCAAGCTCCTAGGGGGCCCCTATAACAATTTTCCCTTTTTTTGCTCCCACCAAGAAATCAGGCAAAATTTGGATGTTTGTTGGAAATGAGGTCCGCTAGGCCCGTGAAACTCCTTTTCATAGTGCCAACGCCTTTGCATCACCTATTTGTATCCCATGCCCAAAGGAAAACCATGTTTCTTTGCCTAGCAATGTGTTTTTCAGCGTATACATCCCGTTTTTCATGCACCAAAAATTTGGAAAAAATTTTTTGAAATTTTTTTTTTTAAAACTTTTTTTTGTGAAAAGTTGTGGTAGCCTTACTACCGTTGGGCAAGGTGGTACCTTTTCCTTTGCGCTGTCAATCCCTTTCACAGCAGTGCCAATGCACTGTTGTGGCACCATTGCCGATCCGGGTTCATTTTTTTTCGGTGGTCCGCGTTGACAAACACTTTCCACCCCAAAGACACTAACAACTACTTTGGTAGCTAACATACAAATCAAACGGATCTCCTACACCATCCCCTTCGTCGGAGGAAGACTGTGCTTCGTCAGGACCAGGGGCTGCTGCTGGGGCAGGGTCATCAACCCTTCGGCGTTTCTCAGCTCTTGGTTTTGGGGCTGGTTTGGCAGGACGTTTTGCTGCAGGCCTATCAACCCGTCTCAGAGGCTCACCCACTCGCCGTGCCCCCCGTTTGGGTGCTAGTTTTGCGGCAGCACCATTCTCTTTTTCACTGACCTTATCTAAAAAATCTTGGGCTGTTACAAAGCCCCCGAGGCGCAGCGACCAAGGATCGTCCCGCGTGGCCGCACTGATGGCCCTGCCACTGCACTGTGTTGAAGCATCGCTTTTTGATGACACCTGAGAGGGAGCTGCTGAAGAGTTTTGCGAAGAGCCTTGCGAAAACTTTTGTGGAGGATCTTGCGATGCAACAGGGCTGTGAGTAGGGCTGGCAGGGAATGCAGGGAGGTCTTGGTGCTGGATGCGCTCACGGGGAGAGTGTTCCAGAAAATATTGGGGATCAAACGGGCTGATGCCACAGGACCTAAAGCCTGACTGAATATTTCGTGGTGTGACTGCATCAACATATGCATCTGTCCACATACCCACAAAGTCTGCAAGGGACGGGGCTCTGTGATGGTTTTTCCTTTTCCAATGTTCTTCCTCTTTGCGAAACGAGGCCTTCAGTGCCCTGAAAACGGCTTTGTCGAGTGGCTGGATGACATCTGTCAGATGGGGGGGGAACACAACCACCTCTATACCCCAGGAGCAGACCCTGCAGTGTGAGGTGCGTTTTGCTGCCATCCACCAGTAACAAAATGCAATTCTGAGGGTTGCTGAGTGGTTGCGTTTCTTTCACGAGTACTGTTTCCACCCACTCCGGGAAGACCTCTTGAGAGGACCACCCATTAGGCGTTCCTGTCAGTGTCACTGGGCACTGTGCACGGAGGAACATGTCGCCTCTTAATTTTTTTGTGTTCCATAGGAGTGCTGGTTTTGTTGCCTGGCCCTGTGCATTGACAGCAACTATGGCGGTGATGTGCTGCCGCTGCCAGCCACGGCGTCGCGCCACAATTTTTCTTCCCTTTCTCACCCACACACGCTGTCCCACGGTGGTGAACTGTCGAAAAAATCCTGACTCATCCTCGTTCAAGATATGGCAGGGGTTATAGGCAACTTTTTCTAAAACCGGCTTTAAATGATTATTAAAAAACTCTGACCACTGCTGGGGGCTCAAACGGGCAGAGGCACGCTGCGATTCAACATTTGTAATTGGAGTCTGATTGGTTTTCCATGTTTTGCGAATACCTCCGATGATCCCAATGATCCCAGATAACCCAAACTCCAGCGGCACGACACGGAGCCACTGAATTGTGATTCATAGTGAACTAGTGGTTCAGTTTTTACGCTGATTCATGCCTAAACAAAAAGACATAAATAAAATGCTTGAAAAACTGATAATTAAAAATGAGGCTCATAATGCAATGTGAATAGACAATAATTGTTTAAGCCTGTACTCGTCACCATACAATCAGGACATCTGGCCCATGCGCCTGCAGGATTGGCTAATGCTGCCAATCCTATTACACTCCCCTCCTAAAATATTTCATAGTCTACACAAGACTTTGCTAGACTTGAAATGTTTGATAAAAAAACATATAGGAGTGGTAGCACTTGCATAGCGCATGCTTGCTGCTCAGCACCCCACTGTGGGCTGTCTACTGTACACAAACAAAGTGGGTGCTGCACGTACAAGGAGTGGGGCTGAGTCAAAAAAGCTTTTATGCATCTCCCAGGGGGAGTATGTGGGGCTCACCTTTAAAGTATTCAACACAAGACAACCACAAAAGGAATACCCACTAAAAAACTCAGCCACTTGATAGATCCTTTAATATTAAAATAAAAAGGAAAATAACAGAGCTACCCTGCTGGCTGTTGTTTCTGTGACTGCCGGCTGTTTGAACAAAAAAACAAACACTCCACAGACAAGAAAAGTCAAAACAGGTGTGTGGGGTTTCACTTTCCCTGCTGTTTTGTGTTTCAAAAAAAACACACAACAGACTAGAAAAGCAAAAGACCTCAAGCTCTAGCATGCACAGCACAAACAAAACATGAGAAGTCATGTTTGGTGCTACAAATGTGCACGTAAGTGCTCTGCCTGTGCTCAGCAAAAGCGAAGTAGCGCCAAGGGACGCCACCAGGTGTTATACTTGCATCATGGGCCACTGGCGCTAACAGACAGCCTAGCTGTGACATATATCACTGAGCATATAAGCCCTCATACAAAAAGAAGATAAGCCCATGCATCAGCGCAATAAGAGAAGGCGCTTAGGGCACTTACAACAGGCAAAACGAGCTTCGTTGACTGAGTCAATTTGCACATGCATGCCATGTAAATCAGATGCACAGCAGGCGCGTACATTACAGCGCAACTGTAGGCAATTAGCGCCCTCGCGGTCTTTGCTTTGCTGCGCCCTGCCCATTGTCCCACTTTGGCTGGGACATGTCCTCCAGGAGCGCGAGGAGGGTCTTGGCAGCTTGCTGCTGGCGCACTTGTTTGCCGCCACGTTTACCACACTGCTTGGTGGGCCCAGAGCTCGCCTCGCAGGAGCTTGGCGTGTCAACCACAGCCACAGCGCCTTCATCGGCGGCGCACTGCGCGCTGGCACGCACATTCCTTCGCGTGCGGGCCTCTGTCGCAGCTGGCTTTGCTTTGGCGCCGTGATTAGCGCCATGCTGCCTGTACTTGGGCAAACCAGCACCCTGTGCGCCTTCGCCAGCGCCATTTGCAGAGTAATTGCGCAACGCAGCAACTTGGGCGCCTTCGGCAGCGCCATTGTGAGTATCTGCTCGCCCCGCAACAACTTGGGCGCCCTCGGTCGCGCCATTCTGAGTGTCTGCTCGCCGCGCAACAACCTGGGCGCCTTCGGTCGCGCCAGTCTGAGCGTCTGGGACTCGAGGCGGAGCGTGCGACACCCAAGCGCCTCGGAACCCTAGTACCAAGAACGTGCATGCATGCCTTGGGAACGGGATACGCCAGGAAGTCCGGTGAACCTCTAGGGTTCCGCCCAAAGGAGGGGACGTGCGCAAGCACGGGGGCACACCCTCCCGGCGAGACAAGCACGTCACGCTGGCGGCGATCAGCCCTCCCGGTGTTGCCCGGGGCCGCTTTGTTGGGGGCCAACAGTCAGGTCTAGCGGGAAGTAAGCCGCCTCCCCTCTTCACGCGCGGAGCCTCTTCCTGTTCGTCACAGGGGCGACGCCAGGGGGAACCATGGGGCACCTCTCCACGACCGAGTGCACCTGCCTACCTAACTCGCCCCGCAACAACTTGGGCGCCTTCGGTCGCGCCATTCTCAGTGTCTGCTCGCCGCGCAACAACTTGGGCGCCTCTGTCCCCACCTGGAAAACCCATGGCACTGGGTACCAGCGGCGGACTCCGTCCCCTACCTGGGACTCCAGCTGCAGCCGGACGGGGAGTTCTCCCTGCAGCGCAAGCACCGGCTACGCCTGGCGGCGGTGCACCACTGGTGCCTCAACACCCTCGCGCCACCGAAAGTGGTGCAGGACGTCATCCTGGCGATCCTCGGGGGGGTGACACAGTACGTCGCCCCTTTCATCGCCGACGACTCCGACACTGCGCGCCACCTGCACCACATCACGGCCCAGGTCGCGAAGGACAGGGCGCGGTACGCCTTCGACGCCTCGCGGGACAGCCTGCAGGATGACCGGACCCTGGGGCTCACACGGGTGCCAACGCGGTGCCAGCAGGCAGCGGTGGGCCTCGTGGGTACACTCGTCCACCACCGCTCAACCTCCGTGCGCGCCGAGGTCACCAAGATGTTCTGGGAAATAGCCGGCGCGCACGGAATATGTCCCGAGGTGCACTACCCCGTCCCGGAGTTCGCAACTCTAGCGGGGGCTGACTGGGTCCACCGCATACCCCGGGCCCTGGCCGCCCTGGGAGTGGGGCTGTACAACCCAATCGCGTGCCCCAGGGCGGCCCACGTCCAACTACAGTCCCCACCGGGCAACATCGTCACGCTGCGCACCGTCAAGCTACTACACCGCGACACGTGCCGCCTGACGGTGCCGCACACAACGCCGTGGCATGGGCACCACGGGCCACGCCACCCCTTCCTCGACAACGACGACCCGTGGCCGACGGCGGTGCGGGAATGCCTCAACCAATGCGCCGATGAACACCTCCACTATTGCCGCCGCGAGCAGGAGCCCACCAACCACCCCGGGTGGCGCGACGCCTTGGTCCACCTCTTCCACACCACCGGCACACGGGACCCCCGCCTGAGACTCGTCCACCCCACGGGGGCTAAGCAGGACGCCCACACCGGCCCACGGGTGACCCCGGACGGCCTGCACCTCCACGTCGGGGGCTACCGCCGACGGGGCGGCCTATCCCCCCCCACGCGGGGGGCGGCGTACCACCCGCCGGCAGCCCTCATGTACATCCTCCACGACGTACTCGCAGAAAGCGAGCACCGAGAGCCTAACGCGGATGTGGCGTGGCCCGAGCCCCTGCGCCCCCGGCCCAACGCGCCGACGCTGCTGTGGTTGGTGACCACGGACGACCAATGCACCCGAGCGGCGGGGCAAGCGCAGCTCCAGGCCGAGTGGGTAATAGTGCAGGTGGGGGCAGGCCAGCCCAAGCCCCGTGGACTCCCCCGTGGCACCGCCCTGCTGGTAGCTACGGGGGTGCCGCACGATCCACACATGGCAGTGCACGCGCTGGAGGACCAGCCGGAGGACACGGGACACTGGTGGTGCACCAGCGCGGAGGCCCGGCGTGGCTCAAGGAACATGTGACGGCACTTCGGTCCTGGGCTAGCACGATCGCCGGAGCGGAAATCCGGCTGCAAGACCACCCGGCGATCAGCCCCGGTGACACCAGGGCGCTGAGCGTGGACTAACTGACCCCAAGCCACCCCGACATCCGCTGGCACTCCGCCGACCTCAACGCGGGGTGGCTCAGCCCCACCGGGTACTACTGGATCCCGGAGGCCTGGGGCCACACCTCTTCCGACGCGTCAGGGGGCGGACCCTGCAAACACGCCACCAGCGTCGCTCTCACCGCCGACCTCACCCGCACGTGGGCGGTGGCCATCTCGGGCACGGTGCCCGACGGGGAGGGGGTGGCCGCCTCCCTCCCCCTACAATACGGCGCCCACCGACCATGGGTCCACACGGTGGACGCCGAAGTCATCCTCCACCTCCTGCGACACGCAGATCGCGAGCGGACCACGGGGGTCCCCGCGGGCGCGGCGAAGGTGGTCAACCAGATGCCCCTACGGTGGCTCCAGGACGGCCTGTGCGCGCGAGGGCGACAAGCCGGGCACCCGTTCTGGTACGTCCGAGCCACCTCGCACCACAGTGACGCCCTACTGCACAAGGCGGACTGGGCGGCGTCCCAGGACACCGTCCTGCAGAACACGCCACCGGACCCTGGCCACGCCCAACTCATTGTCGCCGGCCGTGACGGCCACCTCGATCTACGGCCCCCCACGATGCGGGCGCTCGGCGAGGTCGCGCAGCGGGCGCAGATGGACCATGCGCTGACGCACCGAGGACACACACCTTTGGGCGCGGCCCACGCCACAGCCTATGTCCATGCCCGGGACCTCACCGCGATGGCCACCAACCGCCGGGCCCTGCGGGCCAGAGACGGCAACACGCCGGTGCAGCTCAGGCTCCGCGTCCGTAAGGAGCGGCTCTCCAGCGTCGCCGTCCTCCCGCAACCGTGCCTCCTATGCGGCGGCCCGGAGGAGACCCGGGTGCACATGCACGTGGGGTGCGCCCACTCACGGCTCCTCTGGCCCCACTACCGCCAGGCGGTACACGAGGCGGCCCGCCACCTCCGACCCGGGGACAAAGCCCTGTGGGTGGCCTCGTGGCGCTCCGCAGGCGCCACATGGACGGAAGTCTTCTGCTCCGGACTGGTGCCCGAGGACGCGGAGGCGCAGCTCCGCGCCATAGCCCGCTACGACCCGCCGGGAGGGACCTCTGTGGACAATTTCCTCCACCACATGCTCCGGCTGGGGGACTTCGCGTGGGAGCTTCGCAACCACCGGCTGGAGCAACTCCTCCGCAAGCCCCTAAGCGCGGCGGCCCGGGCGCATCGATGGCTCACCGCGGCGGAGGGCGACCACCCCCCCCCTCCCCCGCGCCCTGACAAGGACTTTGTAGCCTCCCTCTGTGTCGTGAATGGCACTCTGGAGTGCCCGCCACAAGAGGGCCCCCCCCCGTACCAGGACCTGCCGGGGGGGTTCTCGAAGCACCTACAAGACGCCCTCTTCCCACCGTGGATCATCGGGCGCGGCTCCATGACCGCGTGGGAGGCACGCATAGTGGGTGAGGAGTTCGCGCGCGATCGGAGCCGGTGATGCGCCGCCACGCGCGCCCCAGAGACCCCTGCGCAACGATACGCCGCCATCCCGCTCGAGGGATGGGGGCCGGACACCTGGCCGAGACCCACCGTGATCCGCGGGGCGGGACCTGACCACCCGTGGAACGCGGCGACGGGGGAATGGTGACGCGTTCCCGTGGGGGGCCTCGCCACGGGACGCTGCGGCGGACACACACAAGCAAGCAGGCAGGCAAAGCACTGCGCTCACAAGGGCATCCTCATGCTCGTGTCATGTGACAAAGCGTTTCAGGATCCTTGCCACTCTGAAACAAGGGAACAAAAGTATGTACAGCAACACATCAGGATATGTACACATGGGGTTAAGACTGGACTGGGGTAAGGGCATCACAGGACAATAGACCCTCAGTCCCAACTCATATCCCAATCCCAGGTCCGTCCCTCTCAGTGGCTGGCAGGGGCGGGGGCTCAAACACAACCCATGCCCTACTCAGTCCTGACCCTGAAACCCTGCCAATAGGGGAGGGTGTCCCGCCCAGCCACAGGCGAGTTCCTGGGAACCAAGGGGCTCCAAGGCCAACCAACAGTGGCTCCCTATGCTCCCTTAACGGCAGGTCCCAACTCCCCTCTGAGCCAGAGATAAGGCCCCGCCATTATCCCCTAGGAGTTGGTAGCTGAAAACGGGCTGTTTCAGCCCAAACTGATATTAGCTCCGAAAACTCCAAAATTGACCCCTCGTCCGGACCCGCCAGAGGTAGGGACGAGGCAACTGACCCTATGCCCTTTGCGTATGAGCTCCCTGGAGCCCTCACCCAACCTGGTTCCCTCTGAGGTCCCGGCATCAGGGCACCACGGGTTCATCAAGTGGGGTCATGATGCCAAAATCACCAAAATTGGCGTCATTCCCACGGGTGATTCGCCCGGCCAGGGCAAGGCCAATGGCTCACAGGACAGGAGGCAGGACCTAGGACCTATATCTGAGTGCACAACTTGATATTAGGTCCGGAATTCTCATGGGCATAGAGATATGGGGCCGCCAATTGACCACACGGGGGGCTGAAATTGGGGTCCCAAAAGGGGGTCATTTTGGCTGCTCAAAATGAGCCAAAATCGGGGGTGTCCTCAATAGTATATCTCCACGCTGGCTTGGAGATCGGATCCGCCATTCCACACGTGATCCACCGGGAGTCAGACAGAGACTCCCATGCTCTTGGCTCTCAAAGATCTCCATGACACTCGGCGTGGTGACAATCCAAATTGGGTCCACAACTACCAAAATGGCAAAATCGGTCGTCTCGGTCGACGGTCCAGGGTAGGAAACCTTGGCGATATTGACGCGCCAAGCCTTGATTCACAATCCTTGATATCCCCTTTGGTCCCATGCCCTGGGTTATGGCTTGCTGTCACACTGGCTGCTTGCTGTTCATCGAGGGGATGAACACGCGGATGGGGCAGAAAGCAGCATGCGGTGCAACGGGGGCGATCATGGATCGCACCAAAAGTTCAATAACTCCAGATGAGCCGGAGGAGCAAATACGAAACTCAATGGCGTTCAACCCTTGGTCATATGCTACAATATTGGCCCTTCCTTCCTGGCTAGATCCCGTGCCCCATGGAGATATGGTAGTTCCAATATGGCACACAATGGCAAAAACAGCGAAGTTTGGCCAAAATGGCCCGCACTCATGATTCCATATCTCCATGGCCACGGCGAGGATCCTTTCAACCAAAGATGCTATAGACATATGGGACTTAGGTCCCAATATATGCCGCTTGCCAACCCTCATGGTCGCCTCTAGCTATTTTCCCCATTGGAGGAAAAATGACACACAAATGGGGCAGAATGGCAACGTACCCCAAATTGGGTGACTCACAACTCACCCTTCGAGAGGAGAGGCCACATGGGGAAACACCCCATTCGATGCGAGTTTATGTGCCCTCTCCGAACTGCCCTTACCCTTGGTCAAGTGGCGCACGCAACCTCGGGGGCGAAATCAGGGGGAGAAGGGGTTTGTGGCCATTCTGGGCAAGACGGCCAAAATTCACCCAAAAGTGGTCCCCCGAAAAGTCGTATCTCTGTATCACAAGAGAAAGGAGCCTCGGGCTTTTGCATGGATGCAAACCGAAGCTTTGCTTCCCTTTTGCAACAAGGGTTGAGGTTCAAAGCATAATGGAAACATTTTTAACACCTCCATCCTTGAAGCACACTATTTATGGGAAAAAGTGCATATATCGGCGATATTGGCATGAACATACCATTGGGACCTTGAGGAGCAAAAATATGAGTAAACATTCTTGGAGTAGGCCCATAGTAGGTGCCTTCAAATATGCCCACTATGGTTAGATTGTCTCCGCCCACTCGTGTCATTAGTGCTTGCATATGAGCATGTGTGCAAAGAGGCAGTATGGCACGCGTGCTCACAAGGCGAAATTATATAAAATAGAAGACAAGGTTGTAAAAATCAACCAAGCCATCCACGATGTCCTTCGTGGTCTCTACTTTACATATTGCCTTGGTTCGAGGCTCCACTCCCCATAGGCTTCGAGTACGAGCCTCGGGGGTTTGGCCATTTTGGCCTAATTTTCGACGAAAACTTGCCCTCTTTCGAAAACGGAGTTTTGGTACGCATTGAATTGCGTGGAGCCATCGTTGAGTTGGCTCGAAAAACAAAAACGGCCTAGGGCTTTTGGTCTTGTGAGCATTGTGTTCGGTTTTTAACGTTCATGCTCACAAGGCCACAAAGTTAGCGTTTGCGCACGCACACGACTTGGGTTTGCCAAACCCATGGGCCGCCTAAAACATCCCTATTGCCCGCTTCCCCATACAAAGTAATGTGCCCACGTGCAAGGGGCATGGATGAAAGGCATAGGGGGGTAATGTAGGGTTCCGTCCGAACTCATGGTACTTGAGAACCATGAGTTCGAGCGATTGACGGAAAAGCTTGCGCGCTGATTTTCTCGAAGACGCAACGGCGAAAAATTCTGGTGAACACACCAGATGAAAGTACATTAAAAACCCTCTAGATCCAGCCTTTAAGTTCTCTTAGAACCTCAAAGGTACTCGAGAAAAATCCCTCACAAAACTCGCGACGGAGAAGCGACAAAAGCGCGCGAACAGGGGACAACAGGCGGCGATTTCACGACAATTAGAAATCGCGGTAGAAATCGGGTATTTCACCGATTTCTAACTGAAAATCGACCAAGACAGTAAAATTATGGTAATTCTACATCGATTTAATGGTTAGAAATGGGATTCCAGATTTCGCGGATTAGAGAACAGGGATATCCCGCTGACAGCCGGCGTCAACGGCTTCCGCATGGGTGTGACGGCTAACAGGCCTCCGGGCCATGGGCCATAGGTTCTGGGTACCGCTTTACCCCCCTCCTTAGAGCAAACCCTGGGGGGGGCTCGATAACACCCAAGCATGGCAGCGGGTACCCAGGACCATCCCCTGAAGGGAGGGGGGTTGGGTTGTCACATCCTCACTTCAGGCCGATTTGCGGGTTAGGTTGCCCATTACAATTCATGGTAAAACAGGTATGGTGCTGTAGTTGTTAGTAATCAGAGGTATAGTATCAAGTATCAAGTGCCGGGTCCTGGCGGCGATTGTTCTGCATCCAAAGGACCCGTTAACCCATACCAGGCGCACCGGGTGCCGGCTGCGACGGTCACTACCACAGTGGCAGTGGCATACACGGCCAACATAGGCGCCACACGACGACCGAGGTGGTCCCACAGGTCGAAAGCGACCACAAAGATCCATCAGGCTACCCCAGGCTTCCCAAGGCCGCAGTCTGGGGGAGAGTCCCCACGGGTCCTTCCTTGGGTGCACCATGTCGATATCCACGACGCGAGTCCAGAGTGGTTAAGCCAAACGAGCTCCTCCATAAGGGATCGGGCATCAAGGCCGTCTTTTCCCTCGCCCCATTACCACGAAGGCCATGCATGGGGGAGTCCCCATGCAGTCTGGGCGGAGGCGTCAACTCCTCAAACCACCAGTTTCCCAGGCAGACTGACCGAGGTCAGGACACCGGAGGTCGCCACCCGACTGCAAGTGCGTCTGCGAGTCGGTAGGCTCACAGTGGGACTGACAGTGGCGGACCGCTGGGAGTGTAGTCAGGCAACTGGGCTTCCCGCCTGGCGCCATCAGGATCTCAGCACATCACAGCCACTAGGGCACACGGTATCACGGGCACTCAAACAGAAGAATCTGTACTTAGGTACTGGTCCAGGCTGGACCTTATGTAAGAGCATGTACACGGCGACTCAGGGCACCTTCGTATTCCGATTCGTGTCCCTTCGGGGGGAAAAACAGTCCATATCGCGGTGATGGGCTGACAATACGCAACGTACAGATGCACATATCCTGGGGGGCAGAAAAGTAAGCAATAAACGGGGTAAATAGGCGTGTAAACACACTCTGGATAGAGCGCCAAACCACGCCCCGGTCAGGATAAGGAATATGCAGGAGGGTGGACAGAAAGACGCCTGAGTTCAGGCCATATATAGTCTGCAGACACATGTAGACTGGTCTGGATCCCGCAAGTGCCATGGGACCAGACCACACACCCAAAAATCGCAATGCCGATGACAGCGGCATCCGTTGCGCAACGTCGTACGGGCTTCAAGGCCCTAAGAGCTCAGGAAATGTCAAGGTCAGTCGCCCTGCCTGGTTTCCCAAGGATTCAGCACGCGGGGAGTGACGAATAGGAGTGGAAGAGAGGGGCCATCCTCCATTGGATTCAGCAGGGGGGGGTATATGGCCACTCTGATGGCAGGTCACCGGAAGATGGAAGAGAGCAAGCAACTGAGGGACGATCCGTCGACCAAACAAGTGCTCAAACTGCATCAGGGGAGAGCTCAGGGCGGTGATCAGGCGCCCCTGGCTGCAATCGCCCGGGTGAGTGCTGCCACGTCCGACACATGGAGCTTGGTCTTGTGCTTGCGGATGTAGTCCATGAAGGGGGTGTTAATCCGCGGCACGAACAAGGAGACGGGTTCCCAGGTGTCGTGGGACGGCCCATAGCCTCGCCAACGAACCTTGAACTCCAGGCCTCTGGGTGCCGAGGCGTTCGGACGCTCGGCCAGGATCTTCTCGACGGTATAGTCGTCCTGCTCGGCATAGTCGTCGTCCGAATCAGCCTCATGTGCGGCATAGTCCAGGGACACATGCTGGTCACGGAGGTCGGGTTCCCGCACACGGAGCTGACTCTCGTGGCGCTCCCGGAACTGTCCGTGACCCACCTTGATGCGGTAGGTGTCCTCACCAATCCTGCGGACCACCTCTCCGGGTGTGAACCAGGTTTTGGTGCGGTGGGTGCCCATAGGGCGGGGTCTGATCACCCACACCGGGTCTCCCACCCTGAACCTTTGCGCTGTCGAGCTCGGGGCGGACTTTTGACGCTCAGCATGCTCCTTCTCGAGCTGCTGGCGGATGTCCCGCGCCGTTGCCTCTTGCCGCGCGAAGAATTCCTTGGCGTCCATGGCCATACCATCACCAGATAAGGGAAGTCCCCGACCAAGGGGGTCCCTGCCGAACAGAATCTGGTGAGGGGACAAACCACCCGGAGTGGGGGTGTCATGATGGGCCTTCAGAGCGGGCCACATCTCCTCAAACCAATTCCGACGTGGATTGGTGATGTGAATCTTGCGTAGCTTCTCGAACAGCTGCCTCCCAGCCACTTCAGCCCGGCCATTGGACCGGCTGAGATAGGCGACGCTCTTGGCATGACGTATTCCCATGAGGGAACTCATGGCCTTGAACCAGCCACCAGTAAACTGGGGCCCTCGGTCACTGCAAATGGTGCGGGGGATGTCAAAGACGGTCAGCCAATGCCGAATCATCATGACTGCCACTTCCTTGGCAAGCAACCCCCTTTTGCGTGCCGGAACGGCTACTACGTAGCCGCTGTGGCGATCCACACAAAGGACCACACAGTCAAAGGTCTCCTTGCCTATGTGAACTTCGGGCATGGAGAAGACGTCCACGGCCACGCTCTCCATGGGCTGGTCAGGCACCGGAGTCCATTGGGCTTCACCCTTGACGTTCCGGTTGTCGGGATTGCAGGCCTGACAGACCGAGCAACCCTTTCTGACCTTCTTGATAGCGCTGTAGAGACTGATCTGGTCGATTTCGAACCGGCGCTGCATATCCAGGGCTTGCTTCTTGACCCCTGGGTGCATCATGTGGTGGTGCCAAGCCTCACATAGCTCGAGCACTCGGGACTCTGGGACCAGCAGCTTACCATTCTGGTAGAGCTTGCCATCCTCCTCAGTCAGCCCCTTTGGCCACTTCTGCCCGTCATCAGGGTCGGTCACAGCCCTATACTCGGCCTCAAAGGCCTCAGACTTAGCGTAGTCGTCGGTCCAGTTGTCCTGGACGCAAGATTCAGGGAAGAGGTGCTTGTCGGACTCAGCTCCCTCAGGGGCGAGTACTCTGACCGCTCTGCCCATCCTCGTTCCGAGGGGGGCATTGTAAGTGTTTCGGGGCGTTGATGAAGTTCCCTGTCTTATTATTATCTTCTGATTTCTGAAAATATGTCCTCATTATTGATATTGTCCACTGGAAAACCATCGAAGTTGAGCTGGTATGGCGAGGGGAAAAGGACAGACACGAGAACTCAACACATACATGGCGTACTTAAAGTCCTGCACCGGTGCAGAGTCGCAGAGCCAACTCAGGCTCTTACATGCCCCTACATAACATGCAAGCATAACATGTACAATTGCACATACACTGGACCTATATTTACATAATCATTGAGCGCAAATTTTATTGTTCTGGAGCGTGATTTCTCTGCTGCGCGTGCCCTTTTCTCTTTGCGCGTGCGTTTTCTCTCTGTTCTCGCTCTCAGGTTTCTCTCTCGGTCGCTCTCTCTGTCACTCAGTCTCACGTACAGTCTCTCCTTTCCTTACCTCGCCCTCGCTCTCTCACTTGCTTCCTCACTCCTACCCTCGCTCGGCTCTGTCCTTACACTCCCCTACGCCGGGCGGCGGGGTTCGCCGGGGCGGGTGGTGGGCAAAACCAATGAAGCAGCAAAAGAATAGCTTCACGACAACCTCAGTTCCAGAAAAAACAGAATGATGTTCGGGCGTTGGGGTGGGTGTTGTGCCTGCACTGAACTGTGAGGTGAAGTCGAGGTAGCGGTATTGTATGGACATCAAGTCCAGGCGGTAGGTAACTGTCGTACACATTCGGTAAGTTGTCGAATCGATCGAGCAAACAATAACCTGCAACTCCTCGTACGCAACGGACTTAAGCCACTGGTCGTCGTCAGGCCTTCGCCTCCGATCCGCCAGGGAATTCTGAAGGGGACAGCAATCGATTTGAAGGAGAGTATCCAAAGAAATGCCTACACTTAACTTAGTGTGTGTAGCACGCATGTGTGTTAGTACGTAAGGAGTGCCAGAGCACTCCCCTACATGCCGGAGGGCTTGCTCGGAGGCACAAAAAACAATAGCCTCATGCTTCGGTGTATGTTGCACCTCTGTGCCCTTTCTGCCTGTCTGCTGTTTGCGTGGGCCGCGCGTGCTATGTGCGTCGCTGTGCGTCCTATGTTGGTGTTTGGTCCCTCTGCTCGGTCTTGGTGCCTGGCGCCCTCTCTGGGTCCTCCTGGCTGTGGTGTTCGTGGTTGTTGGCCTCAGCAGGGAATCATTCCCCATCACACGTGTACGCTTACGCCTGTGCCTGGCATTTGGCTGGGTGTGCGTCGGGTACCTTTGTGGTGGGCCTAAATAGACAAGCAAATAGCGCCGTAAGCGCCGTAACGCTAACAGGAACATAACGCCGTCTCTGCCGTCGTCTAATACGCCGTCTACATAAAGAAAACTGCGTCGCGAGCAACGCGTAAAGGACGAAATATTTTTTCCGAAGCACGCCGCGCCCCTGTACTTGTCCCTCACGCCCTCTTTTATTCGCCATGTACCTTCCCCTCCCGCCCGTGCCCCACCCTCGACGCTTTTGCCTCCCTTTCGCTCCAGGTGGAACGTGCGCCGCGTCCAGTCCAGGACACCGCAACCACCAAGGCATGCCAGCCACGACACCGCCACCAACGCGGGGTGACATGTAAGATAATTGATGTTTTTTGTGCGTGCCGGCAGGGAGGGAAAGGGCACCAGAGCACACAAACGCCACCAACGGGCAAAAAACAGCACAGATAACCAACAGCACAACACAGCACAGCACGGCGCCGCACGACAGGCCACAGGAGGGCAAAGCACACACAAACAGCACCGCAAAACGACAGCAGAACACGACAGCACAGCACCACGCGACAGCACAGCGCCACAGGACACGACACAGGGAAGCAAGGCACCACAGCCAGCACAACAAGGCACCGCAGCGCACAGAGCAGAGAAAACAGGGAACGCACAGCACGAGGGAAAGAGCACCACAGCACGCAGACACCACCACCGGGCAAAAAACAGCACAGCCAACCAACAGCACAACACAGCACAGCACGACAGGCCACAGGAGGGCAAAGCAAGCCCCAACAGCACCACAACACGACAGCAGAGCACAACAGCACAGCACCACGCGACAGCACAGCACCACAGAACACGACACAGGGAAGCAGGGCACCACAGCAAACCACGCCAACCACAGGGAAGCAGACCACGCGGCCAGACAGGGACACCGACACCGAAACACGCCACCAACAGACAACCACGGGCCACCAGACCCAGCACCGCACCACAGCACACGAAAGGAAACAGCACAACACACAGCAGCGCACCACAGCACCAGGCGCCAGCAACAGCACGCACCAGACGAACAACACAACGCAAGCGCACCAGCACAGCGAAGCACAGCACCGCACCGAGCGAAGAGGACAGGGAACGCACAGCACAGCACCCAGGGACACACACAGCACAAAGCAGAGCGGCAAACAACAGCACGCACCACCACGCCACGACAAAACACACGCAGCACACAGCACACAGCGCGGGGGAACACCGCACAACACAGCACCGCAAAGCACAGGGCCCAAGGGCGACGGGCAGCGCCAGAGGGCACGGCGCAACAAGCAGCGGCACCAAACCAGCGCAACAAAGCAACACAGCACACGACAGCACAACACCGGGCGGCACAACGTGCAGCAGCGCGGCGCAGCAGCGTACCCAGGGACACACAGCACAGCACAGCACACGGCACACAGCACCGAGCGGCAGCGACGAAAACCGCGAGACACAAAGGGGGGGGGGGGGCGGCAACCACCAAGGAGCAGCCAACGGCCAGGCGGGAAACATGAAAGAGGCGAGAGCGCACGGAGAGCCGAGAAGCGGCAGGCCAACAAAGCAAACAACGCACAGCGCCGAGGCCCAGGGCACCCGGGGCCGGAAACCAGAGAAAACCGGAGACAACGGGGGCGCACAGAGGAAGAAAAAAAAAACAAGGCACCGAGCAGGAGCGACGAAAACCGCGGGACACGAAAGGGGAGGGGGGGGGGGGGGGCGGCAACCGGCAGGGAGTAGCCAACGGCCAAGCGGCAGACACACACGAGGCGAGAGCGCACGGAGAGCCGGGCAGCGGGAGGCCGAGAAAAACAAACAAAACACAGCGCCAAGGCCCAGGGCACCACGGGCTGCAAACCAGAGAAAGCCAGAGACAACGGGGGCGCAAAAAAAAAAAAACCAAGGCGCCAAGCGGAAACGACGAAAGCCGCGAGACACAGAAGGGGAGGGGGGGGGGGGGCAACAACCACGGGGAAAAACCACTGGCCAACCAGGACAGGCAAGAGCGCACGCAGAACCAGGAGGCGGGAAGCAAAGAAAAAAAAAAAAGAGCACGGAAAGCCGGTCACAGCAGACACAAACCAGCGCCAAGGCCCAGGGCACCCGGGGCCGGAAAACACAGAAAGCCGGAGACAAGGGGGGCGCGGACGAGGGGAGCAAAAGAGAAAAAAAAAACAAGCGCAAGGCAACGAGGAACGGCAACAACAGCAAGAGAGGGAGGGGGGGGGGGCAACCCCCGGAGAGCGGCCCACGGCAAGGCAACACAAAGAAAGCGAGAGCGCACGGAGAGCCAAGAAGCGAGAGGACAGCAAAACAAACAACGCAAAGGGCCAGGGCCCGGGGCACCCGGGGCCGGAAACCAAGAAAAGCAAGAGACAGAGGGGGCGCAAGGCAAAAAAGAACGGACAAATGAAAAAAAAAAGGAAAAAAAAAAACAACAAAACAAAAGCAAAAGGGGGGAGGTGAGGGCAAACAAAGGACCAAAACAGGGGCAACCCCGGCCCGGAGGGGGCCCAGCAAAGCGGAAAGACAAAGCGGCAAAAGGAAAAGGTGAGGCGCACCAGAACGCGCCCGGAAGGCTGGCCCGCCCGACCCGGCCAGGAAGGACGAGCACACGCACACACGCACTGGGCCGGGCGTGGCGTCCCCCAACCCGCAAGGGGAGGTGTCGGCGTCCACACGAAACAGCCCCGGTGCACCGGCCGAGTCCCCCGTCGAAGGATGGACGGTACGGGAAACCGGACGCGTCAGTGACCGGGTCCACACACGCCAACCACCGCAGCGCACGCAGCCCAAGACCGGCGCCGGAGGGACCCGCCAGGGACAAACCCATCGCGGGGCCCCGAACGGGTACGACGCGGAGCGAGCCCAGCGTCCCTGCCTCGGCGGGGGCCAGCGGCAGGCGCAATGAGCCCGGTTCTCAGCCGGCCTCCGCGTGCCCCGCGCAGCCACCCAGTAAAGCCGGGGGCGCAAGCCCCCGGGGTGGGGAAAGGCACCACGGCGTCGGGAAAGCCGACCGGAGCACCGAGAGCGACCGGACCGGACGAGGCGCGGCGCACCACGCGGGGCCACGAGGCACGCCAGAGAGGCATGCCGCCGGCCACAACCAAGGCACACGGAGAGGTGCCAAGCCACAACGGCCGCCGGGTGCCGCAAACCCGGAGGTCGCGCACAACACGCACCGAACCACGGCACAGGAACAGGTGCCAAGCAACACCAGCCGCCGTCCGGATGGACGAGTGCGCGCCTGGAGGGTCCCCAGCCCCTACCGGCTACGAACAGCCGCCGTCCGGATGGACGAGTGCGCGCCCGGAGGGTCCCCAGCCCCTACCGGCTACGAACAGCCGCGGTCCGGATGGACGATTGAGCGCCCCGCAGCAACGCCCCGCCCACACAACACCACACGCGCAACCCGAAGCACAGCACACAGAGCGAGCACACCAGTGTACAAGAGCCAAGCGGCCCAGGACACTGTACACGCAACACAAACCACCGAGCGGGCGCACCGGTGAACAGGAGCCAAGTGGCCCAGGACACCGCACACGCAACACAACACACCGAGCGAGCAGACCGGTGAACAGGAGCCAAGTGGCCCAGGACACCGCACACGCAAAACAACACACCGAGCGGGCAGAACCGGTGAACAGGAGCCAAGTGGCCCGGGACACCGCACACACAACACAACACACCTACCGGGCACACCAGTGAACAGGAGCCAAGTGGCCCAGGACACCGCACAAGCAAAGCAAAGGAGGGAGCGGGCGCACCGGTGAACAGGAGCCAAGTGGCCCAGGACACCGTACACGCAACACAACACACCGAGCGGGCACACCGGTGAACAGGAGCCAAGTGGCCCAGGACACCGCACACGCAACACAACACATTGAGCGGGCACACCGGTGAACAGGAGCCACGAGGCCCAGGACACCGCACACGCAAAACAGCACACGGAGTGGGCACACCGGTGAGCAGGAGCCAAGGGGCCCAGGACGCCGCACACGCGAAGCAACACACCGAGCGGGTGCACAGGTGAACAGGAGCCAAGGGGCCCAGGACACCGCACACACAACACAACGCACCGAGCGGGCGCACCGGTGAACAGGAGCCAGGTGGTCCAGGACACCGCATGCACAACACAACACACCGAGCGGGCACACCGGTGAACAGGAGCCAAGTGGCCCGGGACACCGCACACACAACACAACACACCTACCGGGCACACCAGTGAACAGGAGCCAAGTGGCCCAGGACACCGCACAAGCAAAGCAAAGGAGGGAGCGGGCGCACCGGTGAACAGGAGCCAAGTGGCCCAGGACACCGCACACGCAACACAACACACTGAGCGGGCACACCGGTGAACAGGAGCCACGAGGCCCAGGACACCGCACACGCAAAACAACACACGGAGTGGGCACACCGGTGAGCAGGAGCCAAGGGGCCCAGGACGCCGCACACGCAACACAACACACTGAGCGGGCACACCGGTGAACAGGAGCCACGAGGCCCAGGACACCGCACACGCAAAACAACACACGGAGTGGGCACACCGGTGAGCAGGAGCCAAGGGGCCCAGGACGCCGCACACGCGAAGCAACACACCGAGCGGGTGCACAGGTGAACAGGAGCCAAGGGGCCCAGGACACCGCACACACAACACAACGCACCGAGCGGGCACACCGGTGAACAGGAGCCAGGTGGTCCAGGACACCGCATGCACAACACAACACACCGAGCGGGTACACCGGTGAACAGGAGCCAAGTGGCCCGGGACACCGCACAGGCAACACAACCCACGGAGCGGCACACCGGTGAACAGGAAGCCAAGTGGCCCAGGACACCGCACATGCAAAGCAACACACCGAGCAGGCGCACCAGTGAACAGGAGCCAAGTGGCCCAGGACTCCGCACACACTACAACACACCCAGCGGGCGCACCGGAGAACAGGAGCCAAGTGGCCCAGGACACCGTACAGGCAACACAACACACCGAGCGGGCACACCGGTGAACAGGAGCCAAGTGGCCCAGGACACCGCACACGCAAAACAGCACACCGAGCGGGCACACCGGTGAACAGGAGCCAAGTGGCCCAGGACACCGCACACGCAACACAACACACCGAGCGGGCACAGCGGTGAACAGGAGCCAAGTGGCCCAGGAGACCGCACACGCAAAGCAACACACCGAGCGGGCGTACCGGTGAACAGGAGCCAAGTGGCCCGGGACACCGCACACACAACACAACACACCCAGCGGGCGCACCGGTGAATGGGAGCCCAGTGGCCCAGGACACCGCACACGCAACACAACACACCGAGCGAGCACACCGGTGGACAGGAGCCAAGTGGCCCAGGACACCGCAGACGCAAAACAACAAACCGCGCGGGCACACCGGTGAACAGGAGCCAAGCGGCCCAGGACACTGCACACACGTAGGGCGGCCGAGGGACAGGAAAGAACCAACACCCCATGGGTCGGACGCACTGGAGCGACATAGCCGACCCACCGGGCCAGTGGCAGGAGCGGTACTCCAAGGCCACTGGTCCGAGCCAGGCTGCATCAGGGACCATGGCAAACGTCACCCGGAGTAATGGAAGCAACCGGTGACAGGCGCGCCGGTACACAGTCCAGGAGGGGGTCGCCTGCCAAGCAGAGTGGCCCCGCAACTCAAGCCACAAGGGTGAGGCGGTCGTACCGTAGACTAGCGGGAGCAATACCCCTTGTGGTGAGAGATACTCCACACGGCTGCGCAGCCTCCAGAGCTGCCGGGGACAAACCACCCGGAGTGGGGGTGTCATGATGGGCCTTCAGAGCGGGCCACATCTCCTCAAACCAATTCCGACGTGGATTGGTGATGTGAATCTTGCGTAGCTTCTCGAACAGCTGCCTCCCAGCCACTTCAGCCCGGCCATTGGACCGGCTGAGATAGGCGACGCTCTTGGCATGACGTATTCCCATGAGGGAACTCATGGCCTTGAACCAGCCACCAGTAAACTGGGGCCCTCGGTCACTGCAAATGGTGCGGGGGATGTCAAAGACGGTCAGCCAATGCCGAATCATCATGACTGCCACTTCCTTGGCAAGCAACCCCCTTTTGCGTGCCGGAACGGCTACTACGTAGCCGCTGTGGCGATCCACACAAAGGACCACACAGTCAAAGGTCTCCTTGCCTATGTGAACTTCGGGCATGGAGAAGACGTCCACGGCCACGCTCTCCATGGGCTGGTCAGGCACCGGAGTCCATTGGGCTTCACCCTTGACGTTCCGGTTGTCGGGATTGCAGGCCTGACAGACCGAGCAACCCTTTCTGACCTTCTTGATAGCGCTGTAGAGACTGATCTGGTCGATTTCGAACCGGCGCTGCATATCCAGGGCTTGCTTCTTGACCCCTGGGTGCATCATGTGGTGGTGCCAAGCCTCACATAGCTCGAGCACTCGGGACTCTGGGACCAGCAGCTTACCATTCTGGTAGAGCTTGCCATCCTCCTCAGTCAGCCCCTTTGGCCACTTCTGCCCGTCATCAGGGTCGGTCACAGCCCTATACTCGGCCTCAAAGGCCTCAGACTTAGCGTAGTCGTCGGTCCAGTTGTCCTGGAGGCAAGATTCAGGGAAGAGGTGCTTGTCGGACTCAGCTCCCTCAGGGGCGAGTACTCTGACCGCTCTGCCCATCCTCGTTCCGAGGGGGGCATTGTAAGTGTTTCGGGGCGTTGATGAAGTTCCCTGTCTTATTATTATCTTCTGATTTCTGAAAATATGTCCTCATTATTGATATTGTCCACTGGAAAACCATCGAAGTTGAGCTGGTATGGCGAGGGGAAAAGGACAGACACGAGAACTCAACACATACATGGCGTACTTAAAGTCCTGCACCGCCGCAGAGTCGCAGAGCCAACTCAGGCTCTTACATGCCCCTACATAACATGCAAGCATAACATGTACAATTGCACATACACTGGACCTATATTTACATAATCATTGAGCGCAAATTTTATTGTTCTGGAGCGTGATTTCTCTGCTGCGCGTGCCCTTTTCTCTTTGCGCGTGCGTTTTCTCTCTGTTCTCGCTCTCGGGTTTCTCTCTCGGTCGCTCTCTCTGTCACTCAGTCTCACGTACAGTCTCTCCTTTCCTTACCTCGCCCTCGCTCTCTCACTTGCTTCCTCACTCCTACCCTCGCTCGGCTCTGTCCTTACACTCCCCTACGCCGGGCGGCGGGGTTCGCCGGGGCGGGTGGTGGGCAAAACCAATGAAGCAGCAAAAGAATAGCTTCACGACAACCTCAGTTCCAGAAAAAACAGAATGATGTTCGGGCGTTGGGGTGGGTGTTGTGCCTGCACTGAACTGTGAGGTGAAGTCGAGGTAGCGGTATTGTATGGACATCAAGTCCAGGCGGTAGGTAACAGTCGTACACATTCGGTAAGTTGTCGAATCGATGGAGCAAACAATAACCTGCAACTCCTCGTACGCAACGGACTTAAGCCACTGGTCGTCGTCAGGCCTTCGCCTCCGATCCGCCAGGGAATTCTGAAGGGGACAGCAATCGATTTGAAGGAGAGTATCCAAAGAAATGCCTACACTTAACTTAGTGTGTGTAGCACGCATGTGTGTTAGTACGTAAGGAGTGCCAGAGCACTCCCCTACATGCCGGAGAGCTTGCTCGGAGGCACAAAAAACAATAGCCTCATGCTTCGGTGTATGTTGCACCTCTGTGCCCTTTCTGCCTGTCTGCTGTTTGCGTGGGCCGCGCGTGCTATGTGCGTCGCTGTGCGTCCTATGTTGGTGTTTGGTCCCTCTGCTCGGTCTTGGTGCCTGGCGCCCTCTCTGGGTCCTCCTGGCTGTGGTGTTCGTGGTTGTTGGCCTCAGCAGGGAATCATTCCCCATCACACGTGTACGCTTACGCCTGTGCCTGGCATTTGGCTGGGTGTGCGTCGGGTACCTTTGTGGTGGGCCTAAATAGACAAGCAAATAGCGCCGTAAGCGCCGTAACGCTAACAGGAACATAACGCCGTCTCTGCCGTCGTCTAATACGCCGTCTACATAAAGAAAACTGCGTCGCGAGCAACGCGTAAAGGACGAAATATTTTTTCCGAAGCACGCCGCGCCCCTGTACTTGTCCCTCACGCCCTCTTTTATTCGCCATGTACCTTCCCCTCCCGCCCGTGCCCCACCCTCGACGCTTTTGCCTCCCTTTCGCTCCAGGTGGAACGTGCGCCGCGTCCAGTCCAGGACACCGCAACCACCAAGGCATGCCAGCCACGACACCGCCACCAACGCGGGGTGACATGTAAGATAATTGATGTTTTTTGTGCGTGCCGGCAGGGAGGGAAAGGGCACCAGAGCACACAAACGCCACCAACGGGCAAAAAACAGCACAGACAACCAACAGCACAACACAGCACAGCACGGCGCCGCACGACAGGCCACAGGAGGGCAAAGCACACACAAACAGCACCGCAAAACGACAGCAGAACACGACAGCACAGCACCACACGACAGCACAGCGCCACAGGACACGACACAGGGAAGCAAGGCACCACAGCCAGCACAACAAGGCACCGCAGCGCACAGAGCAGAGAAAACAGGGAACGCACAGCACGAGGGAAAGAGCACCACAGCACGCAGACACCACCACCGGGCAAAAAACAGCACAGCCAACCAACAGCACAACACAGCACAGCACGACAGGCCACAGGAGGGCAAAGCAAGCCCCAACAGCACCACAACACGACAGCAGAGCACAACAGCACAGCACCACGCGACAGCACAGCACCACAGAACACGACACAGGGAAGCAGGGCACCACAGCAAACCACGCCAACCACAGGGAAGCAGACCACGCGGCCAGACAGGGACACCGACACCGAAACACGCCACCAACAGACAACCACGGGCCACCAGACCCAGCACCGCACCACAGCACACGAAAGGAAACAGCACAACACACAGCAGCGCACCACAGCACCAGGCGCCAGCAACAGCACGCACCAGACGAACAACACAACGCAAGCGCACCAGCACAGCGAAGCACAGCACCGCACCGAGCGAAGAGGACAGGGAACGCACAGCACAGCACCCAGGGACACACACAGCACAAAGCAGAGCGGCAAACAACAGCACGCACCACCACGCCACGACAAAACACACGCAGCACACAGCACACAGCGCGGGGGAACACCGCACAACACAGCACCGCAAAGCACAGGGCCCCAGGGCGACGGGCAGCGCCAGAGGGCACGGCGCAACAAGCAGCGACACCAAACCAGCGCAACAAAGCAACACAGCACACGACAGCACAACACCGGGCGGCACAACGTGCAGCAGCGCGGCGCAGCAGCGTACCCAGGGACACACAGCACAGCACAGCACACGGCACACAGCACCGAGCGGCAGCGACGAAAACCGCGAGACACAAAGGGGGGGGGGGGGGGCGGCAACCACCAAGGAGCAGCCAACGGCCAGGCGGGAAACATGAAAGAGGCGAGAGCGCACGGAGAGCCGAGAAGCGGCAGGCCAACAAAGCAAACAACGCACAGCGCCGAGGCCCAGGGCACCCGGGGCCGGAAACCAGAGAAAGCCGGAGACAACGGGGGCGCACAGAGGAAGAAAAAAAAACAAGGCACCGAGCAGGAGCGACGAAAACCGCGGGACACGAAAGGGGAGGGGGGGGGGGGGGGGGCAACCGGCAGGGAGTAGCCAACGGCCAAGCGGCAGACACACACGAGGCGAGAGCGCACGGAGAGCCGGGCAGCGGGAGGCCGAGAAAAACAAACAAAACACAGCGCCAAGGCCCAGGGCACCACGGGCTGCAAACCAGAGAAAGCCAGAGACAACGGGGGCGCAAAAAAAAAAAACCAAGGCGCCAAGCGGAAACGACGAAAGCCGTGAGACACAGAAGGGGAGGGGGGGGGGGGGGGCAACAACCACGGGGAAAAACCACTGGCCAACCAGGACAGGCAAGAGCGCACGCAGAACCAGGAGGCGGGAAGCAAAGAAAAAAAAAAAAAGAGCACGGAAAGCCGGTCACAGCAGACACAAACCAGCGCCAAGGCCCAGGGCACCCGGGGCCGGAAAACACAGAAAGCCGGAGACAAGGGGGGCGCGGACGAGGGGAGCAAAAGAGAAAAAAAAAACAAGCGCAAGGCAACGAGGAACGGCAACAACAGCAAGAGAGGGAGGGGGGGGGGGCAACCCCCGGAGAGCGGCCCACGGCAAGGGAACACAAAGAAAGCGAGAGCGCACGGAGAGCCAAGAAGCGAGAGGACAGCAAAACAAACAACGCAAAGGGCCAGGGCCCGGGGCACCCGGGGCCGGAAACCAAGAAAAGCAAGAGACAGAGGGGGCGCAAGGCAAAAAAGAACGGACAAATGAAAAAAAAAAAGGAAAAAAAAACAACAAAACAAAAGCAAAAGGGGGGAGGTGAGGGCAAACAAAGGACCAAAACAGGGGCAACCCCGGCCCGGAGGGGGCCCAGCAAAGCGGAAAGACAAAGCGGCAAAAGGAAAAGGTGAGGCGCACCAGAACGCGCCCGGAAGGCTGGCCCGCACGACCCGGCCAGGAAGGACGAGCACACGCACACACGCACTGGGCCGGGCGTGGCGTCCCCCAACCCGCAAGGGGAGGTGTCGGCGTCCACACGAAACAGCCCCGGTGCACCGGCCGAGTCCCCCGTCGAAGGATGGACGGTACGGGAAACCGGACGCGTCAGTGACCGGGTCCACACACGCCAACCACCGCAGCGCACGCAGCCCAAGACCGGCGCCGGAGGGACCCGCCAGGGACAAACCCATCGCGGGGCCCCGAACGGGTACGACGCGGAGCGAGCCCAGCGTCCCTGCCTCGGCGGGGGCCAGCGGCAGGCGCAATGAGCCCGGTTCTCAGCCGGCCTCCGCGTGCCCCGCGCAGCCACCCAGTAAAGCCGGGGGCGCAAGCCCCCGGGGTGGGGAAAGGCACCACGGCGTCGGGAAAGCCGACCGGAGCACCGAGAGCGACCGGACCGGACGAGGCGCGGCGCACCACGCGGGGCCACGAGGCACGCCAGAGAGGCATGCCGCCGGCCACAACCAAGGCACACGGAGAGGTGCCAAGCCACAACGGCCGCCGGGTGCCGCAAACCCGGAGGTCGCGCACAACACGCACCGAACCACGGCACAGGAACAGGTGCCAAGCAACACCAGCCGCCGTCCGGATGGACGAGTGCGCGCCTGGAGGGTCCCCAGCCCCTACCGGCTACGAACAGCCGCCGTCCGGATGGACGAGTGCGCGCCCGGAGGGTCCCCAGCCCCTACCGGCTACGAACAGCCGCGGTCCGGATGGACGATTGAGCGCCCCGCAGCAACGCCCCGCCCACACAACACCACACGCGCAACCCGAAGCACAGCACACAGAGCGAGCACACCAGTGTACAAGAGCCAAGCGGCCCAGGACACTGTACACGCAACACAAACCACCGAGCGGGCGCACCGGTGAACAGGAGCCAAGTGGCCCAGGACACCGCACACGCAACACAACACACCGAGCGAGCAGACCGGTGAACAGGAGCCAAGTGGCCCAGGACACCGCACACGCAAAACAACACACCGAGCGGGCAGAACCGGTGAACAGGAGCCAAGTGGCCCGGGACACCGCACACACAACACAACACACCTACCGGGCACACCAGTGAACAGGAGCCAAGTGGCCCAGGACACCGCACAAGCAAAGCAAAGGAGGGAGCGGGCGCACCGGTGAACAGGAGCCAAGTGGCCCAGGACACCGTACACGCAACACAACACACCGAGCGGGCACACCGGTGAACAGGAGCCAAGTGGCCCAGGACACCGCACACGCAACACAACACATTGAGCGGGCACACCGGTGAACAGGAGCCACGAGGCCCAGGACACCGCACACGCAAAACAACACACGGAGTGGGCACACCGGTGAGCAGGAGCCAAGGGGCCCAGGACGCCGCACACGCGAAGCAACACACCGAGCGGGTGCACAGGTGAACAGGAGCCAAGGGGCCCAGGACACCGCACACACAACACAACGCACCGAGCGGGCGCACCGGTGAACAGGAGCCAGGTGGTCCAGGACACCGCATGCACAACACAACACACCGAGCGGGCACACCAGTGAATAGGAGCCAAGTGGCCCAGGACACCGCACAAGCAAAGCAAAGGAGGGAGCGGGCGCACCGGTGAACAGGAGCCAAGTGGCCCAGGACACCGCACACGCAACACAACACACTGAGCGGGCACACCGGTGAGCAGGAGCCACGAGGCCCAGGACACCGCACACGCAAAACAACACACGGAGTGGGCACACCGGTGAGCAGGAGCCAAGGGGCCCAGGACGCCGCACACGCAACACAACCCACTGAGCGGGCACACCGGTGAACAGGAGCCACGAGGCCCAGGACACCGCACACGCAAAACAACACACGGAGTGGGCACACCGGTGAGCAGGAGCCAAGGGGCCCAGGACGCCGCACACGCGAAGCAACACACCGAGCGGGTGCACAGGTGAACAGGAGCCAAGGGGCCCAGGACACCGCACACACAACACAACGCACCGAGCGGGCACACCGGTGAACAGGAGCCAGGTGGTCCAGGACACCGCATGCACAACACAACACACCGAGCGGGTACACCGGTGAACAGGAGCCAAGTGGCCCGGGACACCGCACACGCAACACAACCCACGGAGCGGCACACCGGTGAACAGGAAGCCAAGTGGCCCAGGACACCGCACATGCAAAGCAACACACCGAGCAGGCGCACCGGTGAACAGGAGCCAAGTGGCCCAGGACTCCGCACACACTACAACACACCCAGCGGGCGCACCGGAGAACAGGAGCCAAGTGGCCCAGGACACCGTACAGGCAACACAACACACCGAGCGGGCACACCGGTGAACAGGAGCCAAGTGGCCCAGGACACCGCACACGCAAAACAGCACACCGAGCGGGCACACCGGTGAACAGGAGCCAAGTGGCCCAGGACACCGCACACGCAACACAACACACCGAGCGGGCACAGCGGTGAACAGGAGCCAAGTGGCCCAGGAGACCGCACACGCAAAGCAACACACCGAGCGGGCGCACCGGTGAACAGGAGCCAAGTGGCCCGGGACACCGCACACACAACACAACACACCCAGCGGGCGCACCGGTGAATGGGAGCCAAGTGGCCCAGGACACCGCACACGCAACACAACACACCGAGCGAGCACACCGGTGGACAGGAGCCAAGTGGCCCAGGACACCGCAGACGCAAAACAACAAACCGCGCGGGCACACCGGTGAACAGGAGCCAAGCGGCCCAGGACACTGCACACACGTAGGGCGGCCGAGGGACAGGAAAGAACCAACACCCCATGGGTCGGACGCACTGGAGCGACATAGCCGACCCACCGGGCCAGTGGCAGGAGCGGTACTCCAAGGCCACTGGTCCGAGCCAGGCTGCATCGGGGACCATGGCAAACGTCACCCGGAGCCATGGAAGCAACCGGTGACAGGCGCGCCGGTACACAGTCCAGGAGGGGGTCGCCTGCCAAGCAGAGTGGCCCCGCAACTCAAGCCACAAGGGTGAGGCGGTCGTACCGTAGACTAGCGGGAGCAATACCCCTTGTGGTGAGAGATACTCCACACGGCTGCGCAGCCTCCAGAGCTGCCGCCGAAAGGAGGGGGCATGTGGCCCTACCCATGGACACATGTGGGGACACCCTCCCACCTGGGACACATGGACCGGGTGGCCGCGACAATGCTCTCCCAAGCACATGCGGGAGCGGCTCAAGAGGCACCTAACATAGGGCAGTGGGAGGGACAGGACGTCCCCTTGGTAAGACCTTCTTCCTGCAATGTCAAAGGAGGCATCCCGAGCTCCCGAAGATACCTACCTACCTACCTCAGCTCCCTCAGGGGCGAGTACTCTGACCGCTCTGCCCATCCTCGTTCCGAGGGGGGCATTGTAAGTGTTTCGGGGCGTTGATGAAGTTCCCTTTCTTATTATTATCTTCTGATTTCTGAAAATATGCCCTCATTATTGATATTGTCCACTGGAAAACCATCGAAGTTGAGCTGGTATGGCAAGGGGAAAAGGACAGACACGACAACTCAACACATACATGGCGTACTTGAAGTCCTGCACCGGTCCAGAGTCGCAGAGCCAACTCAGGCTCTTACATGCCCCTACATAACATGCAAGCATAACATGTACAATTGCACATACACTGGACCTATATTTACATAATCATTGAGCGCAAATTTTATTGTTCTGGAGCGTGATTTCTCTGCTGCGCGTGCCCTTTTCTCTTTGCGCGTGCGTTTTCTCTCTGTTCTCGCTCTCGGGTTTCTCTCTCGGTCGCTCTCTCTCTCACTCAGTCTCACGTACAGTCACTCCTTTCCTTACCTCGCCCTCGCTCTCTCACTCGCTTCCTCACTCCTACCCTCGCTCGGCTCTGTCCTTACACTCCCCTATGCCGGGCGGCGGGGTTCGCCGGGGCGGGTGGTGGGCGAAACCAATGAAGCAGCAAAAGAATAGCTTCACGACAACCTCAGTTCCAGAAAAAACAGAATGATGTTCGGGCGGTGGGGTGGGTGTTGTGCCTGCACTGAACTGTGAGCTGAAGTCGAGCAAAAACTGAAGTAAAGTGTAGTGGTTAGCTGGAGTCTCAGGGCCAGGTAGCGGTATTGTATGGACATCAAGTCCAGGCGGTAGGTAACTGTCGTACACATTCGGTAAGTTGTCGAATCGATCGAGCAAACAATAACCCGCAACTCCTCGTACGCAACGGACTTAAGCCACTGGTCGTTGTCAGGCCTTCGCCTCCGATCCGCCAGGGAATTCTGAAGGGGACAGCAATCAATTTGAAGGAGAGTATCCAAAGAAATGCCTACACTTAACTTAGTGTCTGTAGCACGCATGTGTGTTAGTACGTAAGGAGTGCCAGAGCACTCCCCTACATGCCGGAGAGCTTGCTCGGAGGCACAAAAAAAATAGCCTCATGCTTCGGTGTATGTTGCACCTCTGTGCCCTTTCTGCCTGTCTGCTGTTTGCGTGGGCCGCGCGTGCTATGTGCGTCGCTGTGCGTCCTATGTTGGTGTTTGGTCCCTCTGCTCGGTCTTGGTGCCTGGCGCCCTCTCTGGGTCCTCCTGGCTGTGGTGTTCGTGGTTGTTGGCCTCAGCAGGGAATCATTCCCCATCACACGCATACGCATACGCCTGTGCCTGGCATTTGGCTGGGTGTGCGTCGGGTACCTTTGTCGTGGGCCCGCGCTTGCTCTGTGTGTTGGTGGCTGTGTTTTTCGTGTGGTGGTTACTTGTTGCACCGAGGCGTCACCTAAGCCGTCACTCGGTTGGGTTTAATGTTTGTGTGGTACACGAGTAGTCTTGGCCTACGTAAGAGGTTGCTTACATGTAGACTCAGGTTCAAAACACTACTCCGTGTTGATGGTTGTGGTCCTGCACTGGCACTCACTCAGGTCTGCCGGTCACCAGTGGTCTCATCCTACACTGTTGCCCGCGTTGGTTCCTTTCCTCTACTCTAGTCGTCGTCACGCCATGCCCCGTACTGTAACTTGGCCTGTCTGCACTCAGGTTGGCCTTGGGTTAGAAATCGTGGACTCCTCGGTGTACCCCATCAACACAGCAGTTAGTCCAGCTTAGGAGCACACTCTGACCTCACCGGTAGCTCAGTCCGCTTAACCCTCACTGCAATGCAAATATGGCGAGAGGTTACCGGTGGTGGCAGGTAGGTAAGTGACAGACTATGCGGACGTGAACTAACAAGGCGACTATATATACCCTTTTTATCACAATGCGTTCTCCGTGTCCTGACCAACACAAGCGGTAAGAGAGTCACACTCACACAGTAAGAAAGATCTGAAAAAACCTGTGTTTACCTTGGCACCTGGAGGTTAGCCATTGGTGCTGGACTCAAGGCTTGATACAAAAGGGAGACAATGAATGATTCACACGAACCTTTACACAACTAGAACAAAGTTGTCTGATGACTCGAAACAAGCAATGGTGTGCCAATATGCTGTGACTGCATAACACTTCAACAATCAAGTCAAGCAACAATCAACTCAAGAGCTAACACAAGAATATTTCCACAACTATTCGTCACTCGTCAAACAGACCTTTTGAAAACAACCGTCACAAAATTGACTCATGAGGTACACACCCCTAACTGGGTGGTCCCAACAATCAACAGACTAGACAAAGTAGGCAAGGCACTGCAACTAAACTTCAAGCAAGTCTTGTAGACCAAAGGCGGTGTTCAACCGACGCTGGTCGCTTGAGGCAAAAAATGTGTCACAGTATTGAGAAATCAAATCTAAGACAAAATGAGTCTCCAAAAACTGAACAACAAGCTTGAAAGGCGTTGGCGCCACAGAAAACGAGTGCCGACGAGTGCGACGAACGCACTTGTGTGTCGAAAAACCACAACGATGAGTGTCACCCAGGACAATTGTCCAAAATTATTTTTTTGTTTGACCGAAAACTCAACACCAAAATGGAGCTAAAAGCACAAAGGAAGAGTGGCGACGAGTGGAATAAACACACCGGCACTCAGAAACGACTTGCCAAAATGGTTCCACGCGCGAGTTCTGGTCATGGATAAAGAAGAATAACTTCGACCTACCATACTTGTTCACAACCTTTGAGTGTTCACCACAATTTTTGTTCAACATTCAGAGAAAGGGAAGAGAATAGGAAAGTGTCATCAATTCAGTTTCTCAAAGCTTCAAACTACTTTAGAGCGCCACGCAGGCCCAGCACCAGACAATGAAGGAGATGTGGAGGATGATCCTTGTCCATGCGCCCATGTTTTGCCTGCAGCCCAATTGAAAGGTTGTGGGTCAAGATCAAACCCACCAACACTTGAATGGACTTAGAGACCAAAGAGGATCTCACGCACGCAGCCAGTAGGTCGCGCGTGCGCCCAATAGGTCGCACGTGCGCGCGAGAATGGTCTCACGTGCACCAAATTCCAAGATGTCCAGAATTGACCAAATTTGACCAAAATGGCCAATTTAACCCCAAATGAGGCCATAACAAGCCACAAAAACTCTCTCGCAGGACACAGACACTCGCCGACGACGGTCGACGCGCGCCGAAGCACTTCGCGCGCTTCCATTTGCTTCGAATTGTCCAAATCAGAGCTCTGAGACCCCAGTTGGTCCAAATGCGTCCCAAGCTCCAAATTGCAAAGGATGGACAAGAAGTAAACCTTGTAAGTACTCAGAAGAGAAGTTGCAACTTGTGTCCAAAGCCACAAAGCCTACATGTGACGCGCTGGAGCATAAAGGTGGTGACAACGCGTCCACAGACTGCAATTCTTTGCATTTGTGAAACTCAACTTGCTGATCAAACCTTCAACAAATTCAGAAAGATGCGCAAGCAGCAAACACCAAGAAAACTGCAATTTGATCGCGTCGCTTTGTCCAAGCTCCTTGTCGTTGTCGGCAAAAGCACAGATGCAATGGACTCCTGCAGAGCTCGCACCAAACGAGAGTTCAAGTGCACTGGAATCAAAGAATCAAAGGTCTCTTCTGGGCTTTGTTCGAAGGTGTCATCGGTCGCACTGAGGCAAGCAGGTCGCTGAGTGACGCCTTGTAAGATGAGTTGGCTTGATTCTTGTCTGATGGGGACGAATTGGAATGGATGGAGGCGTTCTCTTGAGGGACGCCTATTGTCCTTCCCTCCTTCCGCGACGATATGTCGGGATTCCGCAGCCATGACGACGAATCATTTAACACCCTCCTCCTCCATCAGGCGCTCCATTTCTATGATCCTCTTCGCCTCAGCGGTCTCAGCCTCATCGCCATGGGCGGAGACATCCGTCATGCCCTTGCTGGCGGGATAGGCCCACCTACTGAGACAGTCCGCCACGGTGTTGTCCTTGCCAGGAACATACACAACCGTGAGGTCGAACTTGGCCTAGGTCTCATGCCATCTTGCCCGTCGGGAGGCGGGACCTGAGGGGGTGTCCACGTGCTCTTTGTGCCACGACTGCAGACTCTGATGGTCGGTGCAGACGGTGACGAGATGGAGGGCTATGTACCCAGCCCATTTCCTGAGAGCCATGACGATGGCATACGCCTCCTTTTCTCCGGGCGTCCACGTCCGTCTCTGGCCTTCCGCCAGGACTCGGCTCCAGAAGGCCACTGGCACGTGCCTCCCGTCGTCAAGCACTTGTTCCAACACAGCGCCAACGGCGTAGTCGGAAGCGTCGGTGCGCAAGACGAACCCTCGGTCAGGATCCAAGAGGTGCAGACCCACTGCGGATAGCAGCGCCTGCTTCATCCCCTCAAAGGCATGGTCGGACTCATCATTCCAGACCAGAGCCGTCTTGGACCCCTTCTTGGTCTCCTCTCGGTTGCCCTTGAGCATGGTCGTCATGGGGGCTGCATACTCGGCATACATCTTGATATACCCTGAGTAGTAGTTGCAGAACCCCAAGTACGCCCGTAGCTCAGAGACCGTTTTGGGCTTTTCCCAGTGCTCAATTGCAGCCACCTTGCCAGGTATGGGCTTCAGCTGCCCGTTCCCAACTACGTGGCCAGCGAAGACCACCTCGCTTACCGCAATGGTGGCCTCGTCACTGCTGCCCGTGAGTTTGTGCCGAACCAGAAGGTCCAGCACTCGGGTGACGTCCCTCTCATGTGCCTCCAGGAGCTCCTCATAGCTCATACTGGGGTCCCCGGACGCGATGATCACGTCGTCCACGAAGGGGTCCGCACAGTCACGCACCGGCTCAGGAAGGTTCTCCAGCATCCGCTGAAAAGCCGCATTGCCGTTGGTAACGCCCATGGGCATCACCTTCCACTGGAGCGGTCCAAGTGGGGTGCTCATGGCTGTGCAGGCACGGGACTCCTCGGCGAGAGGCATCTGATGATAACCATGTTTCAGGTCAATCACCGTGAACATCCTCCACCGGTGTTGTTTTTGCAGCATGTCCTCAATGAGGGGCAGCGTATAGCTGTCATGCTGCGTTTGGGCGTTTAGGCCGCGGTAGTCGACCACGAGCCGCCACTCACCGGCCACCTTTTTGGGGACGACGAAGCACGGGGAGGCCCATTCGGAGTGGCACGGCTCAAGCCAGCCTCTCTCGATGAAATCACGGAGGATCTTCTCCATGGCCTCCTTCCTCTCGCCCCTCAGGGCGAACTCCCGGTGTCGATACACACGGGGGTCCGGCTTCAGTCATATCTTGGCCTCGCCATACGGTCCACGCACCGGTGGGGGAAACACAGGTTTTCCGCTGAAGAAGGTATCGGCATACTTCTGCTTTAGCCTCGCCCTCAATGCCTGGATCTTGGGGCACTCATCTGACTCCTCCTTGGCTTTTCCGGGCACCTGGACCACTGAGCTTACTTGCGGGGTACCTCAACAAGATCGCTCAGGTGGTATTCCCAGGTGGCCCAAAGGGCTATCTCTGGTCTTGCCTCGGAACAGGTCGCCGTAGGTGGGTGGGTTGCCGCCGATTGCCTCGTCCTGGCTGGACATGTGGTCCAGCACCCTCTTTACGAAGGTATTCCCAACATAGGAACCGGAGACGATGGAATCCACTTCCCACCAGGCTTTGTCCTGGCCCTTGCCCTCACGCTGGTTACCCCAGTCGCGAAAGGGCTGATCCATATACCCCTGAACCAGATCCAACTCCTCTTCAGTGAGGAGGTCCTCCGATTCTCCGATGTCAACAGGGGAAATCGCAAAGCATTGCCGCCATGGCTCCGCTATGATGCGGTTGACACACACGAAGTCCGTGGTGTCGGCCTGTTCAAGGCCCCCATCCACATAGTGGAATTCCGTTGGCCATCTCTGGGGTGGCATGGGCTGTCCCTTAGCGTCCTGATAGACACTCTCTCCAGCCGGTAGGACGACCTTGTTTAAGGTCATGTTGGTCAATGAGACCACCCAATCTCGGGTGCTTTCCTCCTCGGTGCATCCCATAGGAACAACCAGCACTGCCTTGGAGCGGTCCTTGCGAATCTTCGCTACCGCCCTTGGAATGTCCCATCAGGGGCAATGGATCCACATCAAACCCTGATGGGGACCCCAGTGCTTCTTCCACGCGGAGTCCTGGGCGCTCCAGTACTTCTCACAAACCCGAAGATGGGCGGAGGTTCCTGACGAGAACGCGTCCAGGGCCAGATCCGAAGCTCCCAGGTCCGCAACCACTCGACTCGCCACTTCTGGCATTACGCCGTACTCCTGGTTTGCTGGCCCAGTTGGCTCAGTTCCCAGCGCGGCTACTTCAAGCTGATTGCGTTCCGGGTGGATCCATTGGCATTCCACATGGTGCTCAGGTGACGAAAGCCACGAGAGCTGGTCGTCCTGGTACAGGGTCATTGAGGCCTGGGCCGGGAGAACGCCGGAGTCCGTTCCATCATGAAGTCATACCCAACGATCATGTCCCAGTCCATCTCGGCCTCGTAGAAGCGACCTTGCAGGAGGATTTCCTTGCCGAGGTCCGGGCGGCTCAGCTCACGGTGGTTCACGAACTGCAGCCCAATGGCCGCTTCCTTCGTGCCTCCCACCATATACTGGCCGTTCGCCACCTTCAGCCTGACAGGCTTCCGACTGTCGGTCAAGCACTCTGGCGGAAGTAAGCCAGCCTTGACCAAGCTGACCTGAGCTCCCGTGTCGACCAACACGTCGAAGACCTTCTCCACTTCCCCGCATAAGGCACGGACATTAAGGTGCAACTGCCGCTCACGCCCAACACGGCGCACGGCGTGCAAGCTCAGGATCTCCGGCCGTTCCAGAAGCTCAACAAGCGACTGGTGCAGGTCGTGGACAATGGGCTCAGGCTGCCCATCTGCAGCATCCAGCTGCGGTCCGGGTGATCCTCCGATACTCTCGGATAGATCTTGAAGCACATCAAATACATTCTTGGTCGCGAAGGATGGACGGGTGCAAGGGTTCGTGCCTTCACTTGCCCTCACCCTGCCACCGCGACTGTCTTTCGTTTCGGGTGCCGGACCGGGCCTTCCGCCCGCGGCAATCCCTTTGTGCTCACTGTCTCCGGACTGGGATGGTGTGGCGCTTCCCACGACACCATCCTGCGACCGCCCTAGCTGGGGCCCTTGGCTGCAGGGGCTCCGCTAAGGGGCGTCGGTTGTGGTAGTAGGGGTACTCTCCTCCGCATTAACCTCGCTGACACCCTTCTTCTTTCCCCCTTTCTTACCCTTCTTGTCCTTGTGCTTGTTCTTCTCGTTCTCTTTGTTCTCCTTGCTCTTGTCGTCCGACTCGGGGACCCAGTTCCTCTTGATCTCCTGGATCTCCTTGGCCAACTCGGTCCCCACTGACATCAGCTTGGAGAGGTCGTCCTTGGTGACCTCCACCTTGGTCTCCCGGATACCCGCGGGTGCACGCTTCTTCGACCCGTGCACCTTCTTGTAGGCCTCCGTGTCGGCCTTGTGGACGGGGCATGTCCGGTGGTCATGGTTGAACCCTTTGTTCCTCCCATAACACACAAAACAGCCCTGAGGGTGAACACGTATGAACACCCCAAAGGACAGCGGAGGGTCGCCAATGCGGCGGGGGTCCTTCTTCTCCTTCTTCTTCCAACCCTTCTGCAGGGGCTTCCAGCTTCCCCGGTTGCTCCCCGTGTTCGGGTTGTTGGCCACAAAGGCACAAACGGCCACCTCGGCGGGCTCATCGTGGTCGTCGTCATCGTCGAGAGCCTCATCGCCATCGGCTCCGGCTGGGTCCATGGCAGCTTCCCCGCCAGACCCCTCGCCAACGTAGTTGACGTCACGGTCGCCGGGCCTCAACCCGCGGGTGTGGTGGAGGTTCCGGTACTCCTTGAGTACCTCCTCTCCAACCCACTCCAGGATCTCGTCGCAACTCATCCGCGCCGGGATGGCCTGCAGACGGATGGTCTGGCCGCCCACGTCACACTCATCAAGGCGCCACATCGCGGTCTTCTTGCGATCGCCCGTGACGGTGATGAGGAGGGCGTTCTGCAGGGAGTGCCGTTTGACATCCCTGGTCACGTTCTTCCTTGTCCAAGCCACCACGTTCGTATGATACTCCTTGGGGAGCATCATCTTGACCGTGTGGTTGGACTGGGCCCTCTTGGCTTCCTCCTTGGTGACTCTCTTGATCCATGCTTCCGGCAGCATGGAGAGCAGGCGGGCCTGCTCGTCACCCTCATTCCAGTCCTCCACGTTGCGGCGGAAGAGGGTGTATTGCCCCCGGAAGTCCCGCCAATTTCGTAGGCGGATCTCCCGACCATAATGCTAAAGCTTGATGGCCTTCCACCGCTTGGCAGCCACCTGCGGAGCGTCCACCCGCTCCTGCTCGTTGAGCCACTTCTTGGCTTCCTTGAGGGTCTTGATTTTCCCCTCCTTGGTCGCCACGAAGTATAGCTCTTGGAGCACCTCCGGCAGGCGGTACCTGAACCGTTTGAAGACATATTTCTCCGCATCTGCGGGATCCATGTCTTCAGTGACGGTCATCCCCCAATCGTCCAGCTTCTCCAAGAAGCGGTCGAGGTTGGGGGGGTTGCCATCATATGTGGGGGGCTTGATGTCCTTCAGGTCTTCGCACACGGCGGCATCCGCGGCCTTAGAGACCATGAACGCCGGCCGCGAGGTCGACCGAGGTTCCCATCGGCGTCCCCCACGGACTCCCACGGCCGCCACTTCCATCTCCTCCACGGTATCCGTGTGGCTACGCCGTGGTTCTTCCATGTACACTGAACCTAGATGTTCACGCCGTACTCCTTCCATGTATGCCTCCTCATCACGGCGCCGGCGGCTGGGTTCAGCGGCCTCCCGTCGTACACCACGCGGCGGGGTAATGCCGAACTCCTCCAGGTCTTCCTTTCCTCCGCCGACATCCCACTCCACGTCCCCTCCAGGGACCTCATCTCTGAGTCCACCATAACGCCCGCCAGCCATTGGGATTGGCTCCTGGGCTTGTGCGGGGCGTCTGGGGCGTACCGGTGTCCGCGGTGGAGCACGGCGGTTGTGGTACTCCGCACTGAGCCACTCATCACGCCACTCCTCACTGCCACTGCCGGGCGGCACGCGCTCGTTACGGCGGCCCGCGCTGTGATGAGAGGGGGCGCTGAGAGAGGGGGCACTGGCGCTGGGGCGACTCCTGGGGGCTCCACCGGGGGCGTGGGCTCTGCCTGGACCTGGTCCAGGTCCCCAGCCGTCGTCCGACGAGCCAGACTCCAGGGGTGGGTGCTCGCTGCCGACGCTCCCACGGCCTTCCAGCTCGTCCAAGCTCTGCTGCAGGCCGTTGATGACCTTGTTCAGCAGCCTGGTCTCGCCCCTGGCGATGTCCAGCTCCCTCTGGGCGGCGGTGGCGACTTTGGCGATCTTGACCATCTCCGTCTTGGCGATGTCCAGCTCCTTCTGTGCGCCTGCGGCGACCCTGGCGATGCGGATCATCTCGCCCTTGCCCGTGTCTACCTCCCGCTCGAGGGACTGGACCCTCCTGCGGAGGTGGACAATCCACCGCCAGGTGGCATCCGGGTCACCGTTCCCTGGTGGGTCGTCGGGGTCCCCAGGGGGTCCTCCAGGAGGGCCTCCGCCAGGCCCGCCCGGTCCAGGGGGTCCTCCCCCGCCCGGAGGTCCGCCTCCAGGGGGTCCACTTGGTGGGCGTCCTCCAGGGGGTCCTGATGGTCCTCCGCCAGGGGGTCCCGGTCGGCCTCCGCCGGGTCCCCTCGGTGGGTCCGAGGATGGGGGCTTCTCCATGTAGTGGAAGTCCATGTCATCATCCTCGTCCATGTCGCCCCACCTGGTCGTCTCGGTCTCGCACGCGGAAGACTCCGAGCTCCGGTAGGGAGGAGAGAGATCCTCACCCTCACCCTCCAGCTCCATGGGGACGTCTCCGCCTCCTCCGCCAGCCACTTCCCGGCGATGTCGGCGGTCTCGTCCATCCCCGTCGCTGGCGGTGAAGAAGGGGTCGGAGTCGTGGGAGTGTCCGCCCGCTGGCCTCCGTGACCTCTCGGGGGTGTTCCCCTTACCCCTCCTTCGTTGGTAGGCGGCGGGGCCACTGTCCCCACTGCTGCCCGTGTCGACCTCCTCCAGATGCAGCGTCATCTTGGAGGAGGCGTCCCCTTCGAGAAGCTTTCGAAGGGTCTCCACTCGGGATCCTCCCGGGGGAGTCTCGCGCTGGAGCTTGGCCTCCGCCTCCTCCATTGCGGCGGCCATGGCTCCGGCAGCTCGCCTTTCGGCCTCAGCTTCCCGAGCCCGCTGCTGCCGAGCCTTCTCAGCTTCCAACGCTGCCTGCTCCGCCTCCGTCTTGGCCCTCTCCTCAGCGACCTTCCGTCGCGCGGCCTCGGTGGCGTCCTTCCTGGCGGCGTCCGCTTGGGCCTTGGCCGTTGCTTCGGCGTGCGCTATTTCCTCTGCCTCCTTCTTTGCCCTCTCTTGGGCAAGCGCCTCTTCCAGCGCTTTCACCTCGCCCTCCTTACGGACAATGGCCTCCTGGGCCAGGCGGGCTTCCTGGGCGGCTGCCGCCACCTCACCCCTGAGCCGGGCAGTCGCTGCCTCCTGGGCGGCTGCAGCCGTGAGTCTGGCCGCAATGGCCGCCACGGTCGAGGCGTGGAAGGCCATGCCTCTGCCCCAATCTGTGGCCTCCTCCTGGGCGATGCCGACGGCGCCCTCCACGGCAGCGTTCTGCTGCGTGGCCCGTTGCCGGGCACCCCAAAGGTTGCAGGGCACCCCACAGGCGCGCTCGCAGGCGCGGGCCACGTCCCTTTGGTCGGGAGCGACGCTGCTGCTGGAGCTGGCCTGGTCGGCCGGCATCCTCCCACGTCGGGCCGACTTCACGTCGCTGCTGGGGCCTGACTTCCTCAGGTGCAGCGGACGGGGCTTGGCCTTGGCCTGCTTGGCGACTTCGAGGAAGTCGCCAAGGGTGGTGTGGCCGGGGTGGTGACCGCCACTGGCCCGTTGGGGGCTGGGGGCTGGGGTTCCGCCCTTGGCGGCTTGGGCGGCTTCGGCGGCCAGGGATTCCTGGTACTCCCGCCATTTCTTGTCCCGCTTCTTGTCCCCGGCGGACCGCTTCTCCTTCCCCGGGGACGCGCTGCTGTTGCTGTCCTGCAGCGTGCGCTCGTTCCCCGGTTCCGGGAACTTCTTCTTGATCATGTCCCACATAGAGACGTTGATCGTGGCGCCTGACGGGTACTCGTTGGGGTTCTCGTCCTCCTAAATCCCGTCAGGGCGCAGCCCTTTGCCGGATCTGTCCGGGCGGGTCCAGACCCTCCGGCGCTTCTGGTGGAAGCGGTAGGCATATCCTTCCACCCGCAGCCAGTCTTCCACTGCCTGCAGGCGGTCAGCGCCCATATCCTCGCGGGGCTCGAAGCTCCCGGGCATGCCGCCTTCGCACTGGGGGTTGCTGTGGCGGTAGTGCTGCCCCAACACCAACCCACGCAGTAGGCGCACCGCATGGGGGTGGGGCAGCGGCCACGTCTTGCCCGCCTCCTGCCAATTCACCATCGGCGCTCATTCCCCTCGATGGACTAGTCCTGGGGGTGGCTGTTGAGGCGGTTGCTGCGGTCCACTCTGTCTACAGGGCTGGGACCAAGACGCCCGATGGTGGTTGTGGAGGTGGGTGATGCAACTGGGAGTGCGGCCGGTACTGGTCGGCCGAAGGAACTCGCTGACGTCGGAGTTCCGGTCACCACACCTCCTTCACGGACTCGGCGCTTTCGTTGACGCTCGGGGCGATGCTCCGGGCGGCGCTGCGAAGCCCGTGGTACTCGGGGTTCAGGTGGCCCCGAGTGGAACGCGAGGGATGGGTAACCCCGCGGCGGTGAAACGCTTTTGACGCGTTCCCGTGGGGGGCCTGGCCACGGGACACTGCGGCGGACACGCACAAGCAAGCAGGCAGGCAAAGCCCTGCGCTCACAAGGGCATCCTCATGCTCGTGTCATGTGACAAAGCGTTTCAGGATCCTTGCCACTCTGAAACAAGGGAACAAAAGTATGTACAGCAACACATCAGGATATGTACACATGGGGTTAAGACTGGACTGGGGTAAGGGCATCACAGGACAATAGACCCTCAGTCCCAACTCATATCCCAATCCCAGGTCCGTCCCTCTCAGTGGCTGGCAGGGGCGGGGGCTCAAACACAACCCATGCCCTACTCAGTCCGGACCCTGAAACCCTGCCTATGGGGGAGGGTGTCCCACCCAGCCACAGGCGAGTTCCTGGGAACCAAGAAACTCCAAGGCCAACCAACAGTGGCTCCCTATGCTCCCTTAACGGCAGGTCCCAACTCCTCTCTGAGCCAGAGATAAGGCCCCGCCATTATCCCCTAGGAGTTGGTAGCTGAAAACGGGCTGTTTCAGCCCAAACTGATATTAGCTCCGAAAACTCCAAAATTGACCCCTCGTCCGGACCCGCCAGAGGTAGGGACGAGGCAACCGACCCTATGCCCTTTGCGTACGAGCTCCTTGGAGCCCTCACCCAACCTGGTTCCCTCTGAGGTCCCGGCATCAGGGCACCACGGGTTCATCAAGTGGGGTCATGATGCCAAAATCACCAAAATTGGCGTCATTCCCATGGGTGGTTCGCCCGGCCAGGGCAAGGCCAATGGCTCACAGGACAGGAGGCAGGACCTAGGACCTATATCTGAGTGCACAACCTGATATTAGGTCCGGAATTCTCATGGGCATAGAGATATGGGGCCGCCAATTGACCACACGGGGGGCTGAAATTGGGGTCCAGAAAGGGGGTCATTTTGGCTGCTCAAAATGAGCCAAAATCGGGCGTGTCCTCAATAGTATATCTCCACGCCGGCTTGGAGATCGGATCCGCCATTCCACACATGATCCACCCGGAGTCCAACGAAGACTCCCATGCTCTTGGCTCTCAAAGATCTCCATGCCACTCGGCGTGGTGACAATCCAAATTGGGTCCACAACTACCAAAAGGGCAAAATCGGTCGTCTCGGTCGACGGTCCAGGGTAGGAAACCTTGGCGATATTGACGCGCCAAGCCTTGATTCACAATCCTTGATATCCCCTTTGGTCCCATGCCCTGGGTTATGGCTTGCTGTCACACTGGCTGCTTGCTGTTCATCGAGGGGATGAACACGCGGATGGGGCAGAAAGCAGCATGCGGTGCAACGGGGGAGATCATGGATTGCACCAAAAGTTCAATAACTCCAGATGAGCCAGAGGAGCAAATACGCAACTCAATGGCGTTCAACCCTTGGTCATATGCTACAATATTGGCACTTCCTTCCTGGCTAGATTCCGTGCCCCATGGAGATATGGTAGTTCCAATATGGCACACAATGGCAAAAACAGCGAGATTTGGCCAAAATGGCCCGCACTCATGATTCCATATCTCCATGGCCACGGCGAGGATCTTTTCAACCAAAGATGCTATAGACATATGGGACTTAGGTCCCAATATATGCCGCTTGCCAACCTTCATGGTCGCCTCTAGCTATTTTCCCCATTGGAGGGAAAATGACACACAAATGGGGCGGAATGGCAACATACCCCAAATTGGGTGACTCACAACTCTCCCTTCGAGAGGAGAGGCCACATGGGGAAACACCCCATTCGATGCGAGTTTATGTGCCCTCTCCGAATTGCCCTTACCCTTGGTCAAGTGGCGCACGCAACCTCGGGGGCGAAATCAGGGGGAGAAGGGGTTTGTGGCCATTCTGGGCAAGACGGCCAAAATTCACCCAAAAGTGGTCCCTCGAAAAGTCGTATCTCCGTATCACAAGAGAAAGGAGCCTAGGGCCTTTGCATGGATGCAAACCGAAGCTTTGCTTCCCTTTTGCAACAAGGGTTGAGGTTCAAAGCATAATGGAAACATTTTTAACACCTCAATCCTTGAAGCACACTATTGATGGGAAAAAGTGCATATATCGGCGATATTGGCATGAACATATCTTTGGGACCTTGAGGAGCAAAAATATGAGTAAACATTCTTGGAGTAGGCCCATAGTAGGTGCCTTCAAATATGCTCACTATGGTTAGATTGTCTCCGCCCACTCGTGTCATTAGTGCTTGCATATGAGCGCGTGTGCAAAGAGGCAGTATGGAACGCGCGCTCACAAGGCGAAATTATATAAAATAGAAGACAAGGTTGTAAAAATCAACCAAGCCATCCACGATGTCCTTCGTGGTCTCTACTTTACATATTGCCTTGGTTCGAGGCTCCACTCCCCATAGGCTTCGAGTACGAGCCTCGGGGGTTTGGCCATTTTGGCCTAATTTTCGACCAAAACTTGCCCTCTTTCGAAAATGGAGTTTTGGAACGCATTGAATTGCGTGAAGCCATCGTTGAGTTTGCTCGAAAAACAAAAACGACCCAGGGCTTTTGGTCTTGTGAGCATTGTGTTCGGTTTTTAACGTTCATGCTCACAAGGCCACAAAGTTAGCGTTTGCGCACGCACACGACTTGGGTTTGCGAAACCCATGGGCCGCCTAAAACATCCCTATTGTCCGCTTCCCTATACAAAGTAATATGCCCACGTGAAAGGGGCATGGATGAAGGGCATAGGGGGGGAACGTAGGGTTTTGTCCGAACTCATGGTACTTGAGAACCATGAGTTCGAGCGATTGACGGAAAAGCTTGCGCGCTGATTTTCTCGAAGACGCAACGGAGAAAAATTCTGGTGAACACACCAGATGAAAGTACATTAAAAACCCTCTAGATCCAGCTTTTAAGTTCTCTTAGAACCTCAAAGATACTCGAGAAAAATCCCTCACAAAACTCGCGACGGAGAAGCGACAAAAGCGCGCGAACAGGGGACAACAGGCGGCGATTTCACGACAATTAGAAATCGCGGTAGAAATCGGGTATTTCACCGATTTCTAACTGAAAATCGACCAAGACAGTAAAATTATGGTAATTCTACATCGATTTAATGGTTAGAAATGGGATTCCAGATTTCGCGGATTAGAGAACAGGGATATCCCGCTGACAGCCGTCGTCAACGGCTTCCGCACGGGTGTGACGGCTAACAGGCCTCCGGGCCATGGGCCATAGGTTCTGGGTACCGCTTCAATGGCTGCAAGCGGCCACGGGGCCGCAAACAGGATGGACTGGGGACGTGTCCTCACTCGTCAGGACGCCCGTCCCCCCCCCGGATCGTCCTTCACGCCGCCAACGTACTCCGGGCTACGGAGATACGCAAATGGGGACACGCCACGGCCACCGTCTGATGGCACCCCCCAGAGGACGGGGCCGCCCAGCTCGCCGTGGTGCACTTCAAAGCTGGGGGGCCCGTATACGACGACGCCCTGTCCCGGCTGGGCGACACCCAGGGGCCCTTGCTCCTCATGCTCCCCGCCGACATTGCAGCCGCGCTGCGCCAGGAGCTGGACAGCTGCAAAGGGCTGCGAGTGGGATGGGAGACAGTCGCGGACGGCACCCTACTGGCCCTCCTCCACCGGGACGCCGCAAACGGGTGCCAATGGGATACGCTGGCGCCCCACCTCACCGGGCGCCACGTGTACATGGCAACCCCCCCCCAGGGGCACCTCCGCCCGGCGTGGGACGACCTCATCGCCGCCTTCCAGGACCACGGGATTCTCCCCGACGACACGTGGCGGGAGGTCCAGCGGAAGACGCTCGGCAGGGACTACCGGCGCCGCGTCCGCGCCCGCCTGCTGGAGATCCGGGACCCCCTCCGACAGAGGTGGGACGACCTCTGGCTCCGCCATCTCGACCTCTGGTCGCCGCCCTCCCACCTCCCACACACCTGCCGGCTCTGCGGGGAATGTGACACGGTGTCCTCCGCAGCGTCGACAGGCGCCAACAGGTGCGCGCGGTGCGCCGAGGTGGCCGCGTGCCCCTGGCCCGAACCTCCCGCAGGCCCGCGCAGGCGCACAGAGGAGGAGGCCCTGCACCGGCGCATCGAGGGGGCACACGCCCCCTCACACGAACGCGCGGGCCCAACGGGCGCTGCCCTTCTGTGGATCCACGTGCACCTGCGGGACCCCACATCCGTTGCGCACCTGTCGCACGTGTTCGCGCCCTGACCCCCACCCGCCGCCGCCCTTTGCAGAGCCCGCAGTACCATGCCACGCTGACGGGGGGATGGGCCGGGACACGCCAGGGCCCGCCGCAAAGCGCAGGAGGCGACCGTCCGGGGCCTATTGGCGGATGCGGTGGCGGAGGCGCACGAGGCGCACGCTGCCGCACGGCGTGACCTGACGGGCAGTGCGAGGGCTTTCCTCAACGAGACGGCCCTCCCGGCCGTCCGCGCCCTGAACGGAGCAGGGGCCCCTACGCTGCTCCCGGCGATGCACCGGATCGTGAACGCCATCCAGCCGGGGCTCATCAGCCCGGAGGCGGCCCTCTACGGGCACTGGATGGAGTGGCACGAGTCCAACCGGTCGGGCCGGCCCCTGTCCATGGGGGACACCCTGCGGCTGACGGGAGCGGGGTCTGCCATGTCCCTCCGCAGCAGCGCCCCAGCCCTGCTGCACGCCCTCAGGACGCGCTACCCCGGGGACACGGCCCCGTACCTGAACCAGGCGCGGGCCACATACCCGGGGGGAGTGTCCGAGCTGGATGCGGCGCTCCACCTTCTACACGCACCGGACGAGGACCTCACCTTCTACACCCACTGGACGGTGTTCGTGGAAGGCGCGGACGAGGCGCCCGCCCGCCCCCGGCCGACCAACCGGGTGTACGACGGCATCAGGCCGACCTCCCCGTACGCCATCGTATGCGAGGCGTTCCCCAGGGAACCCACCTGGTGCCCCGCCCTCCCGCCAGCGACGCACGCGCCCCGCGGCTGGGCCAACCCAGACCTGTCCCCCCCCCTCTCCAGAACCAGGGGTGCCCACCACAGGGGGCAGGTCCTCTGGCACGAGTGCCCTGGCACCCCCCTGCTCCTCCTCGTCGTTGCAACCTGCGGGGACCCAGAACGGGTCATGGGGATCACCCCCACCAACCTCTATGGGGCAGCACCCGTACCCCGCCCCCCCCTCCCGGCGCCCGCGGCGCGGGACGGGGTACACACCTTCCTGCGAAGACAGGAGGTCACCGCCGTTACGGGGGTCCGCCTAGTGGGGCTCCCCCCGGCACCACCCGACGACCCCCGGGGGCCCAGAGCCCTGAGCCCCGCCCCAGACTGGGAGCTGTGGCGCGACGCGTGGGCCGCGTGGCTCCCCCGCCTCCCCTCCCAATGCCGATGGATGGCCGCCGGCCCCCGCCCGTATGGGGCTGACGCCACAGCCGGCCCCCCACCCCCTCCCCCCCTTCCCCCCGCAGAGCACCGCACGGCACTGCCCACGGCACGACACTGATGCACCGGGAGGTAGTGGGAGGGGCGCACCTGCCACCATGCATGCCTACCAGGATAACAGTGATGGCAAACTCCGATGGCTCCCCCCAGCGGGACGACCGCCACCACCGCCGGTCCCGCTCCCGCTCCCCCGTCTCCCCGGAGTGGACGGGGGAGACCCCCGCGGAGCGCGAGGAGCGGAGGCTGGCGGAGGCGGAGGTGCTGGCCGGGCCGCCGGCTGGGCAGCCCCGGGCGGCCTCTGCCGACACCGGGCCGTCGACCCAGGAGCCTGAGCCAGCCGAGGTGACCGCCCCCGCCGCCCAAGCAGCAAGCCCTGCCGACCCGCCCCGGGAGGGGGCCCCAGACGCGCGGGAAGCGGAGACCGCAGCCCCAGCGAGCCACGCCGCGGCCCCGACCGCGGCCCCCGGCACGCCGCCGACATGGGGGGTAGCCCCGGCGCAGGAACCGGGCGCATCGCCGAGGGCTGCCGCAGCCGCAGAGGGGAGCGGGGAGAGCGCGCGAGGGGTTGCGACCGCGGCCCCGCTGAGCCGCGCCACCGCCTCAGCCGGCCACACCGCGGCCCCCAGCACGCCACGAAAGCGGGGGAAGGACCCCGCACGGGCCACGGGCGCCTCGCCGGCGGCCGCCGCAGCAGCAGCAGTGGGCAGGGAGGGCGCGAAGTACCGCGCCCACGCCAAACCTACCCACACCCACACCAGCCCCCACAAGCCGTTCCCCCCCAAGCCCTTCCCCCCGGGGCGGACGCGGCACCTCCGCCCCCCGGCGCCCGAGCGCTCGCCGCGGGCGTCACGCTGCCGCAGCTGCAAAGGCAGCGGGACGCCCGGCGCGTGATCCAGGAAGGAAGGGACGGCGCGCAGGTAGAGCTGCGTGCCAGCCACGGGAGCGCGGAGCGGGAGACAGGAGGCGACAGGGGAAGTGCCCAGGAGCACGCGCAAGGAGCGGGCCAGGGCACGCGCGGCAGGGAGCAAGGGCGCAGCAGCGGAGGGGGACAGAGCGCGGGCAGCGGAAGGCGCGACTCAGGGCAGGGGGCCGGGAAGGGGCCAGGGCATGGGAAGGGCGCGCAGGGGCGCGGGCAGGGCGCCCAGGCGCAGGGCGCGGAGCGAGGGACGGTGGGCGAGCGGGCAGGCCAGGGCGTGGGTGACAGGGGGCGGGACCCACGGCACGGGCAGGGGGCCGGAAGGGGGCCCAAGGGCAAGGGTAAGGGCGCCACGGGCCCCAAGGGACAGGCGGGACGGGGCATGGGAGCCCGGGGGGGAGGGCGGGTCGAAGGGAGGGGGGCGGGGGGCGGGGCGCCCCCGCAGCCGGACGTGCAGCCAGTGAGGTGCATCCCCCCCGGCATCCAACAGATGCCGGCGCACCACACCCACCACCACCACCACCACCACCACCACCTCTACAACATCGACCCCGACGCCGGCGAGCTCATCCCCCCCCAACCCCCACGACCCCGGCACCAGCCAGCCCCCCCCGCGCCGAGAGCGGGCCGGCGTGGATGGCCTCGGCGGGGGGGGGGCGGGGCACGGCACCGGCGCCGCAGGCACAGGGGCAGCAGGGGGAGCCGGCGCGAGGAGCAGAGGGGGCCCGGCCCTGGGACCGGGACTGGGGCACGGTCCCGGACCCTCTGGGGGATGCGGCCCTCCCCCTGGTGGGGGAGGTGTACGGGTGGTTGAGCTGGGCCAACCAGGGGACCACCAGGGGGTTGAGGAACCGGCCCTTCGATGCCGTGCTCCTCTGGAGGGAAGGAGGAAACCGGGAGGTACCCCCGGGGGGGTGGGCAGCCCCAGAGGACCACGAGAGGGTCCTCAGGTCAGTGATCCGGGCGGCGTGGCCCGACAGGGGGCCGACGTGGCCGGCCTTCCTGGAAGGGGGAGCGGTACCCCGCATCACGGACGCGGACGCCAACAACTGGCTCCCCCGGGCCTTGCGCAGCGCCCTCGCCCACTGGCGCTACCGCCGGCGCAACCCGCCGCCGCCACAGCCCCAGCCCCCACACAAGCGGCGGCGCAGGTGACGGCCCAGACGGCGGACACGAGAAAGTGGGGGGGGGAGCTGGGCCCCCCGACCCACGCCCCCCCCACGATACGGCGTGACGGAGGAGCGCGCGCCACCTCCCGCGGGAGGGAGGGCGGAGACAACGAGCGCGGGGGGGAACCTACTGCCCCGCAGCCCGCGAACCGCTGACCGCTAACCCTCATGGCCGCCCCCGGCCGGCCAGCGCCGCGCGACGACGGCGGGGGGGATGAAGGGCCCCAGCGAGGGCCTGCACGAGGGGGGCGGGGGAAGAGTGCGACCCCCCGGCCGACGGCTGGCCCCCGGGGCCGGGACCGCCAGGCCGCCCCCCCTCGGCCGTCAGGGGGCGGCGCCAGGGGACCAGAGGGCCCCCCCCACTCCCCCCCCCCCCCCCTCCCCCTCAGGCCCAAGAGCGGACGGAGGCAGACCGAAGAAACGGCGGCCCCGCACCCCCCCTGAGGAGGCCGCTGCACCCGGGGTGAGGGGGCACCACGGCCGAGGCAAGCGCCTGCACGCCCTGCCCGCTGCCGGCCGACGGCGGACCGGCGGCGCCCAGGATGGCGCAAACGGAGTGGCCCCTTCAGAGGCCGGCCCGGGGAAGACGGGGGCGCGAACCAGGGCGGGGGGGTTCCCCCCCCCCTCCCCCCCCCCCCCCGCCGCACTGACCAATTGGCGGCCGACCGGACCGCGCCTGACGCCCGCGGCCGCCCGGCAACCCCTACGGCACGAGTGTACCCCGGAGGGGCACGCCGGAGACAACGGATGGCAGGCCGACGCCCGACGGGGCGGGGGGGGTGGGGGAACGCCCCCCCCACCCCCCCCCCCCCGCTCCCCCCCCCAGCTTGAGGGCTCTGCCCCCCCGGAGCCGAGGGGACGCCCCCCCTCCCCCAGAAGGGACCGCGACGCAGGGGGGGGGTGATGCGGCTGGACCTGCAGACCGCGCGCCCCAGCGCCCCCAGCCGCCTGCTCCCGCGGGGGTCGCGGCCGACAGGCGAGCCCACACCAGCGCGCCGGAGCAGCGCGCGGACCAAGCCTGGGGACGGCGCACCAGAACAGTATGGAGGCCGCGCCCCCCATGACCCTCCCATGACCACAGCCCACTCAGGGAGGGCAAAGGGGGGGTTCAGGTCTGCAAGGGCCCCCGGGGGAGCGGTCCACGGGCCGCCCCTCATCCCTCCCAAACCCGGGGCGGCCCCGCGACCCCGACCGCACGCGCACGCCTGGGGGGAGTGCGCCGACGACAAGAGGGTGGCCAGGGTGGGGAACCGCGGGCTGCCACCCAGAGGGGGAGCAGGGAGGCCGTGGGGCGACCCCCCCCCCCCATCCCCCCCACCGGCCCGCAAGCCGCGGGGGCCCCGGCCCCCACCCCCCGAGGCAGGGGGGATGGTCCCCCCTCCCCCCGCCCGAGAGAGGAGCCGAAGCGCGGCCCGCCCCCCCGCCCCAGCCGCCGGCTCCCACAGGAACCACGGGGAACAAGCGAGCCCGCGCCAACGCGCCAGGACGCCGCACAGATCGCGCCCAGTGAAGGCGGGCGAGCACGAACCGGAGTGGTATCGGGAGCCACGCCCCCCGTGGACAGAACGACGCCAGTGACACCCGCTTCGTTGCCTGCCCAGGGAAGGCAGAGGGACGGAACGAGGCATAGCGACCCTCCGTCCTACAGGCCCCCCCCAGCCGCACAAACGGGGGGCACGGCGCACGCCCCCCCCCCCCCCCAGCCCGCCCTTCGGCACACGAACGCCACGGACCCGCCCCACGGGGGGCGCACAGCCCCAAGCCCGGTAGGGGGAAGGCCCCCTACCACCCCCGCGGTACGCAGCCCCCACAGGGCGGGCAGGCCAAGGGGACAGTGTAGGGCCCCCACACCCACACACCCACGCCCACAGCAGGTGGGTAGCAGACCCCAACAGCCCGCCCAGTGGGCGGGCAGTCGGGGGAGGGGGAGCGCCTGACCCCAGACGCCCCTCGCAACAGTGGCAGGCGCCCCCCCCGGGGACGCCCTTCCGCCACCCCCACAACCCCAAGCCAAGTAGGGGGGAACCGGGACCGGACCGCCCCCCCCCAAGCACGCCAGCCGGAGCAAGGGACCGCGGCAGGACACGCGGAGGGGCACAGACCACGTGGAACGGCCTTACCAGCGCCCAGTGCCGGGACCGCGCGAGGTGCGCAGGCCACACCACCCAGCAGGGGGGGGAGCGGACGCCGCGGGAGCGCGAGCGCACACACACGCAAAGGGCACGCGGGGACTACCAGAAGGGCAACCGGACCGAGCTCGCGGAACGCACAGCCCGCGTGGAATGGCGTACCAGCGAGCGAGGGTAAGGGACACCCGGACGGGACGGCCAACCACACGCAGCGCGGGCCATGCGGGGCGGGAAGGGGGAAACGGGAGAGACACAACACCAGGTACCCGCCCGAGCCCCCCAAAACCGGCCGCGAGCGCCGCGCACACACGGACGGGGCACTGCACCCGCCAAGGCAGTAGTGGCGCACTGCGCCACGCCCGAACCCCTAGGCTAGGCAGCCTCCGCGCCAGCCCAAGGGGGTCCCACTGGCGACAAGCTAGTAGCACGGGCCCGGCGGCGCTGGCGCCCCGGGCGACCACGCATTAGGGGGGCGACGCGGTGGGTAAGCGCCCGCAGCCACGGCTGCGAATTGATGCACTGACCGGGGAGTGGCGAAACGGGGAAGCCGGGGAGGGACGGGGCTCCGAGCCCTGTGAACCCGGGGGACTCCGCCACGAGGCAGAAGGTGCGTCTTGGAGGGCCCCCCACTAGGACCTGGTGGGGAGGATATCACCTGGCCCGACCAGGTGGCCCCCCGGGGCCAAAAGGCGTCTAGTACCCGCAAAATCAAACCTCAAACCTCAAACCTCACAAGTACTGTTTCCACGCACTCCAGGAAGACCTCTTGAGAGGACCACCCATCAGGCGTTCCTGTCAGTGTCACTGGGCACTTTGCACGGAGGAAAATGTCGCCTCTTATTTTTTTTGTGTTCCATAGGAGTGCTGGTTTTGTGGCCTGGCCCTGTGCATTGACAGCAACTATGGTGGTGATGTGCTGCCGCTGCCAGCCACGGCGTCGCGCCACAGTTTTCCTTCCCTTCCTCACCCACACACGCTGTCCCACGGTGGTGAACTGTCGAAAAAATCCTGACTCATCCTCGTTCCAGATATGGCAGGGGTTATAGGCAACTTTTTCTAAAACTGGCTTTAAATGATTATTAAAAAACTCTGTCTACTGCTGGGGGCTCAAACGGGCAGAGGCACGCTGCGATTCAACATTTGTAATTGGAGTCTGATTGGTTTTCCATGTTCTGCGAATACCTCCGATGATCCCAATGATCCCAGATAACCCAAACTCCAGCGGCACGACACGGAACCACTGAATTGTGATTGATAGTGAACTAGTGGTTCAGTTTTTACGCTGATTCATGCCTAAACAAAAAGACATAAATAAAATGCTTGAAAAACTGATAATTAAAAATCAGGCTCATAATGCAATGTGAATAGACAATAATTGTTTAAGCCTGTACTCGTCACCATACAATCGCGACATCTGGCGCATGCGCCTGCAGGACTGGCTAATGCTGCCAATCCTATTACACTCCCCTCCCAAAATATTTCATAGTCTACACAAGACTTTGCTAGACTTGAAATGTTTGATAAAAAAACATATAGGAGTGGTAGCACTTGCATAGCGCATGCTTGCTGCTCAGCACCCCACTGTGGGCTGTCTACTGTACACAAACAAAGTGGGTGCTGCAAGTATAAGGAGTGGGGCTGAGTCAAAAATGCTTTTATGCATCTCCCAGGGGGAGTATGTGGGGCTCACCTTTAAAGTATTCAACACAAGACAACCACAAAAGGAATACCCACTAAAAAACTCAGCCACTTGATAGATCCTTTAATATTGAAAGAAAAAGGAAAATAACAGAGCTACCCTGCTGGCTGTTGTTTCTCTGACTGCCGGCTGTTTGAACAAAAAAACAAACACTCCACAGACAAGAAAAGCCAAAACAGGTGTGTGGGGTTTCACTTTCCCTGCTGTTTTGTGTTTCAAAAAAAACACACAACAGACTAGAAAAGCAAAAGACCTCAAGCTCTAGCATGCACAGCACAAACAAAACATGAGAAGTCATGTTTGGTGCTACAAATGTGCACGTAAGTGCTCTGCCTGTGCTCAGCAAAAGCGAAGTAGCGCCAAGGGACGCCACCAGGTGTTACACTTGCATCATGGGCCACTGGCGCTAACAGACAGCCTGGCCGTGACATATATCACTGAGCATATAAGCCCTCATACAAAAAGAAGATAAGCCCATGCATCAGCGCCATAAGAGAAGGCGCTTAGGGCACTTACAACAGGCAAAATGAGCTTCGTTGACTGAGTCAATTTGCACATGCATGCCATGTAAATCGGATGCACAGCAGGCGCGTACATTACGGCGCAACTGTAAGCAATTAGCGCCCTCGCAGTCTTTGCTTTGCTGCGCCCTGCCCATTGTCCCACTTTGGCTGGGACATGTCCTCCAGGAGCGCGAGGAGGGTCTTGGCAGCTTGCTGCTGGCGCACTTGTTTGCCGCCACGTTTATCACGCTGCTTGGTGGGCCCAGGGCTCGCCTCACAGGAGCTTGGCGTGTCAACCACAGCCACAGCGCCTGCATCGGCGGCGCAGTGCGCGCTGGCACGCACGCTCCTTCGCGTGCGGGCCTCTGTCGCAGCTGGCTTTGCTTTGGCGCCGTGATTAGCGCCATGCTGCCTGTACTTGGGCAAACCAGCACCTTGTGCGCCTTCGCCAGCGCCATTTGCAGAGTAATTGCGCAACGCAGCAACTTGGGCGCCTTCGGCAGCGCCATTGTGAGTATCTGCTCGCCGCGCAACAACTTGGGCGCCTTCGGTCGCGCCATTCTGAGTGTCTGCTCGCCGCGCAACAACCTGGGCGCCTTCGGTCGCGCCAGTCTGAGCGTCTGCTTGGCGCGCAGCAGCCACGCTTGAGCCGGAGGCCTCTTGTAGAAGCCGGTCAACCTTCTTGTGCAGCTCGCGTTGCGAATCTACCAGGATCTCCAACTTCTGCACAGCGCACACAAAAGGGCTCTTGCGGGGAACAAAAAGCGAACGGATGAAACTTGCCAACAGCACATGGTACGCAGCGGTCTCTTCTTCCTCTAGCGCACGTCGCATGTTGCCTGGATTGTTGGTGAAGTTCAGGCAGCGCCAACCGGCAAGTTCAGTCCAACCTGAAACCTCAGTCTCCAGCGCCGGCAGATCTCCAAGCTGGACCCAACTCAATATTGCTGCTCTCCAGCGCTCCGTCTCGCTTAGCACGGCTGAACCAACAGCTGATCGCATGTTGCATTCACCATCAACCCTACAGTGATCCGTGTTCTGAGTCGAAAAAACTGAACTGTAATTGGAGTCTGATTGGTTTTCCATGTTCTGCGAATACCTCCGATGATCCCAATGATCCCAGATAACCCAAACTCCAGCGGCACGACACGGAACCACTGAATTGTGATTGATAGTGAACTAGTGGTTCAGTTTTTACGCTGATTCATGCCTAAACAAAAAGACATAAATAAAATGCTTGAAAAACTGATAATTAAAAATCAGGCTCATAATGCAATGTGAATGGACAATAATTGTTTAAGCCTGTACTCGTCACCATACAATTGCAACATCTGGCGCATGCGCCTGCAGGACTGGCTAATGCTGCCAATCCTATTACACATTTTGAGCAAGTCTTGAAACAAAGTCACTGTTGCGACGCTTCAACAGTTTCCACCATGTCTTACCAAACTTACAAGGGAGAGCTGCATTGTGCACACTCGTTTTCTTTTCTGCCATGGCTTGAGCTTCATCTTTGATCTCGGTCAGTGTAGGGCACACCATTTGATCCGCACCCTCATCCATCCAGGTTGTCAAGGGCGACTCCACCAGACAGGGCTTTGGGCCCCTCTTCACCTCACACGGCTCGTAGCGACTGCAGCAAAGAGGACAAAGTAAAAAGCGCGACGCGCGCCACCATTTTCTCTCTTGCGCGTCGCGTCCTGTTGGTTGCGCGGCGCCCTTTCACACTGCGTTACAGGTAACGCAGCACACCTCATTCGCCCCATCGCGTCAGCTAGCGTCTGGCGGTGGACTCCCAACTCAGTCGCACCCTTGCGAACGCTCTTGGCTTTGATAAGCCAGTCGACGGCAACACGTTCCATGTCTGACAGCTTTTCCCATAGTGGAAGGATGTATAGGACCTGCGAGGGAGACTTCGGGACCGCGGTCTTCTGGCGCGTGCTTCCTGTGCTTCGTGTTTTCGTTTTTGTTACCTCCGCAATCCACTGACGTGCCCTTCTTTTGCTGTCACGCATCTGAACACATCCATCCAGAGAAAAATTGATTTCGCAGATTTCTGTCTAATTTATTATGAATTTTGTCGTAAAATACCTGAGATCTTCTCTCTTCTTCGTTGGCACGGAAACAGGCGCGACCGCGATCCCGTGATCTCTGCGCGGTCCCGTCTGGCACCGATTTCTCCAGTACCAGTTAGATTTTGCATATTGAACCAAAAACATTTTAAAACTTCAGGATTTGACCTAAAACATTGTCAATTTATAGCTGCCAGCTTTAATTGCGGCCTATAATTTTTGTAGCATTGATTTGGTACAGTAATTGGCTACTTTACCTTATATGGGGAGGGAAGTGGGGGATCGGTTTTTTGGAGGCTTTTGGTGCCCCGCCATCCTCCTCAAGCATCAAGCCACCATTGCCGATTTCCTCGCGCAACGGATTCGGAAATCGGAAGCAAAGAAAAAGTCACCCGGTGACGAGGAGGATGAGAGAAACACCCCAACATGGTGGCAAAAACTTCGCACTTGGTTTCTCTCTAACATAGGCCAAGTGTATTTGCACACAAACACTGTCCTCCACAGTTGTTGGGGCAAGCCTTGCTGCAAAGACTTGTCCGCCAAGGAAGCCTCCTTTTGGGGTTCTCTCCTCGGCCATAAAGTCTGGTGGCAATCGTGCTGCCCCATGGCGTGTGTCTGCTCTCGCGGTAGCTAAGCACAATGCTCCCTACACCACACCACTTCCTAATGAAGATTGCAAGTTTGTAATGAGCCTTGCACGTGATGTAGAGCTGCAACATGGTGGTAGTTGTAAAAGGTTGCGACAGCAGTTGAGTAGTACAGAACCCACAGAGGCAGTCACTCGGTATCGTAAAAGGGTGCGCCAAGATGAAGCGTTTGTCAACGCTTCGAAACGCACCAAGGCAAATTCGACGCCTTCCACGAAACCACCTCAACAAAGGCGCAGCGGACGCACAATTGTGACCCCGGCGCGTTTCTTGGATTAACATGGTGGTTCCATTCCTGCTTTGTTGCTCTGCTGTGCTTTGCGGTCCATCTTTTGTTGTTTGTGCCTGCTAGAGGGAATTTCAAGGCCTGGCGACGATTCCATGGGTTCCGGCATCCTCAAAATAGGGGGGGGGGGGGGGGCATCACCGAACACCGTACACCAATGGTGCAAGCATGACATCGATATTATGGTAGGAGGGAGTCAGAAATTCTGCAGCTCTGGTAACCAGACTGGGCTTCGGGGCAGTAACATCCATCCCGGCACTTTGGTGGGCGGGCCAAGCAAAAAAAAGGTGTAGCAGGCCTCTCTATATCAAAGGAAAGTGCTCCCACACTCCCTTTGTTGGTGATGTCACGGTTTCTATTTTCGTTAGGAACCTCTAGCACCTCTAGCCTTGGCCATGTTAAATTTCTGTGCTTCAAATGTGGTCAATCGAATGAAACGAGTGCAAGCATCAATATGGTTTCCCCTGAGGTACCTACGGCAGATGAGATCTGTAGGTCACCTTCCCCAACCCCTGCCCCCGGGGTGCTAGAATGTGACTCCTCATAAAGAGAGCTAGACGAATATTTCCCCGACACCGCTTCACGTGCGGGGTCCCCATGGCCATAGAACTGTTGTGTCCGCTCGGTGGCGGGGAAATACCCCTCCCGCTCTCCCTCCTAGTCTGCTGCTGCTACCTCAGACAGGTGTGTAACCCTACCCTACACCAACGTAGCAATGTACAAAGCAACACTAAAGCATGGGACATCTCTGCATATGATCAACCTCATGGCTTGTATACAAATGACCAATCCTGGGCCTCATAGGCGGGGAGGATGGCCTCGATTTGGACCAAAAGGTGAGGCTGGTTTCCCCCCACCCGCAGTGCTGCATACTGCCAGGTTGAGGATGATTTGATCTTCCTAATTGCTTCTTTTGACACCTCTACCGTTAATTTGTGCACATTAGGGTCAGAAGCGAGATTGCACCTATGGAGGGCGGACAAAACATTTCCTTCCCTTTGCTCTACACGTCGCTTGCATTCTTCCTCTTAACGCTTCTCCAAAAGCAAGTGCGCCTTCAAGTCAGTATACTCTTTGTAACTCAACTCAGGGTCCTTGTCTATGGTCCTAGCCAATTCTCTAAAATAAGGAGCATGTTCCTTGTAATGTCCATACGACCGATCTTTAAAATGCGTGAGGCGTACCCGGATGTAGGCTTCAATAAGAAACCGACGGTTGCGCTCCTGTTGCCGAAGGCACGCGCGCGTACAGCGAAACATGGTTTCGCCGAACCGGTTGGTTGGGTTGATGCGTGTCGGTGCGCGGATGCATAGTTTGTGCTTCTGCAAAATTGAATGCAAACACTCAATGTAGAGGGTTACCCATCGTTGGTGGAGGTTAGACAACGATGGAAATTGAGGGAAGAACTCAATAGGGTTGACCAACCAGCGGCGAATCAGTTGCATGTAGCCCTCACACCATGTCTCATACATGTTGGACTCCACGACACCAAGCTGATGACTACCTTTGGGGAAGGGAAGCTCGAAGTTTGTGGAGTAAGCAGACTCCAATTGAAGGAGAAACTCAACATTGGCATCTTCTAACCATTCGCCCTCGGTCGGAACCACTTGTTTAAAAACATCCGAATAGTGTTGTATCCCCTGCCCACTGACACCGAATGTTGCAAAGAAAATGGACGGACATTGTCAAGCAAAGCATTGTGCTTTGAAATGACAACTTGTTGACAAAGCTCAGACTTGCGACGTCAGATGGCGTCCAAAATGTGACCGGAAAGTCGCCACTAACCAAACAAAGCTACCACAAAGCTCCTACTACCTTTGGAATGCACTATGGTTGCCCAATAAGTAACACCGACCTAATTTTGAATGACGCCAGCAAAAATATCACAAAATCATCATTTTTAACCCTTTAGGAATATAATGACCAAATTTCATGGCAATTATGGCACTGTATGTAAAAAAATATTTCAACAGAGAAAACATGGTCGCCGCCCGCACTATTTCAATAGTCGCGCGTGATTGGGGAAGGTGATCTGTAGGAGCAGACTGGGAGCAAGTCTGACAGAATCGGACGCCCTTGACATGTTTAGCATCGCCTCAAAATTTCTAGAAACCTCTAGGGATGCGGGGTTGGGGCTATCGGAAATGTGCCATACTCGGTAAATTGTCCGCTCGCTTCCTAGCTGTAACGTGATCGCCGTAATTTTAGTACCTATGGTGGTAAGGTGATTTGCCGAACGAAGCGCAAATTCGGCCCGACATTCACAGTCGCAACGATTGCTCCTAAGATTTGGGGTCTTTTGTGCATTTTTTTTGATAGATCTGTTGATTGAGACCCAGGCTTACTCATCCTTATAAAGATTTCCAGAGTTGGTGGCAGATTGCCTGATTTACAGGCCCCTTAAGGTAGGACATTCGGCCATGAGCAAAAAGTCGCATTTGCCAAATGTCACAGTGGAGGCTTTAGTGGGCGCCACACATAACGGACTCATGTAGGATCACATCCTATGGGTTCCTTGGGACTAACGCTACTCAGGGGAGGGGGTTGTAGCCTTAGATAGACCGCGGTGCGATTGCCTAGTCGCTCCCACTGCTCGCACCTTGTGTTGTCCCACCGCTTTTCTCCCTTTTCCCCAATGTTGTCCCAACAGAAATCTCCCAGACAACAGGATAGCATGCAAGCAAGCAAGCAATTTTTTCTTGGAATTTAAGTGGTCTGCACCAATGGATCCACTTATGACCACATCCCAACCTTTTGGGTGTGACAAGTGATGGGAGCGAGGACCGGTTGAGCAAAGAACACCATCTGGGAAGTGATAACCTGTTACTTTTGAAAACTCCGATCTTCTGTTGAGTAGCAACGAAGTCAGTCCCACACCAAAGAAAAGAGATTTTTGGAGGAAGAGGACTGCAAATTTGTTCTGTGTTCTCAACCCGACGCCAATGAGCAGATGGACCGTGTTCGATAAGGACTACACTCAAAAACACTCTGTGATATCTTCAGATTTAGCTAACTCATCGATGATGTCACACGGTAAGAATGACCGTGAGGGACGCAGAATCTGATACGGCATTTCACTAGTGCTGAATCATCGACCAGGCAGTCCAATGTTATGAAAGAGCTCCAATTCATGATACACTTTGGATGGAAACCCAAACTCAAATTACTCAACATTGCCTTAACATTAAAAACTAATTGGTTTCCGAAAACTTTGGACATTTAAAAACTCAAACACAAATTACAGAAAAAAACCGTTGTATAGATTGCATGCTTTTTATACAGCTCAACCCTTTTTTTGTTCGTGTCGTGATTTTTGGTCTGTCCCCTATATTGCTACAGCGCACCCCATGATGCTTGAGAGTTGTCAAAACATTTTTCATGGTCATGTGTAATTGTTTTTGGCTATTTTTCGTTTTCCTATAATTGGTGTTCAATGCAGAAAAATATCATGTGTTTTGATTATCGTGTTCATGAAGATAATTGAAAATGTTCTATTGCTTATGCCTACATGAATGCAAGTGGATATCTTCAGACCATTTTCCCTGCTGCTTGTCCTTTACGTATTTGAGTCGAAGTTGTAGTGGGCAAAACAAACCCAATTGAATGTCTTAGCTTCACACATTAAGGAGTGTATGCTTTTCCGCTTTTGCATGAAGCCTTTACTCAGTATTAATTTTTCGTATATACTTTACGATGCACAGCATGAGAAGGGCGAACATTCTTGGACATTTTCAGTGTGATATGATTTATCCTTTGTAAAAAAACAATTTGCAAAAAGGTATGGAAATATTCCAATTGACCGTCCGAGAGTCGCAAAATTTGCAATCCGCACCGCGACAAATGTATCAATTTCTATGCCGACAATGTGCAAATGGTACCAACATGTGAAATTCTAATTCTATGTTAAACAACCGTATTTTGCCACATTTGTTTTGCCAACATATGGAAGCATCGACTGCAATGCGTAGTGGAATCCAAAATTGAATAGTTTAGATATGGTGCATGTGTAACGTAGGTGTACCGACCTTTGTGATTTCCAAGCTCCAGATGGGTTTTGAAATTTAACGTGGCTAGGTTACTACATGCAAAAATAGAATTCGAAAATAACATGTCGCTTGTAATCAAAAATTGTTGGATGGCTCTTTGCATGATACTGCGCACTATGGGTGGCCAGGCTGTTTTCAATGTATCTGCCCTGATTCTGCGTCATAGCTGCATTCAGTTATACTAGTTGCTCTACCGATGGTAGTGATAGCGTTGTTTGAGGCCCATGGGGCTTAAAGCCTTCCAGCCTCCTCTCCCTCACCGGGTGGTATCGTTTATGTCAAAGAAAAAATTGAAACTATCTTCATGCTTGCACTACTCACCGCAACTGACAAATAAAAACGAAAGCAGTATGTTCTTCCGTGGAGACTTATAGGTTTGCATCTGTTGTTGACGACGCGCGCGCGAACCCGCCGGGCGCACGGAGGAACCACAGCCACAAACAGCGGCACACACAACACCACACCACACAACGTACAAAGCACGCACACCGTTGAACAAGCGCTAAGGGCCCAAAGACACCGCACGCACAACACACCAGGTGCGCACCGGTGAACAAGCGCCAAGGGGCCAAAGACACCGCACACACAGCACACCAAGCGCGCACACCGGTGAACAAGCGCCAAGAGGCCACGGACACCACACACACCACACACCAAGAGCGCGCTCCGGTGAACAAGCGCCAAGGGGCCACGGACACCGCAAACACAACGCACCAAGCGCACACACCGGTGAACAAGCGCCAAGGGGCCAAAGACACCGCACGCACAACACACCAAGCGCGCACACCGGTGCACAAGCGCCAAGGGGCCACGGACACCGCACACAAAACACACCAAGAGCGCACACCGGTGAACACACGCCAAGTGGCCACGGACACCGCACACAGAACACGCCGGGCGCGCACACCGGACAACAAGCACCAAGAGGCCAAGGACACCGCACACACAAAACACGAGGCACATGCACCAGTGAACAAGCGCCGAAAGGCCACGAACACCGCACACACGACACGACAAGCGCGCACATCGGTGAACAAGCGCCAAGCGGCCAAGGACACCGCACACACCACACACCAAGAGCGCACACCGGTGAACACGCGCCAAGTGGCCAAGGACACCGCACACACAACACACCAAGAAAGCACAGCGGTGAACACGCGCCAAGAGGCCAAGGACACTGCACACGCAAAACACTAAGCACGCACGACGGTGAACAAGCGCCAAGCGGCCAAAGACACCGCACACACAACACACCAGGCGCGCACACCGGTGAACACGCGCCAAACGGCCAATGACACCGCACACACAACACACCAAGCGTGCACACCGGTGAACAAGCGCCAAGTGGCCAAGGACACCGCACACGCAAAACACCAAGCACACACGACGGTGAACAAGCGCCAAGCGGCCAATGACACCGCACACACAACACACCATGCGCGCACACCGGTGAACAAGCGCCAAGAGGCCAGAGACACCGCACGCACCACACACCGGGCACACACACCGGTGAACAAGTGCCAAGAGGCCACGGACACCGCACACTCAACACACCAAGCGTGCACACCGGTGAACAAGCGCCAATTGGCCACGGACACCGCACACACAACACACCAAGCACGCACACCGGTGAACACGCGCCAAGTGGCCACGGACACCGCACACACAACACGCCAAAAGCGCACACCGGTGAACAAGCGCCGAAAGGCCACGGACGCCGCACACACAACACGCCGGGCGCGCACACCGGCGAACAAGCGCCAAGCGGCCACGGACACCGCACACACAAAACACCGGCTACGCACATCGGCGAACAAGCGCCAAGAGGCCACGGACACCGCACACACAACACACTGGGCACGCACACTGGTGACCAAGCGGCCACGGACACCAAAAACACAACACACCAAGCGCACACCGGTGAACAAGCGCCAAGGGGCCACGGACACCGCACACACAACACCCCAAACGCGCACAACGGTGAACAAGCGCCAAGCGGCCACGGACACCACACACACAACACACCAAGCGCGTGCACCGGTGAACAAGCACCAAGAGGCCAAGGACACCGCACACACCACACACCGGGCGCCCACACCGGTGAACAAGCGCCAAGAGGCCAAGGACACCGCACACACCAAAAACCGAGCGCGCACACCGGTGAACGAGCGCCAAGGGGCCATGGACACCGCACACACGTGCGCACCTAGGGCGGCCGAGGGATGGGTAACAACAAACCACACCCCACGGATCGGACGCACTGGGGCGACCCAGCCGACCCACTGGGCCAGTAGCAGGGGCGGTACCCCAAGGCCACTGGTCCGAGCCCGGCCAGGCTGCATCGGGGACCATGGCAAACGTCACCCGGAGCCATGGAAGCAACCGGTGACAGCGCTACTTTATTGAACCCCCCTCCCCCCCGAAACTTACCAAAAAAAACCAATCCTTACAAAAAAAACACTCCAAAACCCCAATTCTTACCAAAAAAAGCCCCAGCCCAAACCTTACCAACAAACCCCCCGGCGGTTTTTTGGGGTAAAAACGGGGTGCACCAACTAGCTGCACGCAATGGTACCCTCACACCCCCGGGGGAACATACCCAAAGTGATGGTTCCCTTGCCCCCCGGAGGGAACACAAAGGACGCCTGACACAACGCAAACCATGCAAACACGAGGGCATATGAACCACAAAAAGACTCGGAAACTGCCTTTTGGGATTCATGCTCAGCTCTACTGAGAGATAGGCTCCATGTGCCACTTGTTTTTGGAGCATTTGACTTTGAAGAGCCGCACATGCTCAACAGGGGCCACCATTCCATGGCTGAAATGACGAAAAACCCAGTGTTCTGCATGATACAGGTACAGTGCAGTGTTTTGGATGCAAGACATTTGAAGTACACAGCAAATGCACCAATAACACTGCCTTGTCCAACCAGGACAAACACACAGGAGAAGCTTAATATCCAATCTCCTATGTGGATTTGGAAAACTGAAAAGGATGGTTTCCCTGCCCCCCCCTCCGATTACTATTCAAGGGCGGTTACTATTGAGGGGGTTACATACCATCCCAGAGCTGTGTGCCCATGATGCACATTGTGCTGTAATACACGCTGCTATGTCGCCGCCGGCCCTGACCAATGTCATTTTGTCATTGTTTTTGACCGGGGGTCGTTGTCAGCGCCACCTTGTCTGGTCTTGTCCATGTCAGCTCATCTGCTGTCAAGTGAAGTCCAGTAAAATCAAGTGAAATTAGGTCAAGTGAACAGTCATGTAAAGTCCAATCAAGTCAAGTCATGTCAGGTCACGTCAAGATCAGACCCCACAGCACGAACCCACCACCAGCACCTACTCGTCACTGAGAGCGTCCAGATGCAATGGTATGTACGAGATTGTGGCACGTTTGGCCAAATAGCCCTCCAGGTCATACATCAGCCTCTCCCACAAGGCCATCAGGGTGGGAAACTTCTCTCGCATCGCGTGAGCAACAGCTGCAATTTGAGGCCCGGGCCGGGGCCCTGTGACACACATGTCCACTGTGTTGAACACTGCAATGTCCGCCAGCGTCATGCGGTTGCAAACCAGATACTGCCCCTTGCCCAACGCCAGCAGCTCCGCACAGTACCGCTCCAGAGGCCCCAGCACTGCCCCCACCTCCCCCTCAGTCACTTCCGCAACCAGGGGCTCAACCCCCCCCCCGCACTGTGCCCGCAGCCCCATACGAGTGAAGCGTGGGGTCAACGGCGAGGAGGCCTGATGCAACACGGCCTCGCAGACAGCGGCATCCACATCGTCATCCCCGAGGAGCCCGACGCGGCGCGCCACAAAACTGGCACAAGCGGCGCCGCCTGCGATGCGTCGGACGCCCCCATCGTCAGCGGTGACGGTCAAATATGGCACCTGGCCTGTGGGCGCACGCGGTTTGTGCTCGCTGGCCCACGCAGCGTTGGCCTCGGGGCTGCTGAAGAAAAGCGGCAGCCGCGTGTCGACGAACTCAGAACACGTACCTCGCGCGCATGCAGCGTACAGCAACCGCACCACTTCGCCGCGGGCGTGCACATCGAAGTACGTGAGCTCCACACGACAGACACCGGTCATGGGTCTGCGAGAAAAGTAGGGGTACCGCACGACCGACACTGAACCCTCCCGACCCACCCAAACTGACGTCAAAGCCTAGACGTTACAATTGCGCATGCAAACTGTTTTGGGCATTTGCTTTTGCCCCATTGAGACCTCAGAGAGGCAAAAGTATGCACGCTTAGAGAGACATTAAGTGCATAAGCATCACAGCATTGATACTTTTTGGCAAGCGCGTGGATCATTGATAAAGGATGCTGTTGCACAATGCATGTGGTTCCCTACAACTGCAACACTTGTGGAGCGGTCCTTCAGCTTGGCAGGGCTCATTGATGCCAAAAATAGGCAAAATATGAATCCTGCTTTCAGGGCGGCTGCTATGGCAATCTTTTGTAACGGGATGTGGAGGAAAGGTATGCCAAGCAATGGACATATGCACTTCCAATATTTAGGTGCCAAATCTGTGCAAGGATTGTGCCAGTGTGCCCCAGGGTGGGGTATTTGGGTGCCAAGGAACAAGTTTGGGCTGAGTGAACAATATCCCGTATCAACATCCACAAAAAGACTGCTTTCAGGAATTGTGAATCCTTCCGAAAATTCCCGAATAGTTCCTGACAATTTTTTTTTGTAATTCCGAATTGATGAGAAGCCTGGCTCTGCAGTAAGCAGAAAATAAGTCACCATGGTGCACGTGACTCGGCCACACCATAGGGGTCACAAACACAGAGTAACAGTAAATACAATTTGGCACTTGCACACCTATTGAATGCTCCTCCAGCATGGGGTGCAGATGGCATTTCCTTGTCAACATACTGTTGCAGTTTGGCAAGACCAGCTTTGTTAGCTGCCTTGAAATAGTCTCGAACAACGTTAGGAAACTGTGTAAGGGCTGTGGCCTCCTCCACATGGAGGTGGTACTGCCTAGAATCGACTAAGGCTTTCATGCCTACATGCAGCTCATCAATGCAGTAAGCAAAAACTTGTGCAAATCACCCCCACCAGTGCCTAGAATCAGTGGCTAGAAGTAAGATCTCCTCAATCATGAAAACCATTGAAGCCACAGTGGGGACCTTTGCATTCAATCATTTGCTGCATACAATCATTTGCTGTTCGTTGAGTGGTGTCTTAGCTTCTACATACGTCCCCTTCTCCAATGTCAGTAATTCTGTAAAAGCATCGTAATAAACCCCCCACCACTCTGCACACGTCCTCCACACAACCCAAGACGTATCAATACATTTGGCAGGCACATTGCATGCCCGGTCTCTGCGATGCAGAGAAGCAAACCATCTCCTGCTACCAGAGGTATATCTCTTGGCATGCAATACCACTGGTGTTGTTTCCATAATGGTTGTGATGACAGAGGGCAACTCAGCAATTGTTGCTTGCACACACCATTCAATCCATGCCATGACCAACTGACATGCATTGCAAATGGATACAAAAGATTAAGCACATGCGTATCTGTCACAACTCTCGCAACCTCTGTGTGCTCCACCCCAAGTAGGGAGGAACCAAAAACACCTCCCTCTGTCTTGGGGTTTCCAAGTGGGGAGGAATCGAGGAGCGGGCGGGCTAGTGTCGAACAATAAGTGAAAGCAGCCACACAAGGGGCACAATCTGTGGTTGATCAAAGCTACTGGATGCCCCTGCCAACAAATGGAATGGGTCAAGGGTTCCCAAGGTCCCGTAGCATATCAGCTTGGATTGTAATGAACATGCCAACACAGGTGGCCTAAAAACCCCCTGTACCCACCCAAGAATACACCAAAGGACAAGAACCCGTGAGCCTTTTGCAATGCTCATCGGGCACTTGAATGGCGGTATTTGGATCCCCTGCGAGAGCCTCGCCAGTGCGGCCAATAACACTGACCTTTGATGACTTGGGGTCCCCACTGGGGGAGCTGCTAGCAGAGCAGTCCACTTCTGTGGGAGCTCTGTCATAAGACAAGCCATTGCAGTAGTGATGGTGCCCTTTGCATCCATTGAAATACCGGATGCTCCAGCCTGTCACCTAGGGGGCCAAAATGCCGGATTGTGCACATTACAAACTAAAAAGGAGCAATCTTCCAGTCCCTTTCATTGGCAAAATACGATTCAGGGAACAACTGGTGTTGAAAAAAGGGGTACAAAAACCCTGAAAAATCACCCCCTTAGAGGTGTTTTGAGAAAATCCTTGTGGTGGTGACACTTGGTACAGCACTCTGACATTTTCTTGCTTCAACGACTCATAAAAAAAGGATTGTCCTGTGGGACATGATTGGACCTGATGGTATTATCACAAATTTTGCGCTAGGAGCAAGCAACTCTCCTGAGGAAGTGGTTCATGACTGATGCATTCACCATTAATACAGACATGGTGTGAGATGTACACATGCATGTCTGTGTTTCTCACTCATACATCTCGCATGGTTCTCATTGTATTGGTTTTTTGTGATGTAATTACACTCATCACACACCTTTTTTTAGTATTCAACCATTTTGTCTATAGTCACCCCCACCCCCTGTGTCCAGCGAATGATAAAGTCCCCAAATAATACGGTCCGAATACCGATTGTTTGTTGGACACGCCGTTCGTTGTGCGCATGATGTTAGGAAACTTGCATAACATCTCCGCAAGCACAAGATACCTGCCTATACAAAGCACAAAGAAGATGGGGGTTTCAAATTAGCACCTTTCGAAGTGGAAGCCCTTCTTGCGGTCCCTTTTCATCCTGAAAAGCGGACATGCTCCCCCGGCTTGGGGGTACTCTTGGCACTGGCAGAATTGGCGTCAATGTCCCGTGCAGCCACCTTAGGGACAGACAGATTGGATGGGACAGGTCATCATGGTGGGCAATAGAGGTCCTAGTTGAGGGTTGCCAGTACCTTGCATCCTCTTTACAAATTTTACAAGCATCATTGCAAGACACATCACAACAGCCCGTGATTTGTCTAATTGTCTAGCCTAAATCATGGACTCTGAAACTCAGTACCTAATTAATTTGGGTACCAAATTAATCTTGGGGTGCACTACGCGTACATGCACAGCCGTAAACCCGAAAACAGGGGTCGCCGTAAAAAATTGATGCTTTTCAAAAAAACGCTGTCTGGCAGTCAACATCCCCCTGAAATCAAACCACTGATGCTCGGAAAATTTATGGCGCCGTCGCCGTAAAATTTTGGACAGGATGTCGGCCTTTTCACCTTTCGTCGAACCCGATATTTAACAAAAAAGAGACATCATTAATGGATGACACCTTGTGTGGCTGCATTTTTTCAGTCAATGACAAATTGGCGAGGTGCTTTTCATTTCTGCTGTAAATTATTTTACCCGTTGCTTGATTTGAGTAATGGATTGGAGGCAGCTTATGTACACTAGGCGGTACAATTGGAAAAGACATGAGACACTAAACCAGTCTGATGGGCAAAAAATCAAAAAGATACAGCCGTTTTTTGGTGGAAACCGGCGTCAATGGAACTACTGCTTTCAGGGGGGGCACCCTTAATTTTTGTGGCGCCAGCGCCGTAAACAAAAAAAGAGTGTCGGCTGTAAGGGGGGGCCCTGAAAAAGATTCTCGGGATGCACAAGGGGGGGTAGGGACAGGACAGGCTGACCACCCCCTAAGTAACCCCCCCCCCCCCTCACCAGTTGACCCCCTCCCCTCACTAGTTCAATGAGCAGGGGGGGATCATTCTGCAGTGGGTAAACATTTAAGGCGCTGGCGCCGTAAAATGAGAGGGGGTAATTCACACAAGGGTGTACAGGTGGTAAGCAGTATCCCCCTGAAAAAAATCAGGGGATTGCATGTTTGCATGGGTTTGCAGGGTGGAGGTGTGCATTTCCCCCACATAGAATTCTCCCACATAGCCCCTCCCCTGCCTGCTTGTTTTTTTTTGTCAGCCCCTGTGAAAGGTGATGTGGACTTTTAATTCTTGTGTGAAAAGAGATCAGGGATAGCCCCTCCCCCTCCGTTCTCACGGCAGCATTTTCCCCTACCTGTGGTCAATTGCATTCATTTGCAGTGCAAGCACCATTAAGAACCGTAAAGAACAGTTAAGAACAGTTGTATAGAAGGCGGCACAAATAACAGCCAGACCAGGAAACATTCAGTTGATTGTCATGGGTGTTTTACAAGCGTTCGGTCAAAAACCACATTTTGTTTCACCTTAAGAGGTCCAGTTTTCACGCTGTTGCACAATTTCTAGGGTGCTCTTGCTTTGCAGGGGCGCTGTCAGATTGTGCTTTTGTTTTTTGCACCACTTGCACACAGCACCTACGGGCATTGGTGTCCAAGTCCTCATGGCGCACTGCTTTGCGTGCCCCCAACAAAATTGAGTGCATTGGGGGGGACCGAAAAATCGGCCTTTCAACGGGTCAGCTTTTGCATATGGGCTGAAAATTAACACTGTTTCCTGGCCCCAAACAGGATTTTCAGTGCACAAATGGAGTTTTTGTTAGAAGAAGGCCATTTGTGAGAGCGGCACAATGTGCAAATGTGATGGGGGCACAAAGCTGTGAGGGCTTGGACACCAATGCCCGTTGGTGCTATGTGCAAGTGGTGCAAAAAAAGTATGGTCTGACAGCACCTGCAAAACAAGAGCACTCCAAAAATTGTGCAACAACGCAAAAACTGCCGCCTCTTTCAGTGAAACAAAAAGTGGTTTGTGACCGAACGCTTATGTAAAACCCATGACAACAAATGAATGTTTCCTGGTCTGGCTATTATCTGTGCCACCTTCTCCACAAGAATATAAAGGCCACATCACCTTTCACAGGGGCTAACAAAAAAAACAAGCAGGTAGGGGAGGGGTTGTGTGGGAGAATCCTATGTGGGGGAAATGCACACCAACCCTGCAAACCCATGCAAGCATGCAATCCCCTGATTTTTTTCAGGGGGATACTGCTTACCACCTGTACATCCTTGTGTGAATTACCCCCTCTCATTTTACGGCGCCAGCACCGTAAACATTTACGGCGGTGGCGCCGTAAAATGTTTTCCCACTACAGGATGATCCCCTGAATCTAACCTCCTTGACCCCCCCTTGTCAACCCCAGACCTGTGTGCCCACGGGACTGCATGCCCCTGTGTTGAACCCCCAACCCTGGCCTGTCCTGTCCGACCCCTCCACTACCCCTGGCACCCTTGCACCTCACCTGCCTGAGGCAGGCCTCTTGTCATGTTCTCTTGGTGAAGTCCTGCTCCTGACATTTCTGTGTTTCCTGCGGGAAAGAACGTGCAAATGGGGAGGGGGGGGGGTAGCATCTGTTCTATTGTTCCCCCATGCCCTCACTGAAACCTTCCTGTTCTGTGAATCACATGGAAGTTTACGGCGCCGTCGCCGTAAAAATTGTACGGCGACGGCGCCGTAAACGGCACCACCAAATTGAGTTTCTGGGTTCTAGACCCCTATATTGATGTACTTTTGACATACTGCTATCATCCTATTGGTCTTCTGCATTTTTTGTGCTGCGTGCACCACGTTTACGGCTCCGACGCTGCGCACAGTGCACCCCAAGTTAATACGTTCGGAACACCCAGTGTTTGTTGGACAAACTACTTGCGGGACAAGGGGGGGGGCAGGGTGATTCACTGTGATGTACAATCTTTGGTAAACATGAATGCCCAAGAACTCAATCTCTGTCACCAATGGCAGCATTAAGTATGGTTCCAACACAAAATATCTCTCTGCTCCCACAAAAGGCTTAGTGAACGAGTGAGCAAAGAAAGAATATGATAATTGTCCCAGAACAGGGGAAATTTTGAGCCGGGGTCGTAGTCTCTGCTTTGTAGAGAGAAATGGTGCCAACAAATCAACGTGAACTTTGTTGTTTCGTTGCTTATTCCTTGACTGTGCACACCAAAGCTAATTGCCCTCACCCTGCGGTGAATCCATCAATGTGTGCATTTGTGAATAATATTTGCCCTGCAGAAATCTTGCAACCAATGGCACACTTGGATAATTGCAAGCAAAGCATGGATGTGCCACGTGGGTGGATTTATAAGTATTGGTTTTCTGAGAAGCTTACACCCTATGCTCTTGGCTGCCAAACATAGATTGATGCTTGACCAAACTTGACGGTGGTACTCCTGTAGCTGTTGAGGCGCCCATACAAAAGGAAATCATTGTCAAAAATAAAGTAAAGTAAATAAAGTAAAGAAGCATTGTTGCTTACCTTTTCGCACCCGTTTGACCTAATTGGTACACCAGCCCATATTTTGGCTTCAAGCAGGTGTGGCGTGACCCCAAAGTGACTACATGGGGGGAGGAAATTCTCGTGGGGGGATAATTTCGTGTGGGAAATTTCGTGTCTCAAATTGATTGCGAAATTTCCCACACAAATTCAGGGGGGCCTCTGCGAAATCTCCCACGCTTGTTGTAGGTGCCACAAATTAATCTTCGGCGCCTTTGGGGCCTCTGAACCTGTGGGTCATGGCTCTTTCATTCCGTGCAGTCCTACATATTGACATGTATGCAAGCATTGACATGCACCCTTTGTTTAGCCCCCTCTCAATGGAAGGCTTCTTGGTTGAAACAAAGTGCTCTGCAAAGTCAAGTGCAGCACTTGGTTGTGCACTTGAAGGATGTTGCACCCTAGAAGTGTTTTGCCGCAAAATGTGGTTCCTACAAGGCCAAACCATTGTCTGGTTGGGATGATGAACAGAGGGGTGCAGCTGCTGAGCTCTATTGAACTGCAGGGCTCCAGAACAAGGTGTATTATGGGTTGTCATGTCCAGCTGAATCTAATTTACGTGATTGGGGTGCAAGGATTGCTGTACAGCAGTACGTAGCTCCAATGGGACGTCCTGGGAAGTTGACTGCTGTGGAGGATAAGGCTTTGACCGGTGGACGTGTACACGGATGTCCCCACGGATCATCAACTCGATTTGGAGTTGAATGCCATGGCAGTGTTGTGGGAATCGAGGAAGGAGGGGCAAAGTGTGCGGCCGGTCAACGTCCACTTGGTATTGCCCACCAAACTATGGCAACGTTCTTTTGAGCACTTTGCGGTAGGGGCAGAGTGTGGCAGATGGGTCTTTGCTGCATGGTAAGTGGCACCTGAGGCTCGAATCTGTTTTTTGCCATTTGGTAAGATTGACTGAGGATTTGGGTCCACCAAGCCATGCACAGCATTTCACTTGAGATGGTCCACGAAATTTCTCACGGCATTTTCAGTGACCTCTGTGAAGTTTGCCGCTGCCAAATTTACCGCAGGAGAAATGTCCCCGCACAAAATTCTCTGCCCTCTGGAGCGTTTTTGAGCTTGGCTCCTTTGATTTGCTTTGAAGATCTTGCTTTTAGGGGCCCAATGGTAATGAATGATGATGAGTCACAATGTGTGCAAGCCTCTTCCACACCAAAAGCACGCTTCAATAAGAGTGGCACCGGGGATCGGCACACCGTGCTAGGGTAGGGTTACAGGTGGGCAATGAGGTCAACCGCGGGTCAAAAATTTTTTCAACACAGTAACATGGCATCTGTCGAAGAGCATTGCACCAAAGCTGCCTAACCACAGGATGAATTCGTTCACGGCGAGCCGAAATTCACCAAAGGACTGCTGTGTGTATACAGAGCTAATCAGGGGGAAAAGATACTGCCAGAGATGGCACCATGAGCCTGAATTTGCCCCAAATGAACACCATCTAACCCAGGTTACTCACTGGCCGAAGGCAGCAAAGGGATGGCAGAAAACTGATTGAAAAGGTGTGGAAAATGACAAAAACGACAGAACTGATTGTAGAGAGAAGGGGCGTTGAGGAAGTGCATGAGCAGGACCAGGGATACAAAAGACAGAGAGCAAATGGGCTGAAAATGAGTCAGACTGATGGAGTCTGGACCTCACCTGAGCTGAACACAGAAGAAAATTAAAATATGTACAAAAGTCCGGCAGAGAATTCTGCTTATGCTTGATCCTCGACCTTCACTCTAGTTCTGTGCAAAAACAAGCATAAAATAGTCGAGAAAATCAAATCAGGTCAATAAACACTCTCAGAAATGGTAGGCCTCCTGGTGTGCTGTGTTGTGCAGTGCTGTGCAGTGCATTGTGGTGGAGTGCTGTTTGCTGGCGGGTGTGATTGATTGTAAAGTGCTGTGAGTTGCAGAGCGGGTGGTGGTGTAGGTGCTTGTGGAGGTGAGTGAAAGGAGTGGATGAGCTGTGGTGGACGCTGTTGGTTGTGCGGGGTCAATTGATTTGCCTTGGGACACATGAGGACTGGCGGTTTGTGTGTGTGTGTGTGTGTGTTTCCTTGTATTGTAGGGGCACATTTGTGGGGGTATGGCACATAAAGTGTGTGGTGTAGCACCAATTACAGCCGCTCTTCAGCCTTGCGCTCCTGGGTGGGGCGAGGAAAGTACTGAGGGGCATTGAGTGTCTGGTAGAAGGCCAAAAGCAGTACTGATGGTCTGCCCACTGACACTGCAGACACTCCATACCACTGCGGGAGGTATTGAGAACAAATTTGTAGCTTGGGGGGGGGGGGGGGGGGCAAATCACCACATCAGTCGATGCCTGTATTTTGCATGACACAAATCTTGCGACCCATTTTGCACAGAGTGCAGCCTTTGGACAAAATTTAACATAATTTACAAAAAACTCTCCGAGTCCAAAGGCCAAGACAGCTCCGGAACCCGTGAACTTCTGGCCTGCAGCAGTCCCTGCGTGAAAGATAGGGCCAATCCCAGGGGGGGGCGACCCCTCGGTTCTGGACGCCAACTACCCCCCCAACTAACTGTTGGCCGGAGGCCCCTTGGGGGGGGGGGGGCATTGGAGGGGGGGTCTAGGAGGGGCGATGGGGGGGGGGGGCTCCGGAAGGGTCTGTTGGGGGGGGGGGGGTCCAGGTGGGGCGATTTGGGGTGTTGGGGGGGGGGGCACAGGCTCCCCTTACCTCCCCTTGCCCTCCCTCTAACCATAGCATCACCATAAACCTAACCCTAACCTTTGCAGCCAGTTGGTTTGGCCATGCCAGCCATGTTCATTGGGCTGAACAAGATCCCTCCAATTTCGTTCATGGCTGCTTTTGCCACATTATTGCTCTCCATTTTGGACCCCAACACTCACTCTGACCCTAGCCTGGGGTGAGAGCTAGGGCTAGAGTTAGGGTTAGGGTTAGGTGTAGGGATAGGAGTAGGCTGAGGGTTGGGGGTGGGTGTTAGAGTCAAGGTTGGGTTTAAGGATAGTGTTGGGGTGCAAATTGGACCAAATTTTCCTTAGGGCACCTTTGGTGTTCATGGAGCATCGGGCGCCTTAGGCGCCCATGGACGCCCGAGGGCGACACCTTTGGCAACTAACTGTTGGCCGAAGGCCCCTAGGGGGGGGGGGGGGGGGGGGCAGGGGTAGTTGGCGTCCTAGGATCCGCGGAGTCGCCCCCCCCGTGGGGCCAATAAACATCCCCAGGGACACCCCACAACAATCTTCAAGTGTTGCCTCACAGGTGGCCACCCGTTGAGACTCAGGCAGGACCCCCAAAAAACGGGGCAAGTGCTGGATGGGGGGAAGGGGGTGGCCTGAACAACTTGCATAAGCTTGTTGTACCTGTGGGATGTACGTAGTGGTCTCCGCCGGCCTGCCCCCTGGCTCATCTTCCCATTGCACCATCCATTCACCACATGCGCCAGGAAAGGAAGCTGCCCAACGCGTGTGCAACAGTGTGAACTCTGTACTCCAAATCGCCTTTTTCTCTAGTCGCAGGCTTAGGTTTGTGGTTGGGTCATTTGATCGGCTGGGTCCAGCGCCTCCCCACATGCCTTACAGAATCTCCATGTCTTGTCCACTGGCGCATCACACGCCCCACAGTCCTGCCCCTTTGGGCGCAGCCACACTATCAATGACCCCCGTGTACCTTGCGTCAGCATATCTGCCTTATGCCACACCTGTCCACTGTGAGCCACAGCATAGCCCACCCGGTGCACATGTGTGTACGCACGTTCACTCTCGCTGGGCGCCTGCGCAGGGTCTGGGCCCGGGTAGTAGAACCCGACCGTTGATCCCACCAAATCGGGAGAGGCGTGGAGGCAGATGTTCAGGGTGAGAGCACTGCGATCGCAGTGGATCTTGTGGTCACAATCACGGCCCACCCAATTGCGCACCAGAAAAGCATGGTAGGCGTCCCATGCCTCTGTAGCGGCAGACCCGGCAGGTGTAGGGGACACGAGGGCGATTAGAGACTGCGCAGCCTCCTGCAGCGCCGCAAGCAGCGGGGCAAAGCCACAATCCTGAAGGGCGGATGCATGGGGCTGGACACAGGCCACTTCGGTGACAGAGGGTACTGGATGGCAGGAGATGTACGTTTGGGGAGCATCCATTGCATCCACCAGTGGGACAGAGCCATCACATGCGGCGCATAACACTTCTGACACACTTACAGTGCAGTCATATCAGACCTATGGTTGTTCCAGCTTTGCGTCCTCCCAATACCACTACAACCGTTACGTTACGTTGTGATGTTGTATGTTTCTGCCCTCCGGGGGTTGGTGTGGATGGTGTGCTGGGCTGTCAGGATTTCTTTCTTTCTTTCGTAAGAGTATAGTTTTGTCATTGATGTCTTCCTCTCTGCCTGCAGGCGCCGCAGTGTTTCGCCGGCGCCCCTCAGGGGACATCATGAGACTGTTGGTGTGGCCATGTTCTCCAACACCGGATCACGCGTTGGTTGACTCTCCTCCTTCGCTGTCCATCATCTGCTTTAGGGGTGCAACATCCCTTCTGCATATCACAACTCAACTGCGCAGCACCAAGCCCAGGCACAGTCATAGTTGTTGCAAAAAATGGGAAAGAGAAGACATTACACCACATGTTCGATTCCTGAGCACCAGCAGCAGCACCACCACCTCCTCCTCCCCAGTAAACGACTGTCAAAAGGGATTCAGTCCCCAAGCCGTTTACCACAACGTGCAAAAAAAACATGTGCATGATGATAGCAAAGTGGGCACAGGTGTGGGTCACTGCATTCAATCTGCAGGCTAAGCACCCCAGTAGTACAGCAACGGTTGCCCACAGCACCTCCTCCGCTTTCCTCTCCGCCTGTCCATTAGCAAACTGGCAAAGGGTGTGCCCGTGACTTTCCAGGGGTTGAGGAGATCCTGTTTTTGTGTGCCACACACCTGATGCTGGGCATTGGGCATGTGGTTTTTTGCCCCCGCGCTATACTTTGATGGCCCTCTTGACCTCTGTACACCCACAACATTGGTTCAGTGCCATGAGGATATGGGCACATAAGGACATAGAATAGTGCGACGCATTTGGGACCGATAGCCTCTGATTCATTGTAGTGTAAGCGAGAGCGCAGTGCAGAATAGTACAGTTGGAAACCACCAAAGGGGACATGGGCATAATGACCCAAATGCCACACTCTTTTGGTGCCTGTTGGAAAGGGGACACTTTGATGCCCCGGTCAGCCCATGAAAAATCGAAACAATTTGTAAATGCATCTTTGGGCAGCTTCACTGCCAGCGCGGTCCGAGGTTGCGGCATCTAGCTGACAATTGTCCAAATGGTGCCCGGTGCGTTCTGCATTCATGCCAAACATAGCCCCATCACGCCAACTTGAAGGGCGTGTAGGATGCACAACCACACATGACTACAACACATAGATGGATGCAGGTGGGCAGGTGTTGTCCGGCTGGAGATTTGCTGGAGATTTGCTGGGAAACATTGATGATCATTATTGAATGAGAAATTGTCGTCGGTAGAGCCATCCGTAGAGCGCCCCAATGAGGGGCGGAGCCACCACCGGAACCCCCCAGTGTGGGGCACAGACGTTCACAAAGCGCCCCAGTGTGAGATAGAGATGTTCACAAATTGCCCCAGCCTGGGGTAGAGATGTTCACAAAGCGCCCACCAACGTGGAGCGCAGACGGTCACAGAGTGCCCCAGCGCACGGCACAGAGGTTCACAAAATGCCTGGGCATGGGGCACAAACATTCGCAGAGTACCCCAGCGGGGGGCAGAGCCATCTGGCGGAGGTAAGACGGTAGATTCCTTCCCCTGGTCGACGTTGACCTGGGAGGGACGAAGCAACGGCCCGCCATACATGGGACCAACGCTCGCGCTCCTCCTCCTCCTCCTCCACGCCACGCCACACGATGGTGCTCGTGTATGAGAGGGCGCCGGGGGGTACACCACCGAGATGACGCCGGGGATAGGAACATCCCAAGAAGCACAAGCCCTGACCCTGCTGCTATGCTCTGCTGCTCTCCTCTGGAGGCTTAGCAAGGCACCTATTGGGTAGTACCAAACTCGGAGTCGGTAGTGGGCACCCTCCGAAAGTCCCAAGATGGAGGGAAGTGTGGCGACGGGATACACCACCTATACGCACACACCTTGGGGGCGGAGTGCCTGCCCCCAAGGTCTGCGATCCACGTGGTGGTAACGCCCTCCCACTGGATCACCTCCATCAACGTTTGGGTGGACGCGGCTACCAGGGAGGAACCAGAGGCGGATCTCAGGTGGATACTACGGCGCCCGTACGCCTACCTCCCCCCGGTGCGGTACCTGGACCACTGCCAGCTAGCTCCAACGGACCTGCAAGAATGGCTGCAGGAGCAGGCGGCGGTGCCCGCACGAGTGCACTACGAGCACAGGCGGTCCCAACTACCAACCCTGCCTGGGACTGCCCATGGATTGGTTCACCGGCAACAACGGAGGCACATAAGGGCCCATTGCATACCCAACTTGCCCACCATGACGGTGCCAGCGGAGCGCGCGCAGCACCGCAACATGCAAATGCAGGAGCAGTGCCTGCTTTGTGGGAGTAGCCCGGAGATGGCCCAACATGTGTGGGCCTGCTGGGTGCAGACCCACGAATGGCGCCCGGCTAGACAACGCCTACACGCGTGGCCCACGACCTACGTCGGGTCACGGGCCTCGCAAGTAGAGGGCCACCTATGGGAACCTGCCATCTTCGAGAAGTGGGCGGCGGCCATCGCCACACCGTCCTTGCGTACGGCCCACATGGGGCTGACGGGATCGCACGACATCGGGACGGAGTTCATCACACAGATGGTAAAGGAGTCTTAGCGCGTGTGGCTCTCGCACGCCAAGGCAAGAGAGGGCCTCATTAAGGCCCGAGCAGGACCTATGAGCACCATGGTGTGGGCCGTGCAGGAATTGCAACTGCACCAACAAGCAGAGCGGCAAGGGGTTCCCAAAGCGGCCCTGAACTAGACCCGCCACACCCGAGGGCAAGCCCGCCCGCCGCGCATGTGCGTACACACGCCGCACGGAGCATGCACACACACACACCCGCGCCTGTTTTGCTATTCCCGTAAGCAAGACATCCCGGCCATTGCCATATGGTAACAGTGCCTTCCGCATGCCACACCACACCACACCACACCACACCACACCACACCACACCACACCACACCACACCACACCACACCACACCACACCACACCACACCACACCACACCACACACATGTCATGGAGCGCTAGAGTCATCGTCCGCTGGTCCGCCCAGTGGGCGTCCATCGGCAGAACGTCTAGCCGTCTCACACACACGCACTCCGATGGAATGGGCCCCGGGTGAGGGGGGGGCGAGAGCACCATGCATGGCGCGAAGGACAGAGGTGCCCGGACCAAGCTAAGCCCACCACGGGCAGGCGAGCGGACGCTCAGAAACACTAGTCCCGCCGACAGGCCTTGGCTTTTTGGGAACTGGTGGGTCTCACCTTAGACGGTCGGCGCGCGCACTGGAGGCACACTTGGTGAGGGAGTGGTGTGTCTGCCCCTCACAAGCTGCACCGCTGACCCTGGGGGGCGCCCAGGGTGGGTGGCGGCGTCGTCGGCCAGCCTGACTTGGCACACCACACACCACACCACACTGCACCACACCACACTCTTGGTACTCCCCAGCCGTACCCAGTGCCATGTGTGAAGGCCAGGTGACAAGGAACGGGCACCGCCCTTGAGCGGTGTACTAAAAGTGGCAGGTGTACTCACGCACTAGCGCTAAGCACCAGCTCCGGGATCCCAAGTCTTCATTGATGAGTATGATGTTGTATGTTGTGATTTGCAGTGTGAACGTCTGAGTTGCGCAAATGGTGTAGCGATTTCATAATTGGCCATCACTATCTCACTGCCACGGAGAACCAAGCGCCTAATCTCAACCTCCCACTAGGCACTCCCACCGCTGCCAGCAACACGATGGCTCTTTTCTTGCTGAGTTGGGGGTTGCCATAAAGGCCACAAAAGAATTTGGGGGGATCTGCAAACGGGATCTCTTTGCCATCTCCGCCTCCGAAGTTTGTGAAGCAAGAAAAGAGCGAGACTGAATATCAGGGCTGAGCACCAAACGACACACCACACCACACCACACCACACCACACCACACCACACCGTCCATGCGGGTGGCACACATGGGGTTGGGGTTGCACGACGTGGGGAAGGAGTTCATCCGACAAGTGCTGTCAGAGTCGCAGCGGGTATGGTTGGCACACGCCAAGGCCCGGGACGGCCTCATCAAGGCCCGTGCGGGGCCCGGAGGCACGATGGTGTCGCTGTTGCGAGAACTCCAACATCACCCACAAGCGGAGCGGTAGGAGGTCCCAGGGCCGCAGCCAAAGACCACCGTGGTCCAGCCCCCCCGCCTCGCCCGCCAAGCGCCCCAGCAAGAATACCGGCCGTATAGGCCTTGGGAACAGGTCGGCAATCCCTCTAGGGACGCCAGCCCAGGGCGGTCCTTAACGGGGAAAAAAAAGTGTTCCGTTACAAGTTTTCCCAGAAAAGCCCGCGGGCACACCATGTGTTGGCGATGGGCGATTGGTGGTTGGCGACTGGCGGTTGGTGGCGGTTGGTGGTGGTTGGCGGCGGTTGGTGATTGGGGATTGGTGGTTGATGGCGGTTGGCAGTGGTTGGCGGTTGGCGGTTGAACGCCGCAGGCGGTTGACGGCGGTTGGCGGTTGGTGGTTGGTGGCGGTTGGGGGTCGGCGGTTGATGGTCCTTGGGGGCGGTCCTGAACAAAAAAAATCTAGTTCCGTAAGTACCCCCCTTGTGCCAGCCCCCCCAGCCTCCCCTTCCCATGCCCACACCCTCCCTTTCCGCAGGTGCGACTGCCGACAACGTTGAGGTCGCCTTACGGGGCGTTGGCGGCGGCATGGAGAACCAAGTTTGACAGAGAGTGGGAAGCAAAGGGGGCCGGGAAACACACGTCACAAGGAGAGCGAGGGGATATGACAGGTTGGGACAGCAAGGTGGCTAGTAGGACCCATGCTCCTCCCCCATGCAAGGGACCGGAGGGTGCTATGGCCCTCCTAACGTTCGGGGGATGAGCGAAAAGCCCCCAAAAGCCCTGCCTATGGGAATAGGGGAGCGGCCCACGAATGTGTGGAAGGGTGCCGATGCCTTGTGTGTCAAAGCCCAACTAGAATTGTGAACAGGGGAGCGGTCCACGAATGAGTGGGTGGGCGCCGCTCCCCTATGGAGGGGCTCCGGGGTGTGCGGGGCTGTTACCCGGCCCAGGTTGTCTTCTCTGTTGCACAGGCTTGGGGTGGTGTCCGTGATTAATGGCCTTATACCTGCATACCTCAAATTTGTTGGATACCCATACTGGGGTTGGGGGTGTCCACATGGATGGGCGCTCGTCAACAGCAAGCGGAGGTGCAAAGGTACAGGACCTTGTCCGGCCACCACGGACGGGGCTCTTCGTGGGGTAGTATCACCAACCAAGCGCCGGCCAAATGTAAAAGTATAAACTACCCAACCTCTTCTTCATCTTCCTCCGGAGGTTGGGTAAGCCCGAGGGCCGAAGCCTAAGAACTTCGCTGACGGCAAGAGAGGTCGTGGTTTTGCACCTAGCCGATGAGGAGTGGCCTCCGCTTCCTCGGGGTCCTCATGCGCCCCGGCCATCCCAATGAGGGATAACCCACCTCCGGTTCAATTCCCCCCACGCTTCTCTAGCCTCTATCGACTCCCTCACCTCATGGCCCAAACACCCACCACAATCTAGGCTAGGCAAAACAGTGAGACCACCAACTGGGCATGGACACCCCATCCCCCCACCTTGTGACCGCGCGCCTTTTGGGCGTACCATCCCCCGCTGGCACTCCAAAACGTGCGACCACCGGCTGGCCAGGACACCCTGTCCCCCCGACCTGTGACTCCGCGCCTTTTGGCGGCTACCAAGTCCCGCTGGCGATCCAAGACTGGCGAACACCAGCTGGGTAGGACACCCTCTCCCCCTAGCTCGTGACCGCGCACCTTTTTGGGGCTACCATCCTCCGCAGGCGCCCCGAAACGTGCAACCAACGGCGAGACAGGCCATCCCGTCCCCATGACCCTCCGCCTTTTGGGGGACTACCGCTCCCCGCTAGCACTCCAAAACGTGCGACCACCGGCTGGCTAGGACACCCCGCCCCCCCGGCTTGTGACTCCGCGCCTTTTGGCGGCCGCCAAGTCCCGCTTGCGCTCCCAGATGTGCAAACACTAGCTAGGCAAGGCACCTTGTCCCCTAGCCCGTGACCCCGTGCCTTTTGGGCTACCATCCCTCGCTGGCACCCCGAAACATGCGACCACTAGCTGGGTAGGACGCACCATCCCCCCGACCCGTGATCGCCTTTCGGGGGCTTCCATCCCCTGTTGACGCTTCAAAATGTGCGACCACCGGCTAGGCGCGATGCTTCGTCCCCCGAGCCCGTGATCGCGCGCCGTTTGGGGACTGCCATCCTGCGCTGGCACTGCTCCCTAGTAGTGTGGCTGAGTACTGAAGGAGTCCCACTACCCGCTGCTCCCCCGCAGGTTGGCAGTGCACTAGACTCCCACTGCCCGCCGTTGCCTAGCATTCTGGAAGTGTGTTGCATGAGTTCTGCTGCCCACTGCTCCCCAGGAGTGTGGCAGCACACTAAAGATTCCCATTGCCCGCTGCTCGCCAGCAGTGTGGTAGATGTGTGGCGGCGTACTGAAGGAGCCCCATTGCCCACTACTCCCTGGCGATGTGGCGGTGCACCGAAGCAGTCCCATTGCCTGCTGCTGCCCAGCACTGTGGCAGTGTACTGGGGGGTCCCGCCGCCCACTGCTCCCAGCAGTGTAGCAATGCAAAGAAGGAGTCCCACTGCCCATAGCTCCGCAGCAGTGCGGCATTGCACCGAAAGAGTCCCACTGCCCATTACTCCCGAGCAGTGTGGCACTGCACTACAGGAGCCTCCCGGCCCACGGCTCCTCAGCAGCGTGGCTGCACACCGAAGGAGTCCCACTGCCCATTGTCCAACAGTAGTGTGGCAGTGCATTGAAGGAGTCTCACTGCCCACTGCTCCCCGACAATGTGGCGGTGCACTGAAGGAGTCCCACTGCCCACTGCTGCCCAGCAGTGTGGCAATGTATAGAAGGAATCCCATTGCCCACTACGCCCTAGCAGTGAGGTAGTGTACCGAAAGAATCCCACTACCCCCTACTCCCCAACAATGTGGCGGTGTACTGAGAGAGTCCGACTGCCCACTGCTCAACGACCCCCAGCAGTGGTAGTGCACTACAAGAGTCCCATTGTCCACTGCTCCCCAGCAATGTGGCGGTGTTCTGAGAGAGTCTGACTGCCCATAGCGCCGCAGCAGTGGGGCAGTGCACTGAAGGAGTCACACTGCCCATTGCTCCGTAGTAGCGTGGCTGTGTACGTGAGGAGTCCCACTGCCCACTGCTCGTCGGCAACGTGGCAATGCACGGAGGGAGTCCCACTACCCACCACTCCCCATCAATGTGGTAGTGTACAAAAGGAGTCCCATTGCCCACTGCTCCCCAGTAGTGTGGTAGTGTACCGAACCATTCCCACTCCGCACTGCTCCCCAACATTGTGGCGGTAAGCTGAAGGAGTCCAACTACCCGCTGCTCCCCGGGAGTGTGGCAATGTACTAAACGAGTCCCACTACCCACTGCTCCCCTGCATTGTGGCAATGCACTAAAGGAGTCCCACTACTCAACACTTCCCAGCACTGTGGCGGTGCACAGGGAGAGTCCCATTGCCCACTACCCCCCAGCATTGTGGCGGTGCACTGAAGGAGTCCCAATGCCCACTGCCTCCCAGCAGTGTGTGAGTGTACTCAAGGAGTCCCTTTGCCCACTTGGTGCACAACAAGGAGGCAGCGAGGCAGTGCACCAAAGGAGTCCCACTGCCCACTACTCCCATCATTGTGGCGGTGTATAGCCCCCACCCCCCAGCACTTTGGTGGTGTGCCGAGGGAGTCCCACTACCCATTGATCCCAGCCCAGTAGTGCGGCGGCAGTGCACTAAAGGGGTCCCACTGCCCAGTGCTCCCTAACACCCAAACACTGTGGCACTGCACTGAAGGAGCCGCAGTGCCCATTGCCCCAACAGTGTGGCAGTGCACTGAAGGAGTCCCAATGCCCACTGCCTCCCAGCAGTGTTGCAGTGCACTGAAGGAGTCTCACTACCCAGTGCTCCCCAAGCACTGTGGCGGCAGTGCACTAAAGGAGTCCCACTGCCCAGTGCTCCCCGGCAGTGTAGCAAGTGTATCAGTGTGGCACATCAGTGTACCAGTGTGGCGGTGCGCTGCAGGAGTCCCGTTGCCCACTACTCCCCGGCAATGTGGCTGTGTACTGAAAGAATCCCACTGCCTACTGCCCAAAGGCAGTGAGGCAGGGAAGAGAAAGACCTCCACTGCCCACTGCCCCAAGGCAGTAAAACAGTGTACAGAAGGATCCCCACTGCCCACTGCCCACTGCAGCGTCGCAGGAAACAGAGGGTTACCCACTACCCACTGCCCGATGCAGTGTGCCAGTGTACTGAAAGATGTCAGCTGCCCAAATGCTGCCCTCATCAATGCCCGACCAGGGCCCGGAGGCACAAAGGCCTGGGCCTAGCAAGACCTTCGGCAGCACCGTCAGGCAGAGCGGCAACACATCCCCAGGGCAACCCTGGACGGCAGCCACCTGGCGTCAGAGAGGGAGACGTGGCCCTCTCTGCTCGTTGCCCACAGGTGCGCAACACACTACACACAGTGTGCACTTCGACACACAGCCCTCCCGGCTTGCATTTTCCCGCGTGCAAGACCATCCCGGCCATTGCCTTTTGGTAACAGCGCCTTCGGCACACCACACCACACTACACCACATCAACAGCAACAGCAGCAGCAACAGCAACAGCACAGCACAGCACAACACCTGCAGATCGCCCACATTGCCGTCGTGCCGGATACGTAGGGGCAGCCTGAGGTCCGGCTGGGCCTTTGCTGTTGCCTCAAAATTGTGCAGCTCCTCCCACACTGCAGCACAGAACTCGGGGCTCAGCAGCGGAGTCGCCCAGACGCCGGGAAATGGCTCCTCTGGGGCCAGTGGGGCACGTGCAGACGTGGGAATGGAAGGAGCATAGACATGTTTGTGGACGGGCACATACCCCTGTGCCACGGCCTCAAGACCATGGGCTCGCTCCTGCGCCTTGCGCTGCGTCTCTGCAGTGAGCCACCGCGCTCGGAGGATGCGGTTGCGTTGCAACTCTGCGGCTGCAACAGCCTACGGACGAGGGACGGGGGAGGGCAGGAGGGGTCATGCAGACGGGACGCGCGAACGCCAGCACCATGCCCAAAACCAGGCCCCGTCCCATTATTTTGCATTTCAAAATGGGCACGCTCTGTTCAAGTGTGGCCAAAGGGCACGACATAGAAATCACAGTGCAGAGCAGCAGGGGCACAGACGCTGCCACCATATCATAGAAGACCTTGAAACGACTGCCAACATTTGTCAACTGGTCGTTGGTCGACCATCGACTGTCGGTGGTTGGCGGTCAAGCGCCAGCAGTCGACAATCAACCGCCGATCTCGGCGGCTGTCGGTGATGAAACGCTTGCGGCGGTCCCTAACTTTGCTTTCTTAAGTTTGCCAAGTAAGACTGTCCCTACAAAAGCCCTTGTTGGCGAGGGTCGTGGAGGTGAGGCTTCGTTCTGAGGACTCGGTGTTCAGGAATAAGCTTTTGGTTGCGAAAATGCACGCAGCAACACAAGTGGAGTCCCCTGAACGGCCGGCATCAACGTGGCACCACCACCCAGGCCCCACACACTGTGCACGCAATGCTCATGCACTCTGCATAGGGAGTGGGACTAGGGCACGGGTGTGAGGGACTGGGGATGGGGCACAGGTGTTGGGATTGGTGGATTGGAGGAGTGGGGGCAGGCTGGGGGCTGTTAGTGCATCACATCTCTCAAAATAGGGTGGGAGGTCCCTACACCTCACCCAAAGTCCACCTAGAGACCCTGCGACCCGGTGGATTTAGTGTACCATGCCATAAAAGTATAAAAGTATACATAAATGGACAAGAAAAATACCAGTTTGCCCCCCCCCCCCTCCTACAGCCCGGCCGGTAGGGGTCTAGCTAGGACCTGGGGTACCCGCCCAATGTTTTACCCAAGGAATTCAAAAAAATGTTTCGGAGCCCAACTAGAGCCGCAAGACACACATGGAATGCACCACTCCCACCACTCCCCTCATCCCACCCCCCAAGCATCCCTTCTCACGCAGCGGGGGGTTTGGTTTGGTTTGGTTTGGTTTGGTTTGGTTTGGTTTGGTTTGGTTTGGTTTGGTTTGGTTTGGTTTGGTTTCGTTTGGTATGCCCGGGCGTAGGGGCAGCCGATCGGGGGCGTTATGCACTCTCCCCCTTCCTCATGAGGACCCTGCTGTTCGACCCTGCTTGACCCTGCTAATACACCGTGTGTCCTAAGCGATTCAATGCATGACCAGAGCAAAGACACCGTGTGTCCTGAGCGATTCACTGCATGGCCACAGCAAAAGCACCATGCGTCTTGAGCGATTCACCGCATGCAATCATCAGTATACTGCTTGTACAGGCCATTATGCCTCAGACACCATTAGAATCAATGACACGCTGTACCCAGAAAAGATATGATCTTTGGATGTCTGCTCGGACGGGCCACAATGCCCCAAACTACCTCACGCAGAGGGGGGGGGGGGGGCAGGGGACTTGCGTCAGCAACCCACAGGCGCAGCTCAAAGAAATCACCCTTATCAAGACGGAGATAAGCACCAGAACGTACAACGAGACTGAGAACAAAGAATATAAAAGGCTCAAAATATGGCAAACAACCAGAAATGTGTGTGTGGGTGGGTGGGTGGGTGGGCAGGTGTGGGTGTGTGCCAAGGTATGCATCCCATATTGCAACACCGGGCTAGGTCCCGCAGGCGCCCGCAGGGCGGTCCCATGACCGCTTCAATTTGGCCATTGTCCTGGCGAAAATGTGTGTGTGTGTGTGTGTGTGTGTGTTTGTGTGTGTCATGCCCTGATCTTTCATTCATGCTCAGACCGCGAGGTTCAACATCCTAAATTCCTGCGCATTCAGCTGACCCACGAGTTCAAAGTTCTGTCGCCCTGCACGGGCGGACACGTTTGACGTCCGCGAATGCTGACAATGAGCACAAATATCCGCCCCCCCTTTCCCGGCACATGTGCACGTCCACCTGCAAAGGCCGTTTGGAGGCGCTTCGGCAGTCGCAGACAGCACAGTGCAATGGCATGGAATCAGCCCCACGCTCGCGGCTCACCAGGGGCCCAGGCCGTGTACAGGAGGGCAGTGTGCAAAGACCATACCTCTGGTGTGGGGGACCGGCGGGGAATTTCGTCCTCAGGCAGGCCCAGCGCCTCGCACAACACGCAGGCCACGGACTGCAACGCGCTGCGCATCGGCCGGTCAGGGGGCGTCAGCACAAGTCCGTCCAGCACTGCCTCCAGAACCGATCGACCAAAGCTGTCAGTCCCGTGGAGCATCCGTGTGCCGGGCCCAGCCCCGCCCTCCCCATGTGCACTTCCCCCGTACGCCCCATCGTCCAGCAGCAGCCTCACCACGTCCACATGGCCGGCCACGGCGGCCAACAGCAGCGCCGACTGGCCCCCGGCCTCATACTGCGGCACCCCTTGCCCCAGCACCACTTTGAAGTCTCGGGTGCGAGCAGCCGTCAGGTCCAGCCCCGGGCACGCCATCAGCGCCTGCAGACAGTCTCCGTACCCTTGATGGGCGCAGTGCAGTGCGGGGGTGTCACCGTGGGGCGCCGGGTGCGTGTACTCCGGGTTAGCCCCCAGGGCTAAAAGGACTTGCACGGCCTGAGGGCAGTCCGCCACGCAGGCAATGTAAAGGGGGCTGCCGTAGTCCGTGTCCTGCACCTTGACGGCGCAGTTGGGGCCGTGCATGGCCACCCATGCGGTCAGAGCAGCGGTGCCGTCGGGGGAGGCCTCGTCGCATGCGCCCAAGGCGACGTGAAGCGTTTGGAAGGCCTCAGCCGCCCCCCCTGCCGTTGCGGCAGACATGAAACACGTGTCTGCAAGCGGGGCCCAGAGATCCGGACAGGGGGTGTAGGAGGGAGGCACGACCGCCGGCAAAGAGGGAGGGGCGGGGCCCGATGAGGCAGGCGTTGAGGATAGAGAGAGAAGAGGAAGAGGTAAGAAGGCGTAAAATGATAGAGACAGTGTTGGGGAAAGCATGCAGCCTCTCCATGGCCATGCCCGTGCCCCTGCCCATGTCCATGCCCACGCCCATGTCCATGCGTACACCCACACCCACTTGCCCATGAGTATATTCAAACTCGGATCAAACAGCAATGTTTGGAATTCAGAAACAAACTGACAGCACTTTTGGAACCTGTGTTGGGTCCATCGGTGTTCGACACACACATGGGGGCCTGGTCATTGATAGCGGATCCGTGGACCATAATCTTGGTCCCCTTTTGGGGTCGTGGGTACTGTGTGAAATTGCATGGTCCAGCCAACGCCACTACATTGGGGCTGTCCATCAGGCCAAAAAAAAAAAGAATAATGTGGGTCCCCATAGGCTCAGGCCTCCACCAGCCGGCGAGCAACTGCAGTAAGTCATCGGCCAACCGGCGTCGGTGGGCCATCAACTGCCGGTTCAGCACAAAATTCCGTCGGTTGAGGGTCAACGAGGGTTGGCCGCATCCTGCGGCCGATAATCTTCGGCCCTCCTTCGGTAAAAAAGGGGGGGGCGTTTCGCCAAGGAGGGGGGGGATTGCGGTCAGGGAGGGTCAAATCCAATTGCGGAGAAATCGCGGTGCCGCAACCAAACTCCCCGAAGCCTCAAGCAGCAACACTTCTGCACAGGTGGCCCTAGAACCCGTTCAGAATGGCTGGAAAATGGGAAATGGTTGATACACATCACGTCCGGCTTGAATTCCTCATGTCACGTCCTCATGTCACACTCGGCCTCGCATCATTTGCTTCGCAAACGCGCAGGCGGCGCAGCATCCACTGATCGCCACCTCCATGCCCCATACACCACCCGCTAACAACTCACAACAACTATCCACCGATGGTCGACCCCTGTCCGCAATTGGTTGAGCAGTGCGCGCCATCAGCATCGAGCAGACTTGGACCTAGCGCTTGGCCGGAGAAAGGGGGGGGGGGGCGGGCAAGCGTCACCTCTTTTCACGACAAGCGGAGACAAGCGCCACTGCGCTGGGCTGTACCGCAGCACACGCATACACACCGTCACAACAACACCCAAGATAGAGATGCACCTATGCAAACACGCACATCATTGTTGTGTGGGACAAGCGGGAACAAGCGCCAGCTCCGGCTCTGGCCACGAACCTTCAATGTCAGTGCAAAAAAAAACGAGGCACGACACACTGCACTGTGGGCGTCACCTGCATTTCCGTTCCGCAAAATCGCACAAGTATTCGAGGAGGTATACACAGAGGCACAGCATCAGATCAGTCCATTCAAACATATAAATACAACAGCAGAGATGCTGCTTTTTAATGTGTGACACATGTGTTCTGAAAGAATACCATTCCACAATCAGGACCACCGGATTGCAATGTGGTGCAGGCAGGGCGGTGCTCAGTCATGGACTGCAGCGCAGTGCAATGCAGTGTGCAGTGTGGTGTGGTGTAGTGCCGCCATGGTGGGGGGTCCAGTGTCGTTCCGGACCCCCAAACCCATGGTGTGAGACTTTTTTGGGGGAGGGGGGGAGGGAGGAATTTTTTGAATTTCCCATTAAATTCTGAGTACATTCCAAGTGCTGCACATGGTCTAGTGGAGTGCGGTGTGGTGTAGTGTGGTGAGGAGGGCAGAAGAGACGGAACCAGGACGCACACAAACCCCACGACTGCAGGTCAGAATAACGGAACACGTTGACACTTGGAGATATCAAACCTGCCAAGGTACAATTTATGAGAAACCCCTGCGTTCCCAATCACCGAAGGCACATGTGCAAAAAAAAACAAACACATCAGAAGCCCGGAACACGACTTAATACCTTCGGAACGACCCAACTGGAAGCTGTCTATGGAAATGCCGGAGGATGCGGTAGAAACCCTGTGCACAGGCAACAGCATACGCTGCACTGTAACTGATATGTACCAGTCGTCTCCAGTGCAGGGACGAGTGTAACTCCGTCAGGCATTCGTCCCAAAGACTGTTCCAACCCCTCTCCATTGCAGACACAGGCATGATCTGATCAATAGTTTCCTTCGGGGGTAGCAGCCTAATAATACAGGAATACTATGTACAGAGTTGCCAGTCAATAATGCAATGGGAAAGAGCAAAGAAAAACACCCACATACACACACACACACACATTCACACACACACACACATTCACACAAACACGCAGACACACACACACACACACACACACACACACACACACACACACACACACACAAACACACACGATGCGAAAACGCCAACACCCACGCCCGCCGTGGGTGGTAACACGGCGAGAGCACTGACACACACACACACGTGCGCGTCTGCAGCCCTGTAAGCTTGGGGCCCGATGACAGAATATCTCTGCGTTTGTGCTGCAGCCATTGACTTCGGTGCTCCAGATTCTTTCATTCCGCGTTGGCCTTAATCTTCATGAACAGCAGCCGTATCCTCCACTCAGCACTAGTCTTGCGCAGGGGGTCACGAATCCTCCTCATCCTCATCCTCATCCTTCACCTCATCGTCCCCATTCAATATCTTTAGTACTTCCGCTGATGACAAAAGGGGTGGGTAGACCCACTGGATCTCTCATCACACACACACACACACACACACACACACACACACACACACACCCTTGAGCCCCGAAGACAACGACTCGGCGGATGCCTCGACGTTTTCTGTTGCGTTGTGGATAGTGCACACGGTCACAGCGCCCGGACTCAATCTGACCGTGTGCGGTGGGGCCGCTTGCTGCTACCCATGGCCCAGCCGTGGCGGCGGCCACAGCTGCGGCAGAGCGAGGATTGCCCGGGTATGGGTACACCCCCTGGTCTGCCCTTCGTGTGCACCATCAGCGCTGTGTGTGTGGTGGGGGCAGGGGGGTATGGGCACAAACACCCCCCGCCTGCCCTTCGTGTGCACCTGCAGTGCTTCGGCAAGATAGAGTTTACCTGCAAATATTTGGAATGCCGCAGCAACAGCGGTTTGGAAACTTTTGGCAAATGTGAACAACAGATGTCCTCGGGGAGGGCAGAGCAACACGTGCTGCACATTTTGTTTGACCCTCCCGTCACACTCGTGAGTGCTGCTGGAGTATTCCATCAGCTCGACGTCAAAGGACGGCAAAAAGTGAACCCTCCTGGTCTGACTGCTGTGGCCATGTTCCGCAACGGCGATGTGGAAGAACCGTCTGTCAAGCAATAGACACACAACAAGAGCTGCAGCCGTTGCAAACCATGTGCGGGGGGGGTGGGGGGGGGTGCAACCGAGCCGCGAGTTTGGCTTCTGTCATACTTACTGGAGTTGTCGTTTCTGTGTTTGTGGAGTTCAGTCTGAAAAATCTTTGGACATTGCCAATGAGGTGGTTGACATTGGCATTAACACTGAGGAGGAGGTCTTTTTGTAGCCAATATGCTTCCAGTGGTCAAACGTTGCAGTAGGCAGTGGTATCTGATGCTTGCGATGACATGGAACAACCAGGCACCTTCACCCTTCGCCCCCCCCCCCCCCTTCCCAGGCCTCAAACTGGCAGGACATATCTGTATGCGAGGCAGACGGCGGCAGAGGGAGACAGCCACCGACCGGCCCTCTGCCTTGTGGGTCGCATGCACTTCTACACACCGCCTTCCATTGTCTCCTTCTCAATGAGGCGCTCTGCAATTTTGTTGAGGGAATCCATGTTCTCTGTCAGAACGGTCTTTGCGCGATCATAGGCCTCGCGAACGAGTTTCTGCACTTCATCATCGACAATTTTGGCGGTGGCCTGCGGCAACGCAGAGGCATTGGGCAGCATGAGCAGCGCGCGGGCGTCAGAGACCCAGAAAAAGGGGACTAATCCCCCACCCCTTCCTCCCCCCAAAATGCCGCACCACAACGCCAGTGCCCCCTCCGGGGGTAATACACAGGACCCCACGAGCCTTTAGAAGGGGAACCCCCCCCCTTCCACAGCACTGGGCAGGCCTCCAGCACCGAACCGCGTTGGGTTGCCAAAACAAAGGGGAAAGGGGGCGGAAATGGGGGAAAGGGGCGGTGTGGTGTGGCAGTTGGGATGGGGTGGTATGGGCCTGGAGGAACCAGCAGCGTGGTGGTCTCGGTAAGTGACCTGGTGGTGAGGGAAGGAAAAAAGGAGGTCACAACCAGAAGGCAAAAGGCGGCCCACAACTGCTTCCACCCATTACATGTCATGTTTGGGAAAGCAATGTATGGAAGCAGACCTATCGTGGAGGGGAGGGGTTGGAAACGCAGAAGAGGAATTTCCTGGCCCTTCAGGGGATGCGAGGCTGGAAGAAGAGGAGGATGAGGTAAGAAGGAGAGGTCGAGGCAAGAGGTACAAGACCAATGCTGATGGGTCTGGATGGGCTCAGACACATGGAGGAGCCACCCATCAACCCAGCTGCCATCCCGTGCATTACCCAGTGCCCTGATCGTTCCGCGGTTATTGGAATGCGGTGTTGAGCTTTGTAAGGCCTTGGGTATGTCTGACGAGCAGATCCAATCGTGCGAAAGCGTAAAGATTCCTGTTTGGGAAAAAGGGACACCACAACGACCGTCATCACCATTCCCAAGGAGGCAGTAAAATAGCACAAATGCCCCATCAAACTTGCTCCTGATTGCCCCTTTCCCCAGCCCCCTGGGGTGCTTGAAACAAGGTTTGCGCGCGGTGGGCGTCGTCTGAGCAGCTTTTGGAGACCCGCCCGCCCCCACTTTCCGGGATCAGATGACAGGAGCCGAAAACGAGCACGAGGGGGGGGGGGGGATTTTGGGTACCCCAACATCTGTGGCTCAAAATGATCCCCACAACGGGCTGATCATTGTTGAGCCATATATCATGGGGAAAATCCTTCCTCAAAAAGTTTTCTTATTCCTGACCAGTCCTTAGACTGCCCTTTTACAAAGGCTCTGTCATCTGAGCCCCTCTCCAATACCCGCCCCCCACTCCTCCTTCAGGGGGCTCAGACGACCCCCGCCCTGCGCAAACCTTTTTTCGAACTCCCCTGTGTTGCCCGGTGTGCATGCCAAACGGCATTTCATACAGTTTCCCCTCTTCATCGCTTTTCAACAAAAGCTTTCCCCTGTTTGCGCATGCCAAACAGCCTTCAGTTGCCCTTGCTGCCCAAGGTTTTGGCCACCCTTGACCACTGACCAGGTGTACTGCAGGGCACCCAGCAGCCTTTATGGAACACCTGCCCCCTACCTCAACATGGGATACCCCAACAACATGGGATGCTGCAACATGGGATACCCCTATTTTGGTTGTGTGGATCAACAAAACAAAGGTCTCAGATCCGGAAACGACCGTGGCGTCGGTGACCCTGTATGTTGCCCCCTCCCCTGCCCCAGAGATGGCTGCAGGCTGAATGTGCTGGCGATGAGACAAAGATGGAAAGAGATGGGGTACCGAGGTGAGGGATGGGGTGCTGTGCAGACAAAGCACACGTGGGGCCCATCATGAACTGTCGGGGAATGTCATGTGGTTGATCAGAGATGTGATCCACGCAGATTGCACACACGCCGGGTGGAGGCACCAGGCGCCGAAACCGTCCACAAATGTGGTGTTGTTTGGGGGGCAACGGGCCTAAACATTGAGCCCTGGGCCCTTTGTGTACCTCACTGACAGGGGGCATTCCGGCCACCGTCTGATACTTGTTGGTGTTAACAACCATGGGCCCGATTTCATCCGAAAAGCCTTGGCTCACGACCATATAAGTGGCGATCTTGGTGGCCTCCTCGAAGTCACTGCTGGCCCCCGTCGTCACTTCCGACCTCCTGAGAGGCACGGTCGAGAGGGGGAGGAAAGAAAGGACGGGGGTTGATGAGCACAGGAAGAGATAATTGGGGGTGCAGGTTGCAACACAAAGTAATGATGAGGGCTTCAAGAGGATGCAACAGAAACACACATGAGCGCGACGAGAACCGTAAGCACACACAAGCACGCAAGCGGCACGTGCACGCAAGCAGCACACGCACGCACACGCGCACACATGCGCGCGCGCACAACACACACACATACGCAGGGACGACACACACACACACACACACATGCACACACACACACACACACTTGTGCAGGCACACACACACACACACAACAAAGCAAGAAAAGCGGTTGGGGATAACTCCTCAGGAAGAGCAGAACTGTTCTAGATGTCTTTCGGTCTAGTGAGGAGTATGCAGTCCATAAATGCGGCGCACCAGCAGGTTGTTCTGCACCAGACCTCAATAAATCCTTGGAGGAATCCGTGTTCTTTACTGCCATGCTATTGACCTAAATTTACCCTGTTGGATGCTACCACTCAACCACACATGCACACACACATAGTTCAAACATAGGTAGGGCAGGGGATCAGGCCTTGACGAGGGCACGTAGGAGGTGAACATCACTACACCATTGTGGGGTATAGCCCTCGGGTTGGTAGGTGGCAGAGATGACAGTATCAGTGTACTGATTCCCCTTCCCCTTTGCTTTGTGTTGAAGCCCCTGTAGGAGCCGGGAACATGCCCGGCTCCGCGCGCATGGCTGGTATTGGGCTACAACATATACCGTACGCATAGTGGTTTGTGCATTCCATGGGGACGCATTGTAACACATGGCGCACCGCTAAATGTAACGCCCGTAATACCGACATCTTGGCATAGTCTCGGAAAAGGGCAAATGGGTGGGCCGACCCCAGCCCAGAACCTCCCCTCAAGGTCATACGAAGGCCCAACGCACGAGTATTCTGTGCCAAACACTCTCCTATGAAGTGTGGTTTGCGAGCGTTGATGCAGTCGCACAGTACCTCAAGAGTCCACAGCTCAGACACGGTGTCACAAATGTCTTGGATCAGGGTGGTATTGGTCCCCAGGGGGAAGTTGGTGGCGACCAGGAACTACCAATCTGAACCACAGGCCCCACGCGACCAGAACATGCATCCGTCATCGGAAACGTGAATGTCCCCCAAATCTGGCAGGGGGTTCGCACCTTTCTTGACGCCCCACAGTGTGCGCAGATCAGCGCCTTGTGCAGACAATGGGCCACCCATGGGGATGCTTGTTTTCCTGCACTACAGCCTGCCGACTGCCTGGAGTACATTGTTGTGGAGCAATTCAAATTTGAGCAGGCGGGAGAGCATGTCATGGGGCAGATGACAGCATTTTTCTCTGGAGGCAATTGCAGCCCTATGCAGTGTTGGCGTATCTTTGTGCATGGACCAGTGTGGGTGAGGCTGGCGCCATCGCGTTTCTTGTAAATCCACTGTGTTGATTCCATGAAGGCCCGTACTAATGTGTTGGGATCCATGTTGTCGAACTGCTTCTTGCAGCCTACCTCGGTCATTGACCGGGCCCCTTTCGCAGCCACAAAGTGGAACCACCCGGCCACTTGTTTAACATCGACATCTGGAAATCGTGCTGGATCTCAGCCTGCAGTTGACGGAGCATGCAGGTGCAAGCGTGGGCGCCCAGCCGGAGCTAAAGCCGGCGGAGTATGGGGGCTGGGGAGGCGGAGACGCCACGAAAAACCCACGAAAAACCCACGAAAAACCCACCTTCCATCTCGTCAGGTAGGTGTCACAAACAACAAAAGCAATTCATGACACGCACTAGGCGCCTTTCTGTAGGGAGGATAGCGTGGGATGTTCAGCTGCTCCAGTGTGCAGTCCTCAGGCAAGTCCCTCGGCGCAGCACCTGATGAGCGCAAGCAATGTTGGAGTGCTCCTCAATTGGGTTTAAATGAATTGGGTTAGGATTCATCACTGCATCCCACACACACACACACACACACACACACACACACACACACACACACACACACACACACACACACACACACACACACACACACATCCGCTGAGAGGGGGGGGGGGCGGGGGCTCGGCAGTAAGCCACTGAAAGAGCACTCTGCTCCCTCCTACGTCCCCTTCGGGAGCAAACACTTAAGAGTGTGTCTAAGCCTTGGGCACATTGATCGCCATTTGTTGGACCACCATCTCCTTCAGCTGCAGACTTCCGGAAAGAGTCGACCAGCCCCCCTCAGCCGTCCCATCCTCAATCTTCCGGAGGACCCCTGTAAAATTTGGCCGTTGCACATGTCCCCAGACAAATGCAGCACATACCCAAAGATAAGCTCTTCAGCAACACGTCCGCCGAAAGCCACCGCCATCTTTTCCTCCAGATAAGATCGGGTGTACATCCCAAAGTCCAAGCGGTCCTCAGACGGCGTAAAAAAAGTCAACCCTCCCGCCTGCAACGCAATGGAAGTTGGGACGCAGTAGAGGGAAAAGGGGTCTAGAAATGCCTGGTCGCCCCCCCCCCCCCCCCCCTCTGGAGTGGGTTAGGGGCCAAGGCACAAAGGATGCGGAAAATGTTTTTCAATAGTAAATTTACAGTTTTAGCCACACTTATGTACACTCAAATGGTGAGGCTTTGATGTTGAATTGAAATATGACAGAAACACACATCTGCACTATATGACATCTGAACTATATGTCACATATCACAGTGAAAGTAGCTGGGTTGGTTTGCATGCAGGTCTCGGACTGGAGAAGCTACCCAGGGCAAATGTTTCCCTGTGTCATTTTGCCTGGCAGAACAGTTCCGCTGTGTTCTGCTTTGCTTCTCGCATACAACCCCCCCCCCCCCGAGGCTCCAACACAATGGGGTTTAGACATCGCCTTGCACAATGGAACGAGCCAAGCCCAAGGGTTTGTCAAATGCATGGTATCGTTGGGCTTTTGCTGGTCGGCTGCTTACTTCCCATGGGCTGCCCCCAGCCGCCTGAACCCAAGGACTCACAAGGACCCACAACCGCCTGTTCAGAAAACAACCTCCAGGGGCAACAGTTAGCGTGTGCCTTGGGCCACGAAACAACATGGCCCCAGTTTCAGGCACAGTTACAAGCACCACAGTTGGCCAGTTGAGCGCCCACCCCTCCCCCCATGTGACGCAGTGGAGGAGCAGTCCGGTGGTCACCTTGCCACACTCAAACAGCCCCCACCAGAACTCATCTGGCAGCCCGCCTGCCCTGCCCCATTCTCAAGAGAACTGGCACAAGAGTTCCTGACTTGTGCGGTGAGGTCGGCACTGGATAGGGCTGCTTCGGCCCAACCATGTGCTGCCGGCCCCCCCGCGTACCACGCCGGTCCAGCCCCGAACCGACCCGGTCCACCCCCCAAACCGCGAACGCCCCGGTGCCCCGTGCTGCGCGGCAAAAGTCCGGAATACGGCCATTCACATCGCCGTAGTAACAAACAGCCAATCTGGGCGTTTGGGTCCCGAAAGCGTCGCACATCTTCCACACAAGCCCGAGAAGGCGGTAACACCCTGAACACTGCACCATTCAAGGGGTCCGACAAAATGCAACGAATCGGCACAGAACCGGGGCACATCCGGGAACGCTCGCCCCTCGCCATCTGCGCCGCCATGCACCACCGGTCCACCCTCTGTACTCTGTTCTTGTACCGCCCTCCCTCCCTCCCTCCCTTCCTCCGACGATGGGGTATGTGCCCCTGCAACACGTGCCTTGCCTCGAGCAATGGGGGTAGGGACGCATGGACATCGCAGGGGCCTTGCCCTTTGGGGGTGAGGGTTAAGGAGGCGTGGCCTTTGGGGGGGCACCTTGCCTCGAGGGATGATGGTGATCTTGGCCACCGGGTCATGATTCGGCATCAGGGCCCCCACGAGCGCATGACCGGCCTCGTGGTAGGCCACGAGCTTCTGCCGAGCGGCGCTCGTGACCGCATTCGTCTTCTCAGCGCCCACTTGGACGCGTTCCAATGCGGCCTCCATCTCCGCCGGCGAAATCTGTTCCTGCTGCCGACGCCCCGCCATAATGGCCGCCTGATGAGGGCACAGCGCTGCAGGGCACGGGATGGGGCAGGGGGGCTCCAGCCAAGGCCACACTTCGTGTTGCCTCCCCTCCCTCTGTTCGTGCACTCCTTTCAGGCCGAGTCCGACGGCTGGAACAAGGCGCCATACATCCGAATCCCCACCAGCCGAGCCGGTGCGCATATACCCCCTCCCCCAAGCCCCTCTTCCTCGATGAAGAAGTACAGACTACGATTTGCAGGAGACCAACACCAGGCCCCCAAGGGGGTGGGGGAAGGGGGTCCCTGAGCCCCGAAACCCAGACATGGACCCGAAATGACCTCCCCGACGCGCTCGTCATTTTGACGGACGTATCGTGGGGGGGATTTCCGTCCAAAAATTCGCCTCAGGGCCACTTTGCCACCCACTTTATGGGCCATCACCGGTCCTCAGACGGCCCTTTTCTAACGAATCATTGTGGGAGTTTCCTAATTCGTAATTCGTCGCCACAGCCCCAGAGAGCCCCCCTCGCCGCCGCCCCCCCCACCACCGCCACCGAAATAAATATGGTATCATCGCATGCACCCCTGATCCTGACTGCCATGATCCGCGGGACGTACGACGACGTCACCCCTGTGTCAATAGGCGCGCCCGGACGCAGGTGAGTGGGACATGACGACGTCGGGCGTCTGTCTCTACGCCTCTCGTCCCACATTGTCCAGAGCCCGGCCCAAAGCGGTGCTGAAGCCTGCCAATGTGCGATGGTGGAGCCCGCCGCCCCTGCACTTGAGGTGAGGGCCACGGCTTCGGGTGCACATCCTGGGGACTCGGGGATGGGCGGCAGATATCATTCCCCCGCTCGGACGCATGCCCCCACGGTGGCATATGACCGGAGCAGTCAAGTGCAGTGCCACGAGGCGCTGAGAGTGGGGTGGGCAGAGAAACCTTAAACACGAGGACCCGCCGAGTACTTCACTTGGGGCATCACATATGCAGTGCACCAGGGCAAAGAGTGCAGCGCTTTTGGGGGGAGGGGGGATTCCGCTGCAACGGCCGGCCGACCTCAACCCCCAGGGCCCCCAGCCCCATCCACGGGGAATGGGCCCACCGGGGCAGAGGGGGTCCCGTAAAGGCTGGTTGGGTCCCGTGTGGTCTAATTGCCCAGTGCCATGTCTTTTGTGTGGCTGCTTGTTGTCCGAGGGCAGTCGTGGGGGTAGTGTGGGGGCTGTACTGCGGAGTAGGCGTGGCCTTTTGTAGGGGAGAGCGGAATGTGTGGCCCACGCGCGAAACGCCGTTGTGGCGTGCACTCCCCCGCCAACGCTGACAGGCAGCACATTCAGTTGTTCTCACAACTTCGGAGGGCGCTCTACACTACATCTGATATGGGAAGTTGTAACACAGGGGCAGGGGATGCCGGATCATGACGCGTTCCGCATCAGGGGGCAGCGGGCGGGGTCAGTGCAGAGGACGGCATGACCCCCTCCCACAGGGGGCAGAAGGTTTTGTACGTCAGCAAGATCCGTATGTCAGGAGGTCGACCCTGTCACACCAGCAGGGCCAGTGGGCGGCTCGCTGCCCAGGCCATCCGTTCCCTCACCTGTCGGTTGTGTTGGTTGTGTTGGTTGTGTTGGTTGTGTAGGGGAGGGAAAGAGGGGGAGCCCCAATGCCGTGCCCCCCTCATCAGTGCGCCGGTTGGGACTTCCGGGTGCACTACTGATAATGCGCACCTAAACAATCGACCAACAAAACATTGCCACGTGATACAAAAGGCGTGAAAGGGGCGCGGTTCAAGAAGATAGCACAACGGACTGTTTCCTTGCAAACTCTCTTGACAAGTGCACCGCAGGCACCGCAGGAAAAGCGTTCTCACTGGTTTGTATTTGTCTACACTGTCTGTCCACAGACGGCGGGGAAACGCGTTTTTAGAACGTGAGAGTGGTCCCTCTGCTCACAGGCGCTGCTTCTGCCCCTTAGCGTCCCTCCCACGCCGGCAGCGGCAATGCTTCACGTGGGAGGGGGCGGGGTCGTTCCCCCACCCCATCCCAAAGGCGCTCAGGGCATTTGGAGGCAGGGGCTCCGGAGGCTCAAGGGCATGCCTTGGCCATCCCCATCACCCAAATGGACCCCGCCCTCAAAAAATAAAATGGAGCAGCTGTGCTAAGAGCATTTGGGGGTGCCCCGCCTCAAGTCCCTTCCCAATATGCCCGCGGCCCCACTGCCCAGGCTCGCGGGGCCCCCTCGGAAGTCGTGGAGGTGGCCGTAGATTGCAGACGAACGTCGTTTTGGGTGTGGCACGCCATGATGCCGCTGAGCACTGCCGTCACAACTGCTTCCACGTGATCCCATTCAACCGATGCCCATGGTCCACGTGGACGGGCACGCGGAAGAGGGGGGGGGCGGGGTTCAGGGATGGATACGAGGAAGCTCTTTCGCCGAAAAAAAAACACTGACTCTCGTCCTGTCGCCCCCAGACCCGTCTGGTGGTTGCCTCTTCGGGCGTGCGAGGCGTCGACGGCCCGGCGCTTCGGCTCAGGGAGGAGGCATCACGGGGTCCCTGATGGCCCCCCTCCCCCCCCCACTAGTGCGTCCCGTGCCCTGTCCCCGCACGTCCCTCTGCCGGTTCAAGGAAGATGGAGGGGGGGGGGGGTGCATGGGCGCGAATGGCACAAGCGCAGGAGCAATGGTAACCAGTGCAGACTGCACCTGCCCTGACCTGGCGGCATGAGCCTCCCGCGCACCGCCATGACCCCCCACCGGCCCCCTTGTGCAGTGCACTCACCTCGTTCAGAAGGTTCTGCAGGTCGGCTCCAGTAAATCCGGGCGTACGCCGGGCGACGACCCGGAGGTCCACATCTTCTGTGAGGGGGCGGTTTCGGGAGTGCACCTTCAAAATGGCCTCACGGCCTCCGACATCCGGCGGATCTACACTGACCTGAAGACACGGGGGCGGGGCACGTGGAGGCCAAGGGATCAGTTCGTACGGTCTGAAAGGCGACGAAACGGCTGCCTGCCCCACCCCCCCCCTCAAGTACAGGCGACCCGAGAGGCGCTGGCCCAGTGGCCGGACCAAATTGAAATGAGGGGTCCCGCGGTGAAATGCCATTTTGGGCCTGAAGGGCCCTGCACGACAACGCAGTGGGGTCCGGGTGCCAACGCACCGCCTCCTGGACCACAGACAACGCGAGCGAAAGAGGCCCAGGGTCCCTCTTGCACAATGGCCTGAGAAGAACGCAGGCCGTGGGTCAGCACTGAGCGATGCCGCCCTGTCCTCGACCGCATCGGCCTCTGTGACCCCCGTACCACCGCCCGCACATGCCCCTCAATGCCCCGCCCCCTCCGGCACTACTCAAGGGCCTGACATAGAGGGTCCTCAAAGGGCCCACAACAAGAGCACCTGTCGGTCGAAGCGCCCGGGGCGAAGCAGAGCCGGGTCCAAGATGTCCACTCGGTTCGTGGCAGCCAGAACAATGACCCCTGCAGCACAATGCCATGGAGGTGTCACGGCCATCGACCCACACGTGGGGAGGGGGCAGGGGGGTCATTTGTGGCCCTAGTCAACCCCAGCCGACCGACCGACCCAACCCCCACGTGCGAAAAATTTAAAATTTTCCTGCGAAAAAAATGAAATGTTTCATAGGGGCCCGAAATTGGAGGCCGAGTTTAGGTACACAAAAGAGGTTTTTTTGGCCTCTGACGGGGGAAAGGTGGGGCTTTGTCGCCACGAAACAATGGCCTGATGTGCTCACGGCGGTGGGGATGTGGGTCCCTGAGGGCTCCGCAGGTCCGGGCAGATCGAAGGCCATCGAGTTTGCAAACATGTGCTAAAACCATGTGGAACAAGGTCATAATTGGCACGGAGTGTGTGGGCCCGCACTCCCATTGAATATGGAATGGTGTGTTCCCCCCCATGAGCCCCACCTCTACCCCACAGACCCCCGCAGTCTCCCCATGAGGCTCCTCCCTACACACATCCAGGTGGCTCCGTCATGCACTCTCCTGTCTGTGGCCCCTGATTTCCCTGCACTCCCATAAAAGACTGCAAGGGGCAATGCAATAGGGGTGTGTGCCTTCCTTCCAGGCGTTGATGGGTGGGTGATGAGGTGGGCACATACAACGATCACGACTCCTTGCCTCACACAATCATTTGAATCTGCAACGGTCATTCAGTAGCTTTGCTAACATACAAATCATAACATACAAAACAGTGTGTTCATGCTTCACTGAGAACGCCGCAGGTGGTTATGCTTTATATAACGAGGACGCCGATGCACTTATGTCTAATCTGACGAGATGTACACAGAGATTTCAGAGGACCCCTTGGGTGCCCCCATCCCCCCATACATGACAACGGAGGGGTCACTGGGGTGGTATGCCCTCTGGGCCCCCTGTTTACATGGGCAGCAGCACCGCACCGCTGGGCCTCTCGCCTGGGTAGGTCCCAGGGCAAGGCAAGGCTCCGCACGCCCTAGGTCCCCTCCGGCTGCACAAGGCACTTCGCCATGAGCGTGAGGGCCCAACCCAGTGCAGCACCACCTGTGCTGATTGGCTGTCAAGGAGCGTGGGGCCTGCCCAGTCAAGCGCCTCAGCCATCCCTCTGCGTAGGGCAGTTGGGGTGGCTTTGCAACATATCCCTGAGACCTGGAGGCCAGGCCCATGTCTCCTCCGTTGGGCCCAGCGCCAGGCTCCCCTGCCACCGCATTGGGGCATGGAGTACCAGGCAAACACACAGCCCCCCTTCCCAGAACGGAGCAACCAGGTGTGCTTGCATGCCTTTGCCCCCCCTCAACCCCCCTTAGCCCATATGCGCCAAACACACAGGCACTGCGGTGTCTCCCTCCTGCGAGTGCCACGACAAGGTTTGCGGGCTGTCGGCAGTCTGGTACGCATTGTCACCGGACTTGAATCGCGCAGGTACGGGGTCGGCCTGGGCTACTGGGGAAGGCCTTGACCCAAACCAATCCGACCCAATCTCCCCAGATACGGCTTCGATGTTTCTGGCGGCCTCGCACCCCCGCAATAAGTTTGCCGCCGCCGCCGCCCACTATCTTGTCACGGCGACAAATGCCCTGTCGGAGGCGCGTAAACTTCATCAGCGCCTTCACAGGGTCGGTCTAGCCATATAAGCCCTGCCGTATCCGCAGTGCTGGAGGTCCGGAGGCAGTACCTACGGTGCCGGGTGACCTGCAGCTTGTCTATGTACAAGTGAGTTGATAGCAGTTACCTCCATCATGGAGTTTCTTCCTTTTGGTTGTTGCATAGCTGGAGTCACATGGAAACCCAAAATCTCTCTCAAACTGTGAAAAATAAATTCACCATTCGGTCTGTACATGCTCCTTGAGCAGTAGTACTATGTCGGGCACAGTCAATGACCCAGTGGTCATAGCACTGGTCTTGCAGTTGAATGCAGCAGCAGCTGTGGCAGCAAAGAACAGACAGGGTTGACGGGACTGTATACAGAGTGAACACAGCATCTATTGGCAGTTGAGAATGGTGTTGTGCTACTTGGGCAGTGCCTGTCACTGCCTGCAAGCGGGACCGCTTGCAACCACAAATATGACAGGCCATGGAGGTGACAGCAGCCTGTCCACACAAGAAGTAGCACGTGTGGACACTCAGAACTGTCAATTATCAACAGGGCACCAAGAGTCCAACAAATCGGGGCACAAAATCGGGGTAAATCAGGGAAATCAGCCCCTGATTGGGGGGGGGGGGGGGTTGCAATTAGCAGCCTCATGCGCCGCTGGACCTGATGTGCTGCAGGCCTGAAGGCTTCAAAAAAAAAGAAAACAGAGGCACAGGAGCCTTCAGGAAGAGGCACTGCCTCGGATGCATTGAATGAGGGGGCGCATGGGCACCAGCTTTCGTTGCAAAGTTCAAAGGCAAGTGCAACAGCTTGGGAGCTGCAGATACTCGCAAAACATGACTCTGTTCCGTCAGACTGCAACCTGACTCCAGCGAGCCAACCGCCGCCCCAGCAAACACTCAGAAAACACAGCGACCAATGGAAAGAGTTTGGGCCCCAGACTTCAGTCTCAATATCTCGCGTCTTGACACACCTCCCGCCCTCAGGGGGAGGCCCAAATGCCCATACCTGAATTCTCCACAAATCCGTCCATTTCTGTCAGCAGTTGGTTGATGGTCTGCTCACGCTCCTGATTTTGCCCTCCTCCAACTCCATCCCTCTCCCTCCCAACAGCGTCGATCTCATCAATGAATATGATACACGGGGCCTGGGAAATGTGCACGTGCACGATGCTCTGCTGCGATGACAATAGTGTCCCGTCGACTGCAAGCAAGCAACCGTACAACCAGACTGATACGCTGGGCCTAACTGAGGGAAGCACCTTTTTCTTGGCCAATGCAAACAAATCCCGGACACGGGAGGCCCCCATGCCAGCAAACACTTCCACAAACTCGGAAGCAGAGCAGGAGAAGAAGGGCACGCCGGCCTCACCAGCTACTGCCTTTGCCAGGAGGGTCTTTCCAGTGCCCGGAGGGCCTATTAAGAGGGACCCTTTGGGGATCTTTGCTCCGAGTGCAGTGTACCTGGAGACAAGTGCAATGCACATTGTGTGCGTGTGTGTAGCTGTGTGTATGCATTTGTCACAGATGAGGGTTTGTGCACACTCCAGATGCACACACACAGCACACACGCCTTCCCTGGTAGCACACACGCACACACACACACACACACACACCGCGCACGCACACACTCTGACACGCGCGCGCATGCAATCAACTCTCATCTCGCCACTGCAGAACAAACAAGTGGCACGCAACGACCAGACGACCAGAATGGTGGTGGCGAGCAATATACTTGAGGGAATGTGATGGTCTTGACCCTACTGAGGACCGTTGGAAGGTTTGATCCGCCATGCTGCCGCCCACAGGCAAAGCAAACAGCAAACAAATACCTTGCATAGTCCGCCAAGGCAGGCACTGCAGTAAAATTGCTCTGTGAGGGGCGGGGAAGGTGGGGGGATGGGCGGTTGGAGGAATGAGCTTTGTTGCTGGGCCTTTATACAACGGCATGGAAAATGGGCTGCGAAGCAGCCCGGACAGACAATGTTTTCCAAAAAAAATTCTATTGCCTTTGGCAAGGCAGCTCGAAGAGGGGAGAGGGACGACCGAGGCTGGAAAAGTGCATAAGCAGGTTGTGCCCCAGCCCCCTTGGGAGCCCCCCTCCCCCGAACACCCTAATAGGGGGAAAAACACATAAAGAGGGGCTAAAACATGCTTTACATAGGATATTTGATCATTTTAGATGGTCAGAGTATCAAAAAAATCAGTTTCGGAAATTTCCATTTTTGAGTTGCTGAGGCTGGAAAACTGCATACGCAGGTTGTGCCCCTGCCCCCTTGGGAGCCCCCCCCCCCCCCCCCAACACCCAAATAGGGCGAAAAACACACAAAGAGGGTCTAAAACATCCTTTGCATAGCATATTTCATCATTGTGAGTAGTCACAATATCAAAAAAATTTTTTTGCAAAATTTTCCATTTTTGACCTGGAGAGGGTGGAAAACTGCTTGTGCAAACACCAAAGGCCATTGAAACACCGACAAACAGCAATTCTATTACCTTCGGCAAGTCCACCTCGCAGAGAATCTACCCCAAGCAACACACATCCAAAATAGGGTAAAAACCACATAAATACGGGCTAAAACATGCTTTACATACCTTGGGTGGTCATTTTGGGTGATCACAATATCAAAAAAATAAGTTTCGAAAACTTCGACTTTTGAGCTGCCCAGGGTGAAAACTGCAGAAGCGGGTTGTGTACCAATCCCTTGGGAGACACCCCCCCCTCCCCCCCCCGCAGCCCAATATCCAAATAAGGTGAAAAACACATAAATACGGCCGAAAACATGCTTTACATACCTTGGATGGTCATATTGTGTGGTCACAATATCAAAAAAATAAGCTTCGGAAAATTTGATTTTTGAGCTGCCTGGGGTGAAAAACTGAAAGCAGGTAGTGCACCGGCCCATTCACTCATGTAAGCATTTATTGGTGGAAACAGTTATTCTATTGCCTTCGGCAAGTCCACCTCACAGAGAATCTACCCCAAGCAACACACATCCAAGATACGGTAAAAACTACATAAATATGGGCTAAAACATGCTTTACATATCTTGGATGGTCATGTTAGGTGATCACGGTATCAAAAAACTAAGTTTCGAAAACTTCGACTTTTGAGCTGCCCAGGGTGAAAAACTGCAGAAGCAGGTTGTGTACCAATCCCTTGGGAGACACCCCCCCCCCCTCTGCACGCCCAATACCCAAATAGGGTGAAAAGGAAATAATGCAGCCTAAAACATGCTTTACATACCTTGGGTGGTCATTTTAGGTGATCACAATGTCAAAAAAATAAGTTTCGGAAACTTCGATTTTTGAGCTGCCCAGGGTGAAAAACTGCAGAAGCAGGTTGTGTGCCAATCCCTTGGGAGCCCCCCCACCCCCCCCCACACGCCCAATACCCAAATAGAGTGAAAAACGAATAGATACAGCCTAAAATATGCTTTACATATCTTGGATGGTCATTTTAGGTGATCACGGTATCAAAAAAATAAGTTTTGGCTACTATTGCATTGTGTCGTCTCAGCATTTAGGATCTGTGCATGCCGAAGTCCAAGCAGGGTCCACCCTTGCGTATCCCCAGCACAAGGCAAATTGTAACCAAGGAAGCGCAGAAACAATCACCCCACCGATGTGGTGAGCAGCGGCGGCGGCCGTTGGTCGGCGCTCAGTTGGCCTCCAACAGGCGCTTCGTGGTGTATCCCCGGTCGTAAGTATGTTGTTTTGAAATCCGCAGAGTGCCTTTCTCCACTTTCTTCACCGAAAACGGCCTTCTTCGGGTAATACGTGCAGTGCCCAAGTTGTCCCGAACTATCCTCAACTCTTGTACGCCACCCAAACGCCATGCAAATTAGCGCATTCAGCGGGGAAAATGCAGTCAGTAAGGATATATATATTTTGGTGCCTCCCTCCCTTGCACCCCCGAACATAACCAACCGGTGAGGGAAGGGATGGCCTGCGCTGTGAGGCTGCCCACTGGCCCTGCTGGTGTGCCCCTGATAGGGTCGGCCTCCTGACGTGCAGATCTTACTGATGACCCACAAATGGAGATTCCCAACTTGATGCGCACAAACACACACACACAAACAGAGAAAGAGAAGCATGCGTGCTTGCTGTATGGTGTACCACTGGGCTTCTGCAGCCCTCCTCTGTCAACTGTACTTGGGGATCATTTATTCTGTGGACAAGGAGCATCTTTTCTTAACGAATTCTACATTCGCTGCCTCGGTTTTCCAAAATGCCGAGTGAATCGTCGATCGCAGCAACCGCTGCAGGCCACATGCGTACTGCCGGACGTGATGTTTCCCTGTTTCCTTTTCCCTCCTCCTGCCCTTTCTTCCTGCCACATTTTCGTTCTGCCCTTCTGAGAGCGAGCGAGCGAGAGTGAGAGAGAGAGAGAGAGAGAGAGAGAGAGAGAGAGAGAGAGAGAGAGAGAGAGAGAGAGAGAGAGAGAGAGAGAGAGAGAGAGAAATGCTATCCGGAGATGTGGAAGCCAAGGAAAGGTGCAGCTCAGAATCTTCTTATTCCCTGACTAACAGCTTTCTACTCCAGGTCGTTTCGAGTTGGAGGTGAATGGCTATTGCAGGCCACTCCCTGCAGGTCCCTGTGTACATACTTGCCAGGGTTTTTCAAAAAGTCGACCAGCTCTTGTAGCTCCAACTTGGCATCATCAACGCCCGCAACGTCCTCAAACTTAACGCCGGTGTTGGTGTTGGGCGTATGCTGTGCAGAGTTGGGGGCGCAGTAGTTGAGGCGGAGTGCCGTCCAAATGCACACAGAACCGCTAAGACACAGGGGGGCTTGTGTGATCGGGGGGTTCAGTGCGCCCAGAGCCCTCGGACAACCCCTGACCCCATGAAGTGGGCTGGCACACACCTGCCGCGCGGACTTCTGCCCGAAGATGTTGAACAGGCGGCCCCCGATGGCCCTCAGGAGAATCAGCCAAAAGAGGAATTCCAGGGCTGTGCGGGCGAAAACCCCGAACAGACCTGCAGCAGAAAAGCATGGATGCGGCACATAAGAAGCGACAGAGAGCAGCAGGCAGATGGAGATAAACGACGAACAGGGACAAAGGGGAGGCAGACAAACATATCAGCAGCAGATGCAGCGTGGGCAGGGCAAGCAGGCGTGAATTGATGAAATGAGGTGCAATGAGGAGTCAGGCAGTGACAGGCGGTGATACATATGATACACGGAGTAAATTCAGGCAGACCAGGCAGCAGGATGCATGAACAGAGACAGCAGATAAACTCGTGGACAGGAGATGAGAATGAGGCAACAGAGGAATGATGGAGGGGAAGGAGAGGGGGTTACATCATGCAAGTGAAAGCAACGGCATGGGCCGAAGGAGCTGAGTAGCAGCCAAGGAGTGCTGTACGGACCACAGCACTAAATTGTATATCTCAAGTACTGGGATGACTCATGTGCACAACGGGTTCTGCATCTGTAAATGAGGTCGTGGGTGCATGGTGTGTCGATGGCAGAAGGTGTGCAAGGTATGAGTATGGGGTCTGGTGTGCAGTGGATGATGTGTGTGGTGGGCGATGTATGTGGATTTGGTGCGTGGTGTATGTGGAGTGTGGAGTGTGGAGTGTGTGTGTGTGTGTGTGTGTGTGTGTATGTGTGTGTGTGTGTGCCTGTGCGCGCGCGCCAAGACAAAAATTCCAGTCCTGCTCAAACTCTGTGTGTGTGTGCAGGTGGTATGTAGTGTGTGCAGTATGTGGTTGGCGTGTTATGCTGTTTGTTCGGTGGGTGCTACATATGGTCGGTGGTTGCTGTATGGTGTAGGTGTGTGCAGCATGTGGTGTGTGTGTCAGGTGTGGTGTATGTGTCTGTGCTACAGTGCCCCACCAACCATGCACCACACGCACCACATGCCTCCTATGTGCTGTGCGTGTTATGCAGTGCATGTGGAATGCGTATGTATTGTGTGCGTGGGTTGTTGTTGTGTGGCATGTATTGTGTGTGGAATAAGGGATAAGGGGAGCAGCCCGCGCTGAGACCCAGGCCAAAGCATGGCCCCTAAAAACATACGACACAAACGGCATACCACACACGCCAGATACCACACACACCCACTGGCTATGGGTATTAAGTGTTCAAGAGCATGGTCTCTTTTTCGCGTGAGTGTCAAGCAAATTGCCAGCACCATAGTCTGAAAGCACAATGTCAGCAGGTTGACCCGTACCTGTAATCAAAAGGCCACCTTACCTGACTTGATCTGCAGGCATTGTAGAACATGTGTGTTGTGTGGTGTGTGTTATGTGGTGTGTGTTGTGGGTGGTGTGGGTGGTACAGCCTTTTATGTCATGTTTCCCTGGCTTCTTGCCCCTCCTCCTGCCCTTTTTTTTCATGCCACATTTCTGTTCTGCCCTTCCGTCTCTGTGTGTGTGCGCGCCAAGGCATAACTGCGAGGTTCAACAGGGCCTACTTCCTTCCACTACTGCAAACCATGAGTTCATTGTCCGGCCCTGCGGCGGACTGCCCTGCCATTCAACCTCAGCACGATGCAACAACTCACACATTGAATGTGTGTGTGCCCTACCGCTCCCCACAGACCAGCCCCATGCATCCCTGGAGACACGACGGGGCGGGGGACGTGCGCCGAGCAACTAAGCCCTCACACACACAGAAGGGACAGAGAACAAGCCATGCTTTTAGTCCTGCTCTCATGGTGGGTTAACATGGTATCTTAGCACGCATGCTACGTCTAGTAGTATGGTAAGCGGCGAGAGGGCATATCACACCATATACCAACACCATGTGCCACACACACAACACAGACCACATACCATACAGCCATCACATATTCCAAACACACGACATGCCACATGAATACCATTCACCTCTAACTCGAAAAGACGTCGAGTAGAAAGCTGTTTGCCAGGGAATTAAAAAGATTCTGAGCTTCTTTTCTTGGCTTCCACACTTCCAGACAACATGTCACACGCGCGCGCGCGCTCGCGCAGTAGCGATAGCTGCCCCCAACCCGGCGGCAGATCGCTTTTTTGCTTTCTTTCGAAAACGGGTAAAGTTTTGCAAAAGACGACAGACAAAAGTGTACTCCCTGGCCAATTTCCTATCTCTCAAGTTAACTCCAACGACGCGTACTACGACCCAGCGACATGCGGCGACCACGCAGCCGCCCGTGTATTCTGTGTCCGCCTACCTACATGGTCTTCGAGAAGCCCATGCCTCGCTCACGTACGGCCTCAACTATGGAGTAGAAGAGATCGTGTGTGCGTGTGGTGCATGCTCCAACTGCGAAGTTCAACATCCTATCACCCTATGGCTGCAGTAGAACCATGAGTTCGATATTCTATGGCCTGCAGGGCCCTCCCGGGAGGCCAGGTGCAGCTATCCCATATTTACAGGGCGCTGCCAACAACCACAGCCCCTACCCTGTGACCCAGCCACAGCGCTCCAAGACACATGTACGCCCGTGTGTCCTGCCACCTTACCCAGCCAGCCCATGCATCCCTGGCTGCGGAAGGTCCCATGGGCGAGGTCATAACAGACAATCAGGCCTGACTGGCTGGACTGGGCGCCGCGGGTTGAGTAGCCTGAGAGGTCTGGAAAACTTTTGTGGTGAACAAAGATAAGCGCGGGCATGAGCATGCTTTCATACCATGCCATCCAGCCAACCAAACATACATCCCTACTTCTTTCCTGAAGCGTATGCGTGTGGGGGGGGCATCTGGTCTGTGTGGCGTCTGGGTGGTGAAGCAGTGCGCACAAATAGCTGCTTGTGGCGGAAGGGCAACAGGCAATGTACCAGGGCCTGACTCCACATTGATCACCACGTCGCGTTTCTGCAGCTTCGATATAAGGCCAGGATCGTTGGGCACCTGCGAATCAGCACATGACAGCCCGGCACAGTCAGGCAACCTCAGTGCATCGGTTGCATGAGAGGATACCTTCTGCACTAGGCCCTGGTTGCTGAGACATCGAATCGAATCCGAAAGCAAGCGGAACAGATGACCAGGGGAGGGGGCAATATGGTCAGGTTAGCTTAGACTGCAGCCGCGCCTGCTTCCAAAGGCCTTCACTGCCTACTGTCCACTTGTGCGGCAATCGGTCCGCCGACCATTAGCGCCATCAAGGTGCTGATTGTGCGGATTCCTCTCCTCTCCCCGCTCACTGCTCCTACCCGGTCAGGCACAGGGGAGGGGGGCGGATGGTTGTTTGGTATGGGGCCTCGCTCTGCCTATGGGCATGGCCAGGGTAGGATGCCTAGAGACATAGACTTCAAGTTTGCCGCATTTCTGTCGTGCCTGTAATTTCACAGGACAGGCTGGAGGGCAAGCCTTGATGTGGGTACTTCACGGTGCTGGAGGCGCCCTCCCAAAGAAGGGGGCCGGGGGGGGGGGGGATTTGGCACAAGGCCTCGGGCCAGGGAGGGGGGGAACTCGGTCCGGTGCCCTCTGGGGCGTGGTGTTGGCCAAGGCAGAGACGTGCGGGCAGTACCTGCACTTTGTGAAACGTGCGTGCGATGGTCATCAGCGTGATCTCGTTCCCGTCTTTACTGAATTGTGCCACTTTGACCCACCCCTTGTCCACGGCCTTCAGGAAGTAGGAGTACACCCACACTCTTTCCCCGGAGATGCCTGTGCACAGCATTGGGGACCACATCAGAGGGTGCACAGGGCCCGCCAAATCACGGCAAGCAAGCACGAAAGAGGGGGGGCGTTGTGTGTGGGTTAAGGGGGGGGGGGCATCTGGGCAATGAATAGAGAACAATACCTGTTACGGTACGCCTCACCACAAATGTCACCATGTGCAGAAGCCATTGGTCAGCCATTAATTGCTGGCGGAGCCATGCCCTGAGTTGGAGGGGTGTAGACTGACACACTTTGGGCCGAAATGGATGCGTCTTTAGCCACGACAGCACCGAAAAAATCTGAGGGCCCCACGTTTGTGTCCATTTTTTCGCATTTGACAGGGCGCTCGAGAAAATTCCACTGGGATATCCTTTGTACGCTCTCGTTGGGGTCACCGGGGGGACCCAGTTTCAAATCCCAGTTGTCTATGAGACTGGATGGCTGAACATGCACTAATCCATATCCCGACACACACACACACACACACATACACAACACACGCACGCACACAAACACACACACACACACACACACAACACACGCACACACGACGAGAACCGCAAACAAGAACAGAGCAAGAAAAGCGGTGAAAGAAAACTCCTCAGGAACAGCAGAGCTGTCCTAGACGTCTTTCCGTCTGTTGGTAGAGAATGAGCAAGTGCAGTCCTGGACAATGGCTTCAGCGCGATGCAGGCTGTGCCTGTGCCCTCACCTACACCAATGTTCGATCGTGCACTATACAACAGACCAGGAAGTACCCCTTGGAGGAGTTCGTGTTCATGACAGCCCAAAATGACAACCTGTATTAGGTGCAACCACCCAACCACACACACAAAAAAATGGCCATGGGGATCAATAAGGAAGACAGGGCCCGTAGGAGATGCACGTCTCCACACCAGGCTGGCTCATAACCTTCAGGTTGGAACGCGCTGGAAATGACGCTGTCAGTGTATCGTGTCCCATCCCACTCAGCGTTCCGGGTAAACCAGTGAATGAGCCTGGTGACTACTGCAGTGTCGGGCGATCGCGTAAACCGCGCGCATAGTATTTTCTGCACCCCACGGGGGTGCGCAGCGCACACGGCACGCGCGCACACACACACACAGACACAACACACACACACACACACACAACACAACACAACACAACACACACAACATACACACACACACACACCACACACACACATGCACACACACACACACACACACACACACACACACACGCACACACGCGCACGCACACAAGACACGCAGGGTGGTGTTGGTGGGAAACGCCATGAGATTAGGATGGCCAACTAATAAAGACATATATGGACACCTTCCATATATGGGATGTTGTAACTGCGTAGTAGGCGCTTCACGTTGGCGTCACCCAAAGGTGCGCCTTTGGGAGCCTTAACGTATCGATAGCGGCTTTCAGACCCCGCGATATTGACCTCAACAGCCAATGCGGGGCTATCCTTCAAAATGTACACCTGCAAGTGAAGCATCGACATGCAGTGCACTGCCAGCAGACAGTGCAACCAGAACAGAAGTGCACGTTGCACGAGCAGAGGTGCACAACCTGGAGCCGATCAGGAACATCCTGTTGCTGCTGCTGGTACTCACTGCGGATGCAGGGCATCAGCACCAGCTGTATGATTGTGACACGTCGCACCCACTTACAAAATGGAGCTTCGGAGTTGTTGAGGAGTAACAAGGTTGACCGCTGGTCACGGAGGGTTGTGAGAGGTTGTGAAAAATTGTTGAAGGTTGAAGAGGGTTGCAGAGGGTTGCAGAGGGTTTGGTCGGTTGGTCACGGATGTGATCGGGATCCAGGGCCCCATGACTGCTCAGGACTGCATTGCACGTGGCCCAGCTGCGACATTTACTGCACGAGCATAAGCCCCCAAGGCATTTCATGTGGAGGAGTGTGACATGTGAAGTGCCATACGCCACCCCCCCCCCCCAACAAACACACACAAATCCCCTATGCCACTGGGCAGTAGCCTACTGCACAAATCTTTGCACAGCCACAAAAGCAGCTCCGCTGCAGAGAGCCCCCCAGGTTACTGCTGAGCTATGTTACACCTGTGCCCAAAGCTGCACAATTCTGCTGCCTCAATACCGAATGCTCCTTCAGGTGCTGCTGCATGCTACCAAACTGGCTCAAGAGAGGGGCACGGGCTCAACGAGTTGCTGAGGGCCACCTTGAGCAGAATGCAGAGCAGGTCCCCTTCGTTTTTTAACTTGCAGGTACAGAGGGGCGTGGCTCACTGACCACTGGCGATACAATCCACATTGGCTTTCTAACAGGGCCCTTTTGGACCCTCCCTGAGAAGCACGACAACATGAGCCAAGGGCCCCCTTTTCATCCACGGCATGTGCATATTGAAGGGGGTAGGGCCGAATCCGGTGTCCGCCCCCGTCCGGCCACCCCACCCCTTCATAACGGCAGTGCTGCCCGGTGTGTTTGGGGGTAAGCTCTGCGACGGAAGTTTGTGTGAAGGGGCTGTGGCACAGGCAGCGACCAGCACCGCTTTTCAGTGGCCTACAAAACCATACGATCCTTTCTGTCACAGAGTGAGACAGAGCAAAGGTGACCTGTGGTGTGGACGCTGACAACACAAGGGCAGCTCTCACGCAACGGTATGCGCATCGCACTGCCGCCATGCGACGAACACTGGACCTTCGTACCACAATTTGACATCACGGCTCCCCACTCCCGGAAACCCACCGTAGGAGGCCTTGGTTTCCTTCTCGGGCACACACCAAAAAAGAAAAAAAGCAAAACAACAAGGGGAAAGGGGGGAACTGATGTCAGTCATGTGCCTCCGAAGTGGCAGGCCACACGGAGCGGGTGCGAGCACCCGATCCCAAAGGGTGAACCCAGACACCAATAAGGCTTTGAGGAGGGGAAGGAGGATAGGCGTACGGGCCCGGTCACGGCCCACAGGCACGTTGGCATGCGTGATCACCATCTCTACAAACTACGACCAGCATAACACGTAAGATAAGATGTTGCACAGGACATGTAAACGGATGTACTAGGGGGAGAAAGGTGTGACTTCCCAGGGAATGAGGGGGGTCACGGGGGTGGCGGGTGATTATGTTTGGGGGGACACGGTCTCTGGTCTGTTTCGGGCATGCTTAAAACAGTGGCACGCCCCCCATCCAGGCCTGTTTTGTGCTAAAAGACTGCCTCCCATAGCCAGTGATAAGTGGACAGCACTTAACCTAACACTCTTGTGTTAGGTTGGGGCTTGGTTTCCTGAGGATTAGATTTGGATGTGGAATGAAAAACTCCTGAAGATTAAGGTTCACTGTTGGTTGAAAAATTCCTGAAGGTTAGGGTCAGTTGTTGCATCAAAGACACTTGCCGTCTCGGGGACCCCCAAAAATGGGAAGGAAATAAATGGCTACATAAGCACATAAGCCCGGGTGGGGTCAAAATGAATTTGCATATCTTGATTTCATATTTGAATTCTGCAGAAACTCCGATGTATTTTGAGTACACACCAGTGGGCTAAACGTGACAGTCTGCCCCTTCCCAGGGGCATGAAAAAAAATTTGGTGCCATTGGCGCCATGACCCCTAGAGCACTACCTTCCAACACTGCGGGTGACCGTCAGAGATCCCCGCTTGACCCAAACAGCCTTGGTGAAGGTGGTGGGGCTAATGGCCAGCTCCTTGGCCGCCGCAGGGCGAAGGGTACACTCGGGGTCACTGAACGCCCATTGACTGCCCCATCCCCGGCTCCTCCCTTTGCCCCGTTCTCGAGGCAATGGGGAACGTGGTCCGGTTGCGAAACAGGACTGGACCCCTTTGCCTGCGCCATCTCTGGGGTCTGGATCCAGGCCCAGTGCGGGCCACGGGGCTTCGGAGTTCCAAGGACAACTGAAAGCCTTGTGCCCTATTTTGGCATCATAACAGAGTCAGGGGCATGCCTATGTGTGGCTGCCAAGTGGCTCTGGGGCCCCTGGGGGTGACCGGGCCCGGTCCCTGGATGCGACCCCCCGGGTGTTCCGGCTTGCACCCAAGCCATCCGTGACAATGCCTCGGGGGAGGTGGAGCGTGACTTGGAAAACAGACACAAAGCAGTTGGTCCCCACTGCCCCACCGTCTGCAGCCTGACCTCCGCACACCTTGCGCAGAATTCCCAGTCTCATGGCTTCAAGGAAATCATTGTACTCCCACGCGTGTCCAGTGGGGAACGCATGCCCTTCCTCAGCTCGCACCTGACAACCAACACAGCAATGGAACGAGCTACTGAGCAGCAGCAGTCTCCACGTAGAGCGGTTTTGCTTCAAGCGCAGTGCTGGATCTCAGGTCCTATGGTCATTTTGGACAGCTGGTCCCAAATTGGCTTCAACTTATGAGGCTCAAAGTACACACCCTTGATGGGGCAGGGGAATCGCTGTTCTCAGTATTGCCTATCGTGGGACGGCGCCAGCACGAAAACCCCTACAAGCTGCTATTGCTGACGTGCGCAACTGGTCTCCAGCAGAGGTACACACAGACCTGTTTGCTGTTGCGTGCCACTTGCGACCTGTGACATGATGCGGATGAGGTCGACGTCAAAGCATCTACGCACGTGCACACACGCATACACAGACACAAACGCATACGCGTACGCATACGCATACACCGACACAAAACACACGCACATACACATGCATATACAGCGTGCAGGCGAAGCAGAACAGATTGCAGGCACCGTAAGAAAATCCTGTTCTTCTTGATGCACAGCATGATTGACAAGCAGCAATGAGTGCTGCATGGAAAATTTTCGGGGGCTGGGAGGCGGGCGATGTTCTCCCGAAAAGGTTCCAGAAATTGCCCCCCTCTGCCGCTGTGAAATCTTCTGCGCCAGCCAGCGCCATCCCACGTGGGCCTCAACATGTCTCTGCACAGGGTTAGCAATTGCCTTGGCAGGGACGTTGATAGGTACAGACCGGATACACCCCCACCCGCTCACCCAGCACCATGGCGGGCGCTCCCATGAGCCAATGACCAGTCCCAGTCCACTAGAGCACCTGAGCATCCAAAGCCACGCTTACAGGCCACCTTCTCCACAATGCAAGCACTGCGGCCACTGCACATGATCTCGGCTCATTGGGGCTCAAGCTCCCAGGCACGGACCTCAGCATTGGTGCCACCCTTACCACTGCAACCACATGATGTCGGCTACAGGACTCACCGTTGCCTGAACCAGCTTTTTGGCGCTGCTGCCTACAACCTAACGTTTCATCTTGGCCCCTCGCCTCGGATCACATGCTGGCTGGTGACTCCCGCCAACCAAAGTGGCAATTGGGAAGAGTACTTGGGGACAGTTGCTTCCAGGGCAAAGATTTGCCGCCCTGGGGATCCCCCAACTTGGAAGGCTGCGCGGCCAAGGTTCATGAAAAACCTTGCAAGGATCGTGAGTTATGATACCCACTATAAACTTGGGATGCTTGGAGAATTGGGGACTAGGGAAGGGCATGGGCGCCCCCGCAATCCCACACAAGGGATATAAACAACTCACATCACTGTTGGATCATGTGCCTATGAACGTCCTTGAGCGGGTTGTTTCTTCCACAAGAGCATGAAGTCTGACTTCCCGGGCGCTGGAACTTTTGGCAGCGGGAGCAAGAGCATTGGGCTCTTTCAGGGCATGTGCAATCCTCAGTGCATGGCCATTGGAAATGCCTCACTTTTTGCTTGCACGCTAATTAGTCAGCAACGACAACTCTAGGAAGGAAGCAAATTAGTAGCAGCCAGTGGGATTGTATACTGTTGGTACCGCAAATGCTACAAAAATTCCACAACATTGGTCTTGGGCTTCATAGGAGCAGTGGCAACTACTTGCGCTAATGCAAATATCGGGGCATTACTGTCACTATCACTGGGAGCTGAGACAAGGTGAGTCAGGGTGTCTAAAGATGTTCTTCAAAGAAGCGCCTCCACTTGTCACCCCCAATTGTATCTGCGATAGGGTAGAGGTTGGAGCATCACTGTCGCTACCGCTGGGATCTCAGGTAGAATTGCATTGCTGTTGTTCCAGCTACGCTGATAGGTTCTTGATTCAAGAATATCAGAATTTTCAGATTCTTTGGAATGAATGAACTGTTGCGTTCCTTTGTTGGCACTCATTCCAAGGTGGTGTACACTGACCAATTTTGCACGGATCGGGGGATGTTGGAGTCCATTTTTGGGGCGTGATGTAAAGGGTCTGACGAAAGCAAAGACAACCGTCGAAATGATCCGCAATGTGGCCCTCGTCCTAAACCCATTCCTGATGAAGAAGATGATGACAACTCTGGTTTCGATGCACGTTGGCATCTGGTTGAGAGGGTCGACACGGACACGGTTTGGACCCCCGACCACGCACAGCCACGCACATAGAACCGCTGCTCCGAGCAGACATGGCACAGCGCATTAAAAGGCTGGAGGACGGCACATGTGGACAGCGGGAGCAACCTGGTGTTGTCCTTTTGCGTTTCGAGCGGAGGCTGCACGTCATGAAGTGGAAATGGGGCCTCTGGTGGGGGCAATGGCGCGTTTGACGCGGAGAGGGAACCAGCATGTCCGCGTCCTGAAGCACTGTACAGCGAAGAGGCAAAGACGTGGGCAATGGTGGATCAAAGGGTCGCCGGCAGCAACAGCACCAACACATCTGGGACAATGTCCTGAAAGCGGACTTGTCTTCTGATATCCCACACCTTTTGGGGGAGCTTTTGCCCGGCGTCCACGCGGTACGCTACTTTTGGGCAAAGGTCCTGGACTTTAGCCCCAAGCTTCTCCTCGGCTGCAGAGGCCCCAAAACACACCAGAAAATTGCCACCCTGCCGGATCGAGGTCCGGAGGACTGAAATGGCTGCATCATTCCCGCTGTATCAGGGTTGGCAAAGTGGGCGGGCTTACACAACCGCTGTCATATTGGGGATCCCAAAGCGGGGGGGTCTTGGATAGCGCTCGGGGTAGCGCCGGTTGGGGGCAGTTGGGCCCAAAGAGATGCCCGGTGACGCTCCCTCTTTACACCGTCTCCGCCTGGAGTACACTCGCACTCCTCTTGTGCAGGTGGCCACCCCAACGCATCTGATTGTGCCGCATGTACAGAACTGCCACCAGGTGTTCACAGCGGTGGGCTGGAGTCGCACGTTCGCTGGCTGGCGAGTAACGATGCATGCTCAGCGTGAGCATCCAATCATGCACTTCCCTCATACCCGACCAAGAACTTTGCACGCATTACAGTGCAAAGATACCAACTTTTTCAATCTAACCCCTTTTCGTTCTCAAGGGCCACCACCGTGGCTGCGTCCTGCTGAAGTTGAACTTGAACGTGCACCGTCCGCTTCAGTTCAGAAAGAGGTGGGCCACTGATGTTGGTGCCAAGAGGCCTGGCATCCTCATCCCAAATGGCATTTGTTTGCAGCCCTTGTACCCCGTCCCACCCTTCCACAGTCCCCCCAGAGCGTACGACAGGGTCCCCCGCCCTCGGGGGGAACTGTCGCCAAATGACAATGACAGGGTACAAAGGGGGGAAACTGTGCGGGGGGTACGATGAAATGGACGAAGGCCGACCTGCTGCCGGAAGCTATTGGGATAGCAGCGTGTAGCGTGCCGCGTTGGGCAGACACTTGGTGTCCGCACGGGTTGGGCTTGCTGGGGGCTGCTCCAGGGACGCATTAGGAGAGGGGGGGGGGGGTCTGAGACCCAAGGGTTTGTGTACCAAAAATCGTCCAAAAAAAGTTTTCTTTTAGAAAGTCTGATTGTTCCGCTGAGGAATTATTTGTAGGCACGGGGGGGGCGACTATGCGACACCCCCCCCCCCCGCTATCTGTTAAAACCTGGGGGGGGGGGGGGGGGGCTGGTGGGCAGTTGGGGGGGGGGGATCGGCTGGAGGGTGTGGGGGGGGGGGGGGGGCTGGAGGGTCTGGGGGGGGGGGGTCGGCCAGAGGGTGTGGGGGGGGGGTTCGCCCGTGGGGGGGGGGTTCCCAAGGTGGGGG